>VXAY01005704.1:369558-609455 GCA_013399855.1 Oxyruncus cristatus
CTGAGAACAAGGAAAACCAGTCCAGAATTAAGAAAATACAGTCTAATTTTTTGATGTTCTTACAAATATGAAATTGCCTGTTTACCTGTAAAAAATACAACTATATATATTAAGGCTAGTATGATAAAATTAATAAGTGGTGATTAAAATAGTATGTTAAAATTGTATTAGTATTCTTTTAACACACAGGAAAAGGAAAAAATAAACCCACAACAGACAGCCAACTAAAAAGCCTACCAATTCCTAACTGTATATTCCTCTCAGTTTTGAAATCTAATCATTATGTAACATCAGAAGAATATTCTTTCTTTGGACACTGTCTTCTGAAAGACAATTTAAGTAATAACCAGATTTGCTATGTAAATTAAACCTTGATAAGTGTCATTCAACATCTTTTTTCTCTGTGTAACCTCTTCAGAAAGATGCACATTCTATTTTACATTTTTCATTAATGCACCAAATCACAGGAGGTTGAAAAGGTTAAAGATGTTTAATTGTTACTAGATGATAATCAGTCAGAAATTATATTCTAGCATGTTGCTGGCTGGCAAAGATCTTGGATTTTCAGACACATCCCTCCTAATTTTTCCTTTCCCTTTGGAATTTATCATTAAACTGCATTTATCTGTCTCACATGACACATATGGTCAGGAATCAATCTGAAAAGCCAAATCTAAAAGCTTCTTGTCATTTCTCATTTTCTGTGACCAAGAAAGGGAAAAAACACTTGTGACTTTTTTGGTGGAAGTGACCAGCTTTTCTATTTTCATAATATATACTATGACAGCCCTTGGAGGCCCCAGTGTGGACCAAGACTAATTGTTCCAGACCCAGGGCAAGCAAAAAATGAAAACAAGCTGTATGTCAAAATTTATACATCACTTCACACCTCTCTTTCCTCTCTCTTTACTGAAAATGTTGCTAAACTGGGGTTAGAAGGGAAAAGAAAGGGAGAGTAAAGGGATTTCTCATGCTAATTGTCCTGTGATGCCCAGAAGTGGTGGGAGACGGGAGTCAGGAGGAGGACAACAGAGATAAGTTGTGGCCGTTCCTACCCCAAAATCTTTTTCTGTGACCTTCAGAGAGTTGTTCACACCCTGCAACTAAAGCCAGAATGGGAAGAACTGCCCTCTGTCGGAGTTTCTCTCTGTGCGTTCATTAGAGGCATTCTGAAAGGGTTTTTTTATGCTTGTGGTTTATATATGCTCTAATGCAACTTGACTATTGAATAGTATATTAATAATAGTTCTTATATAGAACAAGTCTGTATCTTATTGGAAATGTTAAATGGACTGGTTAATGCATTTTTGAAAGGTATTTAGATGCTGTGGCATTAAAGATTCATATAAAAATCTGAATACAATAGAACAAACTGCAAGATTCTACAGTACAGACAGTACAGTAATTTTTGTGGAGCACCAATTTTTTTGGAAAACGGTATTTTTTCCATAACCTTACATCTGCCTTTGCTGAAAAAAAAAGAAAAGAGATAACTGGAACAAGAGCACAACAGTCTTGAAAGTGGCAAAATATATAAAAGGTCATGGAACTGGATGAGAAAAGGATACTGTGAAATGTCCTCTTCTCCAAATACTGAGCAATACTGCAACATCTGCAAAACTCTCTGTGACAGGGTATGAGCTCAGGTCCTTGGGCAAGCTGGCAGGGGCACAAACACAGAAAGGCCTAGGAGCTGGCAAGGCACTCAGACCCCACAACCCCAGAGAGAGCAGGAGCTGCCTCAGAGCTGGCAGTGCAGCTGCCAGTACCAGGGAATCAGTCCTGTGGTTTGGACTCTGGGCAGGCAAATCCCCATGCTCCCTTCCAAAACAGAGAAACTGCTTTTTTCCCTGATTGTCTCAGACCACAACAGCTCTTTCTGGTTGGAAGCCTATGGCAGCAGGTATTGTTTCCTTCTCAAACAACCAGCCAAGATGCAATAGGCAAACACCACCTAAGAGTAAAGTCACAGTGAAACCTCTGAAAGCAGTCGCAAAAATCTGCACATTATTGGAGTCAGCTGCAGGGATAATGCAAATAGCATTACAGCATTCTCTCGGCATGGAGTGATATAAAACCAGGCACTGCTGGAAAACGGAGGAGAAAGACAGGTGCGGTACCCTGAGGCAAATCCCCTTGTCCTGAAACAGGGAACCCTGAATGCAAAGATCTCAGTGAGAACAGAGGCGGGGGGCTGAATCTGTGTCCTACCACAGAGCTGGGGACTGGAAGATCACAAAGCTGCACCTTGAGCTCCCAAAGAGCTACTGAAGACAGAGCAGCAGCAATGCCAAGTGTGACTTTGACTTTGTGACTTGACTTTGGTGATGGAGAGCATTTACACTGAATGCAGATCGTGTTTCCATGAATCCCAGTGCCGCAGCATATTACACCCTTCTAAACAATATTATTAAACTACCATAGTAATCACCCTGCTCTTCAATCCAAGGTCTCAAAGCACATTACAAGCTGTAATGAAATAACTCACACAAGAGCACTGTGAGGAAGAAAGGGATCATTACTGCTGCTACTCACAGTCATAAAGTCGTGCTTTCAGACAGAGAATTTCATTGCGAGGACCAAGCACACAAGTACCACCATATACTTCACTGAAGTCAGGTACAGGTCCTGTCAAGGATTTATCATCACTTTCCTGATGCTGTTTTATCCAAAGCCTTGAGACTCTTGTAATTACAAGAGACTCGGCTTTCATTTACAAGAAACAAAATGAAAACAATCCCCAGAAAAAAACCCTGTATTTGTGGATCTGAAATTTGAAATCTGTTCAGTCTGCCCTAAACCAGAAGGCAAATGAAAACAACAAAAATGTATTTTCTTTTTGTGCTTCTGATACTCCTATTCCCTTAAGGAGTCGCAATATCTTCTTGGGGGCTGAGTCAGGATTCCTGTCCCTCTGTGGGCACCAGCCCTGCACCACTGGCATGAAGTCAGCTGGCAGTGGCAAAGTCCTGACCTCTGCGCAAGGGAATCCACTCCAAGAGACATTTCCAGATTGTGCAAGAGCCTTATGGTAGAGCTAAGGAGGGAATCCAGGTCTTAATTACCCCACATTTCATGAGCAATTGTTAATACACAAGTGAGTCAACTGCCAACTTGCTAGAGCAAACACAATGCAACATCTTGTGGTTCTGACTTGTAGCTGGAGTTCAGAGGAGCCAAGTTCTAACTCATGGGTCTCACCCCGCTTTCCTCCGTCACCTAAAGCTAACTCCTCACCCGTGATGCCTTGTTTTCCAAAAAGACAACTTCCTATGATTTATTACATGGACTTCTGTGCCATTAGCAAGTTTTTGCCAGCAGGTAAGGAAGCGAGCACCATCCTGTACATAGGACAGAGCCCACAACTGGATGGGAGAGCACCGAGTGACAGCATGGGCACCAGTGCTGACTGCGGTGCTAAGGTGATGGATCACACTGGACTGTTTCTCTTCTGCCCTGTAAAACATTCCTCATCATCTGCAACTGCTAAACCCACATCTATTGGCTTGCAACGTGCACAAATCTGAAATCACTGGTAGCAGAGCAGAAACAAATGGGAGTTTCTAAACACATCTGCTGTATGTTCTGGAAATATCAGAACTTGGGTTTCATCATATTTTTTCTTTAAATATATATTTTGGTGTTTAGAAAGTTAACATCTGTCTAGGTTCCTTACCCCCAAAATGCTTCCTATGTGTTTAGACTCAACACCAAATTTTCCATCTTTTGACAGTAAAGGAATTATGAAAAGGAGTAACTGCCCCCAACCCCCAAAAAAATCCATCTCTAGCCATAAAACCAATGGAGTAATTTGTCCTTGAAGAAGGGCAGGATAGCCATGGTGGATGACAAATGGCTAAGGCATATGCATTCACTTCCTATCTACAAGAAAAGAAATTAAGCAGCTATCATCTTACCGTGAAAGCCAGAACCACAAGCAATAATTTTTGTGAATGATAACCTGGCACATCTTCTTTGCTGCATCGGCAGCTGCTGTTGCTCATGTTGAGAAGGTCCTTGGAGCTACTTCACAGCCCCCCCATCTGCATTTGACCCTGTTTTTTCCTGCACGCTGGAGACTTGAGGAGGAAAGACTTTGGAAGTCACATTTAGACTGTGACCACAAATGGCTTTATGGAGGTAGAGCAGCCTGTGTTTTCCTACATAAAAGTCAATGACAATATGGTACTAATTAAGTCAGTGCTTCTCTTTCTCTCTGCATTAAAAACTATACTGTGTTTAATTAATTAATAATTGGATTAATGCACGTAAGTACCTGCACAGGAAGAACTTACTAGGGAATAAAGGGCAGGGAAAGGTACGATGGAATCGAATGGCTGGAGAGCAGAGGCAGACAAATTCAATGAAAATTAAGCCAGACATTTCAAAGAATGCAAGAGAGAAGCATCAGGGAAAAAAAATCGGTATCTTCCTGGAATACAGGCTTTAGTCAATCACCAGTTAGACATCCCAGTGTAGGAGTAATTAGGTGAATTTCTACCATGTACTATGAAGGGGGTCAGAGCAGGTGATCTAATAATCCTCTGACCTTCAGACTATGCATCTATTTATTCAGTATCCTATCACACTGCAAAAACTCTTCAAAACCTGTGCTGCCATCTCAAACCAGAAAATATCACAAGCAGGAGCTCTCTGAGGTCTAGCAGGCACTGGTAGGAAAGGTCTAGGAAAAAAAAATCATTTCCATCAACAAATAAATACACAGAACAGCATTACAATAGCAAATAGAACAATAATAGCAAAACTGTAACACAATACAGTAAAAAAAATGGAAAAGAATATAAGGGGACAAGGCATATTTCATACTCATGGCAGGACTTATGGTCAGCATGCTGAAAGGCCATGGAAATCAGCTCCAAGTGTTACCCTAGATGAGAATTTGTCTCTAATAGTTTCAAATGAACCCAGCTAAATATATTTTCTCATTTCACACTCAGACAATCACTAAGGGTTCAATCCCACAGCCATCTGCAGCAATGGCAGGAATCCCGTTGACTTCACTAAGAGCAAGATAAAAAAACTCTTTCCTTGAAGGTGTTACAGCCCATTTATAGCCCTTTTTTTCCAAGTTTCCACAAGACAAAAGACTGGGCTTCGTGAGGAGGATTTTTAACTATTAAATTAACAGAGAAAAAGAAGTTGTTCTACACCAGCTCTGACGTATACCTAAACAGCCTGGTACAGGTGCCAAGTGCATGTCAACAAAGCATTCAGCCCAGGAGCTATGTTAGGAGACCATACCAAAATCTGGGAAGTATGTACTTGCATCTAAAATGGATTCTCAAAAGTTGCTTCTAAAAATCATTCACGGGCATTTTTAGTGATTTTATCTGGGGTCGCTGTGTCACCTATCCTACAAATCAGTTTTGACCAGATGAAAGATTGCAACACAATGCAAGGTGGGCAAAGGATAAACTCTGAAGTAATAAGATCAGGTTGTTATTCATTTAGAGTACTTTCAAATCCTGACAGTTCCACATTTTCTGGGAAAGATTTATCTGGTCCTAACAAAATAATTTCTCAAGTGTCATGACTCAGGTGGACCTCTAGCAAAAGCAGGGCTGAGGACTGGGTGCCAGGTTGGAGCCAGTACCCTGGGGTGTGCCCATTTTCACACCACTAACAGCATGGATGCAGTGATGGAGAGGGGATGTCCCTGTTAGGAGGCTGGGAAAAGTGGTGCTGCAGTGATTCTGAAACCATAACAGCATGGAAAAACTACCAAGTTAGAACAAATTAGTCTTATCTTAGGGGGGGAAAAAGTATATGCAATTTACAATTGCAACTTAGTGAATATGTTTTGCCAAGATTCACTTATGAAGGGCACTTTGTGAACTCAATAAATAATTTCTAAGGCACTCAGAGTTTTATTTATACCTTTTCTCTTTTTAAAGGTAACTGAATATTCAAATGCACATTTGTATTTTAAGTGTAATTTCTAATTACATGCACAATTGCTAATCCATCTGTTTACTACATACTGTAAATGCCTTTCATTCTATATGCTTGAATAATTATTGAAAATTAAATATTGTAAACAGTCAAATTAATTTCTCTCAGCATACCAAATTGCAGAAAGGCTGCAAGATGATAAAATATTACATGCCCTCCAGAAATAGAACAAGTCACTCCTACCCCACACCTCGCTGAATGTGCTTATTGCTGTTTTGTAACAGATAGGAAACTTTTTAATCCAAAAATTTGTAACAGGAGTCTGAAATGGTCCATTACACTCCGCTATCAGTGAGAGAGTGATCTAAAAGGAATATGGCCTGAAATCTTTCAGCTGTGATGGAACAAAAAAAATAATGTTTCTCATATGAGGCAAGTTGGTGTTAATGTTTTCCTATTTTAATCCTGTTAGAATCAACAAGGAATATACATAACAACATTTTTCTTTTGTTGATTTATTTATAACATTGCAAAGTAATAATGGTATTCAAGAAGCCCAGAGGAGAAAAACACAGAACAACACTACATTTGAATATATATTACCCATTCCTATAAGACACATGGCCTTTCCTCCCAGCTTTTTGGGCACAACAGAGCTGTGCCATAAAGTCCTTTTTGGCATACACTGTGTTCATTATGCATTAATAGGTTTTTAGTCCAGATCAGAGCATCTCTTACGCGCTTCTGGATAATAACAGTCAGGGAATTCCACTGCTCAGCCTCCTGTGTCTGGACTATAACTTTGGAATAGCACCTTTACAGCTAAAACTATCCTGAGTCAGAAATATAAGACTATTTCTAGTCTGAATTTATCTAACTTCACTTTCCACTGTCTTTTATGCCTTTTATCTGTCAGATGAAAGAAAGCCTTTGTCAGAAATCCTGTCCCCATGTAGGCACACACAATGAAGGCACAGCCTCTTAAATTTTGCTTGACAAATTACACAGACTTGAATTTCTTCAGCTCCTCATGGCAAGGTAGTGCAAATTTTAGTTTCAAAAAAAGGCATTTGAGAACCCCAGTGATGTGATCCTTTTAAGTAGATGGATTGACACAGGATCCAGTCATGCTTAAAAAGAGATGAGAATCTTGCTCTAAATGTCTGACTCCATCATTTAACAGTGAGTCCCACTGCCCACACAGGGAGACAGGTGAAGAAAATGTAGGATCTTGACTCTGGTACACGTGTCTATATGCACATCGTTTCAAAGAGAACTCCCGTACCCAGAAGCCGTCCTGGATCCTACCCTGGCTGTAGACAACAGGTGTCTTCTGCAAATCTCCACTACAAAACCCCTTGAGCTCTGGTGTAGGAGGAAGGGATGTGGATGCTCCATTAGATACTCTATTTAGGTATGGTGAGTACAGTAGCCGGCTTTTCCAGAATATAAAGCAATTTCACCTTCACCTTTCAGGAGCACAGCTGAACACGGCGTTTGAAAATATCAGCCTTCCTAGGTGCCTCTGCCCTCATATCCCAATCCAATAGCAGTTAAGCCCTTTTATTGTACGACTGCCACTGCCTTTCTTTTCTCATGAAAATGGAGAAGGAGAGCAGGGGAAAAGCCCTAAACTTATACACATGCCATTAAAGAAAAAAATCCACTTTGAATGTTTTTTTTTTTCTGAAAAATCCTTTAATTAAAATAAACAAACAAACAAAAAACCAAACCAAACCAACCAACAAAACACAAAAACCAAACCAAACCAAGCAAGCAACCAACCAACAACAACAAAAATACAACCACCCAAAACGCAAAAAAAGAAACCAAATCAACCAGCCAAAAAACCCACAAAAAACCCTCCCCCCAAACCCCACCCTTTGGAACTTGTGCAAAATTTTGAAAAAAAAAAAAAATCAGAAAAAAATATGCATGTACAGACCTCAGAGAGAAGGAGGGAAATCTGTTTATAGATACAGATGCAGAATATATATATCCTCTATACTATTTGGGGTAAAACCCTTGCACCCCCTCCTTTCCAGCTCTGCAAGACAATGGGAGCTGCAGCCCCAGGGCTAAGCCCATGGCATACAAGGGCACGGCAGCACCTTGACAGCAAGAGACCAAACTGCCCCCTACTCCTTGATTTTAAAAGCCTGGTCTTCACTCCTCCACACACCAAGAGTGCCTAGGAACAAACTTAGCGCTGATCAATACCGCCTTGGTTTTTCTGACGCATCTCCATCTGCTTTTTCCCATCTGTTGTCTCAGGCTACCCTTCAACTGCGAACTTTTTAGATGTAGCAACCATCTTTTACTCCACTTTTCCTGCCAAGCACGGTAGGGTGCTGCCTCGCGACTGCAGATACAAAGGTGCCACAATATTGCAAGAAATATTAAAAAAAATAAGTCATCATTTCAGCTTACCAAAAGACAGCACAGGTTTTGCTTTTCCTGACTGAGTTCTTAGCTATGAATTATTTTTATTTACTAAATAAATAGAAAAAAAAAGCACTAAAAAAAAAGCCACAAAATCCACACATCACTCAAAAAAAACCCCACAAAAAAAAAAACAAACAACCCCAACAAAAGACAAAACCAAAAAAATCCCAACAAAACAAAACAAGAAACCCCCCCCCCAACCCCCCCCCCCCCCCCCAGTACCTCTTGCTTTCTTGCAGGACTCAGTGTGCTGAAATTACGGTATCCTGAGGATACGACTCTGTGTTGCTTTGTTTCTTACTCAAAGGCACTATCAGAGGTGGGGGTGAGCATTCATGATGACAAAAGCCAAGCACATATATGGGTGAAACAAACAGTCTTCAACATGGAATGTTTTCTGTGTGATGCATCTGCCTTTATACAGTCAGTTCAACCAACTATATATTATTTTCTTCATGTTTTCATCTCCTTTCCTCATGTTTGTTTACAAGCAAGAATGATTTCTCTCTACATAGGACTTTTTTCTTCTCTGACATTTTTGTCTTCCCATTAAGTCTTTAATTACTTTCTCAGTACTGCACTTCTGCTGTTCACAAAGCAGCCAGGTAAAGAGGTTAGGCTGCTGCCTTGGGGGGTGCTCGTAAAATTCCAGATATTCTGCACAATGACTTCAAGTAGAAGTTTTGGAGGTGGAGAGGGAATCTGGTCCTCTGGCCCAAATGAATAAAAAGTCCTTGAGATCCTTCCTTCTCAACATCATGTAGCAGGAGCAGAGGATGTACTAACGGACTGGAGCTAAGCTCAAGAGTGAAGGGTGAAGCCCCTCCATCCAGCTGACCAAACAAGGACTCTATCTAAATCCTGCCTCTTTGCTTCTCTGACGCTGAGCTGTGCAACCTTCTGTAAAGGATTCTGTCCTCTGCAAGCGAGTCCAAGTGAGACCAAGGGCTTTTCACACATACGAATGAATGCAGGTCATGTGCACCTTATTGAGTCAAAGCTGCACTTCACTCCAGTAGACCACTCTGGAGTTAATTCTAAGCATGTCTTTGCCTTATTTTTCTTCCCTTCAATACATAACATTTCCTTAATCAGTTTGGATTACATTAAGTGTTACAAGAAAGAAATGAAAAACCTGAGAGAAATCCCCTCAGAAACTGTAGACTCACATGAAAAATATCTCAGCATCACACATATCTAAGCTGTTAATACAGTCTAACATTTTTCCATCCCTGCATCTACTTTGGGTAATCTTGTATGTGTTTATTCTCTGTTTAATCAATCTAATTCACACCTACTCAATAAATTAAATTTAGCAGCAATTATTCTTTGTGTCATTTGCAGTGCCTTCCCCAGTCCTATCTCAAGAACTACTTCAAACACAGAATAATAAGGATAAAGAGAAAATTCTCCATCCCTGGTTGCCTCTTCTAAAGGATCTCTGAGTAATATAAATGATGGTATTATAATATTTCTTCAAAGATTTAAAAAAACACACCTTGCTCTCCTGTTAAGGAAAATAACTTCAACATCTTTGAGCAATGACAGCATCTTTCCATAACAATATCTTCTTAGGATAAGACAATCAAATTCTCAGGCAGCATAAACCACATAATTCAGCTGAAAATGTAGTACCATAAGCACTTGCGCTTCTTTAAGCAACTTTTGTTTTAATATTGCACATTTTATTACAGAGTGTCTGTGATTCAAATGAAGGTCAGAAAATACAAGCATATGGTGAATGGAAGCAAAATTAATTAAAGCCAAAATATTCTCTTGCAGAGCAGACTTACATTTATCTTTTGGGTATTGTGGCTACATTAAAAAAAAATGTGAATGTGCACTGCTGTTGGTAAGTTAAATTTCAGGAAATAATACTTAGTTTTCAAACCAAATCCCTTTAAGAGCTGCAAAGCTACTTGCTAATTACCATATAAATAGATCACTGCAGCACAGATTCCTTGCACACAACTCATCTGACAAAAACATTAAATTTCTCTTAGAAGGCAACGAACCCATAGCATGTCATGACATTGACTCATATACACAGGAAGCAATGAGAAAACATGCTCTTGCACAGAAAGTACAAGCAAATGTAATATGGAGAAAGAAAGGCATAATTATTGGGGGCAGTGGGGGACTTCAGGGCTCTGGGTTTGCCTCCTTGCTCCACAACAGCATCAGCACTAATGCTTAGGTGTGTGCCTGCATTAGGCTGATTGAGAAGGGGGTTTCTTCATCCACTCAAAAGAATAGTCAGTTCTGCCCTTATATCCCAGGAGGTTTCAGCAGAGCCATCCAAGACTTCTTATCTCTGTGCAAACAGTAATTCTTTCTTTCCTGTGGGCAACCGAGGCTTGCCTTTGGGCAAGAGAGAAAGAAAGGCGAGGAAGGGTTGAAGGCCAGGGATGGGTAGTGGTGGGCTAGTTGGAAACAGGATAGGGAACAGGTTCTACTGGAGCTCCCACATGCCCAGGTAACGTATGCACAAGTGGTAGAGAACACAGGTGCCAAGGCAGCCTTGCATTAATCGGGGCAGGATGGGCTGGATCCATGACAGTAAGGCTTTGCATTACATCTGTCCAGTGGTTTTGAAGGCGAGCTAAGACCAATTTTTTATTACGGGCACAGGATGAGTTAGCTGCGTCCTTTGCATCAGTTCCCTGCTTGTAAAAAAATAAAAATGGTGCTGCTCTACCCTACCAAATAGTGTGAAGGACTTAGCTACAACAGGGGGAGAAACCAAGTAGATACAAGAAGCAAGGAAGTACAGGCATTGTAGAATCCACACAATGATCAACATAAAAACCAAGTTACAAGAGCACAGTTCTATGTAGGAATCTTTTTTAAAGATCTGACTTCAGAGCTCTTAGAGCTCTTTATAAAGTTTTGTATCATCGGAAAGCTGTGATTAGGGGGGTCTTCTGATATTTAACCCCCAGATACTACTTTATTTTTATACATATACGTCTCTGGTTAAATTAAGCTCTGTGCATTGAGACATATGGCGGCACGATCTGTACAATTATACAGATAAGGTCACACACTTAACTGGCAACAACACTAACTTCAAAGAAGTAGTGTCAGTCTTCCCAGGGAAAGAAAAACACTGATTTACATAAAGGGAAGAGGGAAAGAGATGGGAGAGTAATTTCACAGAAAATAATTATCTTTGGTTATAACAGTGTAACTATGATGGAGACAGAGTCAGACAAAAAAAGAGGAAAAATAACACAAATTCCCTGTTAAGCTTAATTTTTGAACAGACTGGTTTAGATGCACCATGAGGTGATGAGGCTTTGCGGGTTTAGTCGGTTCTGACACAACCTCCTATATGATGGAAGTCAGTGATTTACCGATAGTCAGTGATTACTAATATCACGATGGCTTATGAAAATGCACCTGAGTTCTCAGTTGCCTTCTCTTTTTACTTCCATTTCCCAGCTATGCTTTTTTTCTTTAATATCCACATGCAGCACAGGTCAATCTAATTCTATAAACATCAAATAACACCATCTTTGTTTGTACCAAGGACTGGATGTTAACTGAGAGTAAACTGTAACTACAGTCCTTGCCTCTAACTTGCAGTCCATAAAGAGATATTGCAAAGTGCTCACACAACAATGCGTAACACTATTCAAGCCACAAAAATTGCCTGTCCTAAGATGACAATTATGACAGTAATTCACTGCACCCAAGCAGAAGGGAAAAACGCTGATTCAGTATTGTCTGCTTGTGATTTGCAAGGTCCAACATCACAGACAAATGTAGTAACTCTGACTGTTGAGCAAAAGACAAATGTGAGTTACCTTATTGATTAAAAAGCAGTAGGAAATAAAAAAGAAAAAGGAACCCCAACAATCCCCCTGCCCCAAGCCTTCACCTCATCTGGGCTAAAATCACAGTTCTATTTTCCTCCCTGGTAGCTCCCTCTCCAGACCTCTACCCCTGCAGGAATGCTCACTGGCTCCACATCTCAGCATCCCTAACTCACCATTTAATTTTTCCTTACAGAGTTCAGACTTGGACCACAAGCAGTTATTGTAACACACAGGCATTCACTGGTATTATCATAGTAACCTATGGCAGGATAGACAAGTACCTGTATGCATTGTGCATTCACTTAACAGGGCTGTGACTCAGTACTTGTGGTACAGTTTTTCACCCAGTAAGCTCAGCTGTGCTTCTGCCATGATAATAATTCTAATGAGAGTATTAGGCTACCTGGAAGTGAATGGAACAGGCCTAATCACAAAATAGTGAAGGAAAAGTACAGCATATTAAAAAGGTAGGTGATTCTTGATCAGTTCTGCCTAGCTGTGACTTCTGGAAATTTTCTATGAATAGATAAACTGGACTGACAGATAAGGTACAAAAACAAGTTTCACAGGATAGCAAAGTTACCTCCGAATAGGCAGAAAACATGCTATGCTGATGTTTTTTGAAGTAATAAATGATTGATGCAATTTTATCTACAGCAATTGATGTAATGTTATCTACAAAAATGTCTATTCATGAGATTAGTGGCAAAATTGCTGCTGTTCCAGAACTGGTGCTGGGGCAGGACAGGAGGGAGTTGCCTTGTTCATTATCAGACAGCAGCTTTTTCCAATCAGCAAACATGGACTCAATAGCCCTTGCCATGCTGCTGCTCGTCAGACCTAAGTCTCCACTGAAGCAAAAGGGGGGATTCAGGTTAAAAACTGGTGTTACATTAAATAAGTGAGGACACAATTCTCCTGTCAAGGCAATGGGGAATACTCCTTAAGCTTCTTACTGTGAAAGAGGTCTAAAAACATCATCATGGAGATCTAAAGAAAGGTTAAAATTTCTATAAGCCAAGTTTAAATCTGCTGATTACAAAGAAATGACATTTATAAGAAATATTGTATCTTCAAATGCCATTTTAAAAGAGGCACTTGATACCAGGGGCATCCAGCAATCTCAACCATATTCTGTGCTTCATGAATAAAAATGCGCTGCTACCAGAAATCAGGTCTGTTCAAGAGAAATGATAAAACTGGATTTATTATTTTATTAATAGCAGCATTACTGTCTCTCAACTAAGGTGACACATCTCGAACCTTTATCCCCTCCACAGATAACACAGACAGATTAAGAAGGGAATCCCTGCTGGGGAGGAGGGAAGAGACATGCTGACTGAGCCCAAATTCTCTCATTTTCAGTGGAATCAGTGGTCTGGTCACTGGACTGTAATTACTTAAGTTTGAAAAGGTTTTATATTCCTCTTCATCCTACCATTTTGGAAGTGATGCTCGCTCCTCTCTTTGTTTTTTTTTTTTTTTTTTGGGGTGTTTTTTTTTTTTTTTTTTGGGGTGTTTTTTTTTTTTTTTTTTGGGGTGTTTTTTTTTTTTTTTTTTGGGGTGTTTTTTTTTTTTTTTTTTGTTTTTTTTTTGGGTTTTTTTTTTTTTTTGGAATGACTATGAGTACATGGCTGTGCATGGCAAGATGCCTGAAAAATCAATAGCTTGCATTTCCAGAGAGTATTTGATCTGCAAACTGTCTACTGTGAATTAAATTACAGGACAATCACACAAGGTAAGAAAATATTTCCACTTACACAAAAAAAAAGAAAAACAATGAGGTGACTCACTCTAAGCCAAAAGAAGAGTTTGTGTCACTTCTGTGCTGCAGCTCAGCAGTTAATTGAAAATTTACTCTGTGGAATAAACGTGCCCTGGCAAGCAGATGGACTTGATGATTTACATCCACTCCTCCCTGGTTTTTAATTCTCCTCTTTTTTCTTAATTATTACTATTATTATTATTATTATGACAAATTCCTTGAGGCAGGAACTTTGTCTAACATGCTGTACAGTGCCCAGCAGGCTTCTAGGTCCCACTGTGATTACGTACGTAACTCCAACATACACAGTCCTTTGATTTCCTAGCTTCTAACCCTGGGATCAAACCACTGAAAATATGGTATCTATTAAAGAATGAGCCATCCCACAGCAGAAATTAAAGCTTTTAAAATGCTCCAAAGCATTTAACAGTGAGTATATTACAAAAAAGTAATTTAGAGTCACGCTTTTAAATAATAGAGAAATGAAAGAAAAGAAAGTTGATCATTTAACGTGTGTTGATACAACATAAATTACAGAGAATGGAAGCCAGCTAATGCAGTAGGGGAATCACATTGTAAAAATCTGCATTAGTTATGGATGATTACATATCAGTGATGGATATACTGGGGTAGACTCTGCAACTTCTTGTGAAGTCATCATTTTTTCAGACCACAGATGGAAAGGGAGACCAATTCCTCAAATTCACCTTTGACTGGAGAGCCCTACAATCGACGTTTTCATCCTCTGCAAGGTCTTCTTTGGTCTTGGACAGGGCAAGGATACTTACAGGCTGAA
Organism: Oxyruncus cristatus; assembly: GCA_013399855.1. NCBI lineage: Eukaryota > Metazoa > Chordata > Aves > Passeriformes > Cotingidae > Oxyruncus > Oxyruncus cristatus. The sequence goes on from VXAY01005704.1 coordinate 384,299, forward strand.
TAGCAGTGAGCTATTCATGCCAGGATATGATCTGCAGAGATGATTTACATCACATATACGAGCTGCCAAAAAGGGCTCCGCGGACAACACACGTGTGGGAGATGCCCTTCAGAAGGAGCACCCTGTGGAAGGGAGATGATCTGCAACACCATCAAAATTCTAAATACATTTTCTGATTTGATCACTACAGTAGCTAAAACACACTCTGCAGGAAGATTGCAAGTTAGACTACAAAACCAAAAAAGCTAGAGGCCTTCATTTACAAAACTTGGAATATCTTATTTCAGATGAAGCTTATTAAGACTTTAGCAGCATGCACAGCATCAAATACAGTGTCAGTAGCACAGCTGAACCTCCATGCTGGGGTGAGAGCAGGGAGAATCACTGGTCAAGAATAAACACATAAAGTTGTCCATTCTTGAGGAACAGACTTAAAGAAAAAAAAAAAAGTAGCATTAAATGGCTCTTAAAAGAGCAGAGTGACAATAGAACAAAAGTAATACTAAGTTAAGCTTAATATTGTTGACCCAAAGTCCCTTAGAAATGTCATCAAAAAGTAATTTTATTTAATCTTTTCAAATGGTCCATAAATTACCTTTAATCATTACATGGTGGAAGGTTTTAGGAAGCCCAAGGTCGCTCTTCTCTTTATAAAGGTATGCAGTGATAGGAAAAGGGATCATGGCTACAAACTGACAGAGGGTAGGTTTACACTAGATATTAGAAAGAAATTCTTAACTGTGAGGGTGGTGAGGCAACCTGGAACAGGTTGCCCAGAAAAGGGGTGGATGCCCCATTCCTGGAAGTGTTCAAGGCAAGGTTGGATGGGGCTTCTGAGCAACCTGGTCTAGTGGAGGGTGTCCCTGGCCATGGCAGGGGGTTTGGAACTAGATGATTTTTAAGGTCCCTTCCAACCCACATTATTCTAAGATTCTATTACTTATGGGCTGAAAAGAGGCACTGGGCACCCAGAAGCTATGCTGCTGGCAGCCATCAGAACACACTGCAGCAGCAGACACCTGGATTTGACTCAGACTGTGAGAGCAAAGACATGTGGGGATTTCTTGGGACAAACCAAACAAAAGCACTCATAAAAATCAGGATGTATGGCAGGAGGGTGAAGCACCATTTTAGTGTGTCATGGTAAACGTGGCATTCAGCCAGGATCCTTGGCCACCTGGCTTTGTGAGTGCAAAAGAAAGTAAAGTCCAGCCTACTGAGAAAAGTAGCATTCATAAAAATTAAATTCTGACACTCACCGCATATTAGCTTATATAAATATTAATACTACTTCAGCACGAAAATATCCAGTCTCTTTCCATATCTAGATGCAGATGTGACAGTTCAGAGACAACTTCCAGAGGCAGAGTAATTGCTGCTCTGGAAAGATGTACTGACCTACACGCACTATTTCTAAACCCACTAGTGCATCCTGCCTGATAAACTACAGCAAATACTGTTTCAGGGGTGCCAGGGGTCTGACTCTGTTTAAATGGTGAGAGCAAGAGACTAAGCAAGGTGTAACTGGATTTTCCAGACACACAAGCGTAAGTTTAGAATAAATTAATTAATAACAATGTGCACAAGAGTGAAATTTGGTCTGTTGGCATGTTAGTTAAAGTATCTCTTAAGTAATCTACGTAAGATTGAAGAGAAGCTCACTGGGTTTGTTCCAAATATGTTAACACTAAACAAAATAACGCAATGGTTTGAATTAAAATTCATTGTTTTCTTCAGAACACAGAAACATAATAAATCAATGCAATAAATTACCCCTGTGCTGTGAAATTAACACCCATAAACATGAAATAAAAATAAGAATTTACAGCTCTAATCAATCGTTTTATTAACTCCATCTTCTGTTTTATTTACCTTTTTCCACATGCCTCTCACCCCAAAATAACTCACTTGGCTCTGGCCCACTGTGGCACTCTTGGGATCTGGCCAGCCCAGCTGCTCTGCCAGCAGCACTGTCTTCCTCCTCCTCGGCCCCATCTCACACTGCCCACAAAGCAGCACAGCCCTGTGACACTGCGCTCTGTCAAAGCAACCCTAAGTGCTCCCAAGCACAAAAGGCAAGCTAAGAGGGAAACCTCTGGCTCTCCCAGCAGCCACACCAGGGTTTAGGCTGACAACCAGCTGCTGAAGATCCTGAGCTCCAGGAATGCCTCTACTGCTGCCGTGTGTACACAGAGCTGGGAAACCAAAGCACAGAGGAATGCCTGTCTCTGTAGTCATGTAACCCCTAGAGTTATCTCAACTATTCGAAAAACATGTTTCTTACCCCTCTCACAAAACTGTGCTTTGCAATATATTCCTCTTGCCCACTATAAAGAAAAATCTCAGTTTGCTCTCGGACCTGCTACACTTAGGGCAGTCTCCACCAGTTTGCAGAACAAGGCTGCCTTGTCCTCCAGCGTGAATGATTTATGGTTTCACACGTACTCATGTGCTACATTATTCACTTAATACTTGTACCTATGAATATCAGCTCATGAGATAAAAGTGCAGACCGAGGTGCAAACTGATGCTTGGTTGTATTTAAAAAAAAAATATCAAGGTGAGAAAAAAAAGGCCTTCTTGAGAGGTTGCCCACACTGCCTTTCCATATAAAGCCAGTGACACACAGGAGGGCGGCTAATGTTCCAGTCCTCCTCCTCAGAGCACCCATATAAACCACAAGCCTGAAGAGGAGACCCCTTGCCACCCACTTGTACTTGTTATCCTGAAGCAGAGTCAGCCTCCAGCAAGAGCATGAGCTGCCCCGGGTGACTTTGATGCCTAAGTCTTGCTATTAGAGGCTTTTTAGCACCCCTTCACTCCTGCAGGAGCAACTCTCAAACGCGCAGAGCAAATTGCAGGTAATAATCCTGACAGGTCTGAAGACTGCCTTCAAACAGACCCAAATGAACGTGATACATCTGCAGTTTGACTACCTAAAAAAAGCCACCACGAGCTGTGCCAGTCTATAAAAATGTAGGAAGTGGCAAGTTGTCTACTAAGAAGTTTCTTCTACCTATAGAGATGGCATACAGGGAGTATTGTTGCTTCTGTGATCCAGACAGTCAATCAAGAGTATAAGATTTGGCTGCAATTATGATCCTGTATCAGAACAGGGAAAAAAACCTGGACTCCCCGCTTAGTGCCATGATCAGATGGCAACACGCGCAGTGGTACATGTCCCTCCAGAAACCTGCCTGACCTGCATGACCTATAGGGCAGCTTCCAGAGGAAGTCACTGCTGAGCTCCAAAGACAATTGAGAACACCCCTATGCTCCAGCAAACTCCCTGTCTCTAGTCAAGAACAATTTCTGCTGCTTCCCACCAAAGGATGTAAAAAATGCAGGATTCTGCCTTCATGATGCCTCTCAGGCAATGGATTACTCACAGAAGTGAGATGTCATTTTGCTGGCACTGTTTAAACTTCCAGAGTGACACAGAAAATAAAAGATCCCCTTTCTCAAATGACTATTCTCCCCCGACAGCAGGAGCATGCTCGTTCAGCCTACGTACACAGCAACCACGGCATATTTGGGTTCATGTTAAACCTTTTCATCTTAATTATACAGTGTGCTGTCGCATTTAGTGCTGCTGTGCAAAGCTCTACATGAGTTACTGCTGTGCTGAATCCCAGCAAGTGTACAGGTCTGGCATACTACAAACCTCTCCCATGTGTCTAGAAGTCTCCTGTACAAAACAACTGGAGTGGAAATTATTGTCTTAGAGAAACTAGTGCAACTGCAGGGAGACGGCTGAAAGGCGCCTAGCCAGAGACCCCCAGGGGCACTCTCTAGGAAAATCCATTATGCTTTTTCCTTTGGACATCAACATCCCATCAGGAGAAAGCCTCCTAATGTCAAGGCCTGATGCTTCCCTTTGGGACAAGGTATCTCTGTGCACACACACTCTTTCAGGCTCATTTTCAAAGGTAAAAACACACTCAAAGAGGCCACCTCGCTCAGTTCTCATTGCTCCATGTTTGGCATCGAATTGGATAGAAGGGAATGGTTTATCCCCTCCATGACAAATCACAGCCAGACACCAGCCAGGATGCTCACCTAGCGCAAGGGGGGCCCTTCAGGTGTTGCCTAAGCAGCAAAGCTCCTCATCCTGAAGCCTTTAAGTTCTCAGACAGCAATTTCCACAGTGCAAGTGAAGATTAACTATCTTCAGTGTTAACTGTGAGAATGAAGACCTCGTTATTAAGGAAAAGCATCCCCGCTGCTCTCCAAAGGGACGAAGAGCCAACCCCCAGGGCATGCCACCAGGCCAGAGTGCTGCAGCGTGCCCAGCTCTGGTCCTTGTCACGGGCTCACCCTGACTGCCATGTGGATAAGCAGAGCTGTGCTGAGCAGATTGCTTTGTGGGAGGAGCCGATGGAAGGGAAGCACAAGCATTAAACACTGTGAGTCTTAACTATGCTACTTTGCCCAGATGGGATTTATGGGGTAGGGAGGGGGAGAAGGGGTGCAGATGGAAGAGCATCTTCGGCCATTCCAAGTGTTAAAAATAAGTGAGATATGTGCCTTAGGGCTCAGCAGATTGAACACAGTGATTATATCTGCTCCATAATTCTTCACCTGGGCTTATGCCTGAGAAGATCTGACCCCTTCTTATGCCACACATTGCAATAGGATTGCCCAGCCAAATACTGAAAATCTCTTTAGTGAACATCATTTTCCTACATGAAACTAAAAATGTTCCCTCTCAGGTCTATTCCTTCTGGTTTTCTAGCTGCTTAGAAAATTGCAGCAGATATAAATAAACTTAAAAAAAAAATAAAATCAAAACCCCAGATCAAAACTAGGAGCATGACAATCAGTTGGAGCACTGTGTGAATCATCTGAACTACTTTCATAAAGATCAGCATATTGCTGCGAATGACACCCTTGAGTCCCTAGTTCCAGACCACGCTGGAGGGTCCCCACCAGCCCAGTAAGTGAGAAATGGCTGGGTACGTGCTGGAGTGAGGAACACCTGCTGTCAGGCACAGGAAGGCACCCAGCAGAGCACCCACAACCTCAGGTTACATCTCCCGAGGCAAATTCTTTACCAGCCTTGTCCAGCAAATGTGCTAAGGGCACAGATGGGCAGGGCTGGTCTGCTCGGGCACGATGCTCCACTGCCAGGCAACAACAGTACTTTAACTTAAAACAATCACTGTACCTGCAACACTGCACCCACAGGCTACATCCCCAGCAGTTACGAATCAGTGCAAACACATAGATTATTCTTTTTTTTAAGGTCAGAGGGACTTATAGGTCATCTAAACTGCCTTTTTGTATAAAACAAGCTGTAGAATTACATTCAGCTACTGTAATGTGGAGCCTAATTACATGTGTTGGACAACTATCATGCCACTCACTTCAACAGTGCTACACCAGCTTATAAAGGAAAAAAAAAAAACTGCTCTGTAACCCGCAGCAGCTTGGATTTGCTTCCTGGCATTGCTCTGCAGACTCAGCGTAGGAAAATCTCATCCCTACAGATGCAGGGAAGAGGCAACAGCCAGTGACCCACTGAAGAGCAATCACTGCAGCGGCACATCTGCAACACATCACCTGCCAGTGCTTTCGTGCACCAATGCAAAAGAGAATGCTTTACACACATACAAGATGCTTTAGTCACATATGCAACCAGAAAACAGAGGTTTGGAAACCAATGCAAAATCAGTGGATCCTGAAAGGGAGAGAGCCGATAAATATGTAAATTACATTCTCCACCACCCTGAGGCAGCAGGATTTTGTTACCTGTTTTGGGATTGATGACAAAGAAGTTCTGGGGATTTCCACTGGTAATCCGGTAAGTCAGTTTTTCGTTAGTGCTGGAGTCAGGGTCCTGAGCTTGGATCTGAATGACAGATACATCCTTTGGGGAGTTTTCCATGACGACTGGGTAATAGATAGGTTCAGAGGTGAGAGGGGCATTGTCATTCACGTCCTCCACTTCAATGTAGACTTCAATGGTAGTGTAGAGTGGGACAACACCATGATCAGTCGCATACACTGTCAACCAGTAAGACTTGGTTGTCTCCCGGTCAAGAATATCTGCTGTGTAGATAACTCCTGCAGAAAAACAGCAAGCAGAGGATGTCAGGAACAGAATCAATGAAACATCACATCTCTTTTGATTTGCCTGTGCTACAGAAGTGTGTTCAGCATATAAAAAAAGCTCCACTCTTAGAAAAATTCAAGTTGTGGAAAAAATGAAAACAGAAACTTCAGATCAGGAATGGTTTCGTGAAGACAGATCAAGTACTTTGTCTTGAGAAACTGAGAGAGGGAAGGTAAAAAGATGGCTCTTCATAAATGTCTTAATGCCAATTCTTTGCTAGAAGTGCAGCTGGCAGAGTAAAAGAAGAAACACCATAATTTTCTGCTTGTGATGCAAACTTGTATAAATCTTGGTAGGGAGAGACACAACTATTGACAATGAATTGCACAAAAAAAGTGGCTTTTCTTTTCAAGCTCCTGTCTATGCCCTTGCTAAACAAGAAAACCTAGGTGGCAGCTTAAAATAAATCCTTCAAGTTCAGAAAATAGATGGTAAATTTATATAATGAGATTTCTCATTGCACAATGCTAAAATCCTGGATAACAAGCAAGCAAAAGCTCACACAGTAGCCCATAACCTTGGCCCTTAGAGAATGAGCATATCCTCTTTTATCACAGGGGAAGGAAGAGCTTGGCCACTTTACCTACTGGTGTAAGAAAACATTATATATATATATATGTTGCATATATATACATTACATATATATACACACATATATACATTACATGTATATTTTTATATTAATACATGTATATCAGCTGGTTTCCTACCTGGTCCTAAGAAACCACAAGAGAAAGTGTGCTTATGCATAACAGAGCCACAGAGAGGGGTCCAAGTATCACCCCTGTGCCTGCACAGTTCCTGCCATGAAGGACTTCCTCCCACCTCATTTCTACCTGATACAGAAATCCATCCTCCTCCTTACGTGAACACCTGGTTTGCATCTGGCTGGACCCAGATTACCTTTCAGATCCCTTTCAACCCAAACCATTCTGATTCTATGATAAACCAGAAACTCTTGCTGCCACTGTAAGACATGCTCGTATTGGTGTAGTCCAAACCTTCAATGGCTTAAGCACCGAACGTGAAACGCACGGAGCACCAAATAACACCAGTAGCACACAAACAATCAGAGCAGCACAAAATAAGCAAATGCACTTTCCCACCACTTCTGTGACACATACATCAAGAACATTTTCCTCTCCTAATACAGCATTATCAAATCTTGAGGGACGCATTATTGCAGCGGGTGTCAAGCCTGAGAAATACTCAAAAGGACAGGCTGCAGACCATCAAGTCACGTCTATAGTAGGTGGAAAATGACAGAGAAATTTCAGAGTGAAACAGGAAAACAAGAAACCTGAATTTAGTCTCAGATGTGTTTGATGCTACTTACAACAAAATTGTCAGTTAATCATTAAGGACAGAGGTGCCCCAAGGTCAGCTCTAATAAGGGAGTTGTGTGTCTTTTTGGATTTTGGGGTTCTTTTTAAGGATCAGATTGCACTATTTTCATGACAGCTTGAAGTGTTAGAGAAGTTTTAAAGGCAGCACAGAACCCACCACACAGTTACAGAGATATCACATGTATTTGCCCTTGTCTTACAGGATACATTTGTTGTAAATTTTTTAACTTCCTTTTCAAGTTTTGATTTTTTTTATTATGTCTGTTAATGCTAGTTTGATCAGTTGTATAAGAGAGGAAGGGGAAAGGAGCAGTACTGATTCCGGTCATGTATGGGCTTAGGTCTTTTTCTAGTAACCTCAGATCCATGTCTTTCTGTCTCAGATGTATTATTCACCCAATGAAAGTGAGCAGTGCAGCACTGGAGGACAAAAGCAGAGTGTATTCTAAATATTCTTGTTGGCAGCAGCCTGTGCTATGTAATGAGTTTCTGTAGAAACATGGGTGAAATATGTAGTGAACTGTGATGAAAAGGCCTAGAAGTCCAGAACAGAAATTACATCACAGGAAGGAGAAGAGCCCATAACAAATGACACCCCATGGAAATAAATATATAAAATAAAATCTGCATGGTCAAAACAAGGCAAAAAGGATGAATACTAGTGACCTTAGAAATTATGATTTATTCAGAAGAAAAGAGGAATTATTTTAGATCTTTAAACAAAATTTGAAATAAGTAGGGTTTCCCCCCAGTGAGAGCACAGAAGGTTTTAGCAGATTAAACTATGTTTATGAAACTGAATTTCACTTATACTGAGGTGATACTAAATCTATCTTCTGAGTCATTCCTTCATTTTATAACTCCTGGCAACAGTTACTTTTCATTTCTGTACTTCAGAAGGAAAGGATCATTGAACAAGCATTAGCAGTTACCAACAGGTCTGCTACACTGGTTCTTCTTTTTACTTTAGATTTATTAAAAGGTCCCAGATATAAATGAATTCCTTCTCCTCAATAAGTCTTGTCATTTCACCTGTCAACACCACACAGCAGCCTGGTAAATAACAAGGCTTTTGTTCCCTTTCAGGTTTTCCACATGGAAACCTTTCCATCACGCTGGGAACACCTTCCACCATCCTCTTGAATGTTCTGCACAAAATGCCTCCTTGCTGTATACCCACATATGGGTATAAAGCTTGTGCCCACAAGAATACACACGCTGGCTGAATATTTAACCAATCTCTCCACTTAGGTATGGCTGACACTTTCCAGATGGATGACAAATGTCATCTTCATATGAGGTGTTAACCCTTAAGACTAATGATGACACTTGATCATCATCACTGCTTCTTCATTGCTGTAGCATGAATGCAAAGAGGTTGAATGCAATTATGGGAAAGGATGGGAATACCCTTTGGGATAAGATGGGAATAAGATCCAAATAAATTCAGATAAGATCACAATAAATTCAGAAAACACATAGCTTACTTCAAAGCTTATAAATATTAATAGATACTACAGACAGACAAAATTTTGTTTTCAGGATCAGGAGAGCAGAGGGGAGAAGAGGCCTTTGGGAGAAGCTCGAAGGCTTTTCTTGGACAGCTTTTGTGGTGCACTCTTTCCAGCTGCCTGCTAATTAGAAGAGCAACATTAACAAATCAAGAAGTAAGAAGAAACACCAGCAGAAATCCTGAAAATTCCGAAGTGGCTAAAAACTAAAAAGTTCCAAGATTTTGCAGACACAGATCTGAACAAGACAGAAAAAACAGGTGTTCCTGTCCACTGAGATGCTACACCACAGAGGCACTACTGCATTTCTACATTAGACAGCTGAAAACCAACCAAGTAGTCCTTGAGCCAGCTTTTTATGTTTGCCCTTGGTCAGATTTTGCAGAGTCCCTGAATGTCTGGAGCCAGCACTACCTCAGGCCCGTGGCAGCCTCAGAAAAGAAGTTAGCCATCAATCCAAAAAGTGGTGCCACCGATATGCTTGTTACTGCTTACTGCATTCCTCCAAGTGCATATGCCCTATGCAATTCACCAGACACCACATGCATTGCGAACACTGTAAGTGAAAAATAACAACAGAGTGCATTAGTTGCTGATTAAAATCCTGGGCACATTTATATGTAAATTAAGTGCAGCCCTTGGGCTCGGCAATGTGCCAGCAATGTGAAGGTTGTGTGCTTATTTCTCTCTGAGGCTTGTTTTCCCTCTTTCCCTGAGAAAATAATGGGATAATTTTTTCCGTATGGTTCCTGCAATTGGACACAACGAAATGCTGTATTGCAAAGGATGAAGGCAAAAAAAAAAAAAAAAGGAGAAAGAAACTAGTGGCTCCTAAAGTGAACAAAGAATCTGCAAACTGGATTTCCCTCTTTCCTCTCTCACTGATTTGCTGCACATCTGTCAGCAGACCACTTCAAATGACATGGTCCACTCAAAAATTATCTGAAAGTTATGTATTTACTATAGTGATGAGAAACCCGAGAGGCTCTTAAAACAAAAAGGCATTAGAGAAAAGCATTATTTCTTTCATCACCTCTTTTTTGGGCCCTGTTTGTTTACTTTACACATTTGACAGTACTGTGTATATAGGCAGTGTGATGGATGGACCTGCCACAGCTCTTTAAGAGAATGTTTACTGGAGCTGTCAACCCGGGTGTTTACATAGGTGCCAATCGCCATGGATATCTGCTACACACATACGTTCCTCCTAAAAGTCAGATCATCCTTCATTAATACCTTCAATAGCACAAACATTGAAAGGGGTTCAATTCTGTTTAGTTTTTTCAAGGCAAGATTAAAAGACAACTTGGTGGTCTGTAAGAAGCTGTGCATGGAAAAGTCAGAAGAGAGTTACAAAGCTCTTTAATCTAGCTGAGAAAAGCAAACAGAGGTCTGATGGCTGGAAGTCAATGGTAGAAAAAGGAGAGTGCAAATACTCAACACAGAGGATATCTGGCAGGAGCAACTGCTTGTCAGGGACAGGCCAGAATCTCCCATTACTTGGCACCTTGGTACTGGGACATTACAATATAAAGTATTCTTCTACCCAAGTTACTGGCTTAGCTGCAAAAACTAATGTAGCATGCCATTTTGCCGAGTGACTCAGTAGCCCAGTGTTAGTAGTCATACTCTCAGCAAACAATGAACAAGATTTGGGGAAAGAGGACTGACTAGGAAGTATCTGCTACTTTTTCAAAAACTTTTATCACACAGAAATACTACAGAAAAACCCTTAGTTACCTCTTTTTCAAATACTACAGTGGTTTCACAGAGCTGCATTTTGCTTAATACCATCAGCTCAGCTGACAATTGGGTACAGCCTCAATGATGTTGCTTGTTCTCAACCTTTTTCAGGAGTATGAGCTAATTGCACAAACACACATTTTGGACTGAGCAAAAGGGAAAGGTTAGATAAGGTGAATGCCCTACTTATTTCCAGAGCTTGACCCAGGAGTGGCCATAGAGGAGAGGTAGCAAATGCAGAACATGCCCTCAGCAGGGGCTACAGTGTGGGATGGAGGTGACACTCCAGTAACACACTCCCAGATATTCCCAGCTGCCAGAGTGCAACATGCCCCTTCCCACTCAAAGACAGTTCCTTACTAGTGCAAACGGAACGTTTAGTGGTTAAAGTTGCTATAAAAATATATGAACTTTAGGGTGACTGAAGGACTACAGGTAATGGATGCACATTCCTGACTCCAGACCTCAGGAAACCAGCAAACCCCCCTCAATATGTCCAAGGGCCACATCACCTTCTGACATGAAATTCTTGAAAAATCCATTTCCAGAGCCCCTGTCTGCCTCTCCCTCCTCCAGCTTCAAAACAAAGGGGCTCAGTGCAAACCAGCTACAAAGTAGAAGATAGTTTGCCCCCTAATTAAAATGACAGAAATGAGGCTGTCGGGAATGCTGACTAATAGTGAAGTATGCAGGGCTCTGTTACATCCCTCAAAGGAAGAAATGGAAAAATCACTGATTCCGAAATACTACTAATTATTCATGATTCTCATCAAAGACTCTGTAAGTCTCGTGGCAATAAACACAACACCTTGGTTGTCACCGAGCCGTCAGCCAAAGCTCCTCGTTTGCACTGCCTTGCTGGGGAAAAAAAACCTCAATAAATGTAGCTTTAGAAGAAAACAGTTGATTAATGATTTGTAATTTTTTTTTCTCTGTCTAAAATGTAAAGGGGAAAGAAAGAACTTACACACCTCCTCTGGCTGCACCAAGACAAAGGCTTTCCATATGCCTACTTGTGCTCCTACTTCAGAGCTCTGGACGGATCCTGCCCCCACATATCGTTGCACAGGGGAGCCATGGAAAGATTTGTGAGTGTAAATGCAAATATCAGAGCTAATTCAGATTTGTTGCATTAAGCACAGATGTTCTTGAAGGACACTTCGTGGAGAGCTATCGTAAGTAAGGAAAGTTTAAAAATACTGCAAGCCCATTATTCATCAAAGAAATGAATGTAAAACCAACCAAAATGGCATGATTTGTAGACAGGAATTTCACACCCAATTAAGGGAGAATATTTATGATTTCAGAAAAACTGACATTATGCCTAACCCTTTCTATGTTTTGGTTTTTTTTCTTTATTTAGGTTTTACACACAGAACAGCTCTCTCTATATAAAAGCAGGGTGCGTACATCTTTCGGGAGATATTTATTTCAGTATTTCCATTAATGGTAAACTGTAAATATAACCTACAGGATTAAGCAGTTTTAGTGTAATGAAGATGTGAACCTGAGCACCAATACCAGATCGATTCAGCACACTTGGGCCACCAAAGCCAGTGGGAGTCAAAATAAACCATACATTATAGTCATCCTTTTTTAAAGTCTTCTCAAGCCATAAATCACCAGGGCCAGCTCTGAATACTGACGGCGGTATCGCCTCAGCCCCAACCTCAACTGAAGCATGAAGGAGACCTACTGCTCCCCCCCCCCCCCCCCACTGCTTGCAGCCAGAAGCTTTGAAAATCACACTCCTTACTCTGGTGATTAAACACTATTTCAACGCCTTCATTCAAGGCCCCCCACTGTGCAAAGTGTGGCCTCCTGTTTTTATTTTATTGCACAAATTTTGTAGGTTTTAATGCACATTAAAACACAAACTCAGTTCCTATTGAAGCAAAAAGAAATATCCCCATTGACTTAAATAGAGATTAGATCGTACCCAGAAACAAGTCCAAAAGCAATATTAACTTTGTGAGGCTATGCATACCTACAACTTTCTAATGTTCTTAAGTCTGGTTCAAATACAAAACATATATAACAAACCATTCTTGTCAGACAACGAAAGACAGGTAACATTCCTGTCTAGGGCTCAGCTTCTAATTTTCTCTCTGATGTTTTGAATATACAAATTTACTGTTACCTCATACTGCAGTTTCTTTGGTGATTATTACTTCTGAGTTCCCAGAGCAGTAAAGAAAACTAGAAAACTAATCCTCAGCAATGCTATTTTCACAGACACTGAATTAACCTGCAAATACACCCTTTACCATGATATTATACACACAATGTCATGACCATCGCAACCAGCCGGATTCATGACAAGGACAGTCAACATTATGAATGTAATATATCTGCATGTAATAGATAAGTAAGTAGTTAATGTATAGGTTTACAATTCTTACTGGACCTGACATGCCACCATGTATTTCAGAGGCAAGTTTAAGTTCTTTGTTGGCTCTTTGCAAAGGAGGGACCACTGCTGCTGCTATGAGCACAGCATCACTGTACAGAGACTGTAAACCCCTTCTGCTCATAGAAGAAACAAGCACCAAGCAATGGTTTAGACCAAACTTGGCCAGTTGGTTTGAAATCAGCTCGGGTACATATGGAAACCCCGATTTTAAATGACTGGACTTGATGACCTTAGGTCTTTTCCAACCTTAATGATTCTATGATTCCTTTGACCTCTGAGGTCTTGGGCCAGCCAAAAGCCCAGTTGAAGTCAAGGATGCTCATGTGACTTCAATGCTCAGTGCCATTGTAGTTCAGGTCTGTCAGGACCATTAAATTAAGTACAGCCCATCAGCATGGCTTACATGGGCATGACCTTGACACCAGGCTGGGGCAGGTGTCCTGTCTGAGCAGGAACCCTGGCCAGCCCTGCCTCAGGCTGTAAAACATAACTTCATTTATTAGAGGTAGAAGAGAAATTCAACTAATTAAAGGCGATAATCAAGTTTAGGTCTGGTCACTGTGCTCTCAAACAAAAATAATAAAAATAAATATATATGTATCTTATATTTTTAAACCCACATATGAATATATTAATATTTATTAATTTATTAGTATTTCTATATAATAGATCATAGATATGTACGTGAATATCAGAAATATGGAGTCTGTGTATACATGCATATATGAATTATGTGATTCAAAGGGTGAATACTGCATCCTGAACTAGCAGTGCCACCCACCACAGGGACTGGGTATTCTCGGGGGTCTGATCACAGCTTCCCAGGTGTCCCAAGGTAGACACCAGGGCTGAGGGACTGCTGCCACTAGGGCAGACTTCTCAATAAAGCAGCATCTTAATGGCACTGAAATAGAGGCACATCTCAGATTAGGCGCTTGACCTTCCAGGTTATTTATATTTTGAGTTTTGAAGAGAGGTTCTTCCTTTTTTACCTTGAAATGACTTAAATTCAATGCTGTTTTCCTTTGCTTGCTTTATTTGGGGCCAGGGGAGGAAGGCTTACAAATTCACATCAAAATGAGTTATCACTTAAATAGGACACCTTCAAGGTCACTTACACATCAATTTCAGAACAATTTTCCAAACATATTATCAAGACACTGAACCAGAGGCTTAGTCAAATAAATTCTCTATCTTCTTCCACTTATGAATTAAATGAAATAAGATGTGCCAGCATTTTTACCTGACTAGGGTTTATTGCCATTTCCGTATCTTCCATTACACCCCTCTACTTATTGGAAGAAATATCCATATTCATCTTGCTTTAATATCTTTAGCTTGGGGAAAAAATATAAAACCTTACACGGATAAGCAAAAAAATACACAATGGACAACTTTGGAAAAAACAAGCTGCCTTCAAAAGCATGAATACAATATTGAAACCTCTAATTTATGCATAATCTGTGTCAAAGCTTAACTCACTCCATCACTGCCAAGCAGTGCAATAAGATCCAGCAGTAAAAGCAGGCTGAGAGGAGTCACGAAGCTCCAGAGATGACTAAACCACTGTCATGTACTGTTCCCTACTGACTACAAATGCTTGAGAACAATGGGACAAACTGTGATGCTACTCTGACAAATGGGATGTCCTGACAGCCCTCACTGCTTGAGCCATACTGTTCAACTTTTATGAATATGGGATGCTACTAGCATCTCTTTGGGGGGAGCAGATTCACCCTCCTCTTTGGTCTCAGAGGCACAGCAAAATATGGTGCCCCTGTGAGGTGAACTTTGTGCTATTCCCTGGATATGCCCAGGCTCAACTTTTCAGTCAAAGGGCTGAGAAAAACAAACGAAAAGTGCAATTTTGTGACTGTGGCAGGTGTTGTGTAAAATTTAGATACCTCAAACAGGAAGATCTACTGTGGGAATACACTCTTAATGTAACTGAGAAGAACAACAGCTGATGGTATAATTTCACTCTATTGATCATGCTTCCCCCCCTGCCTTTTTTTTAACCATTTGTGGTTACTGCATTTCTAGCCACACAGGAATTACAAACTGTGAACTCTCTTCAATATTATAATCTCTCTGCATGAATTTATCACTCTGTATCTGTTTGTCCTTACAGCAAATGACAAGTTCTGTCTTATTTTCAGACCACTGGGATTTCAAAACTCTTGCGTGCCTTGTGCCCACCTCCGCAGCCTTCCCAACCAAACCAAATGTGGGGAGGGTACCAGCAGAAATCCTCACATTGCTAGCACCAACAATGAAAGCTCTTAACCCTCAACAATGATCTGTTTGAACTGAGGCATTTTTTTCTCAGAGGGTCTGGCTAACGCCCAGAGTAACCCAGATTTTCTGCACATTCTCTTTAGTAGATTAATAAAAAGATCAAAGTCCCACTCCTGTGTCCTCTGCCTGGAGGACTGGGAAGCTATTTTAAAAAGAAAGGTTTGCTCCTGGTTATTTTAGAAATAAGATCATAAGTGCAGCAAAGCTGAAGCAGGAAGAAGAGATGGAGAAAAAAGGCAAAGGATGTTCAAAAGGATTCCAATGAAAGTCCTGACAAGGGACTTCTGTGCAGGGTCCTCTCCCTTTATATGAAGATGTGCATCTTTTGTACTGCCTACAGTACAAGAGAGTGTTTCGGGAGCCCTTCTGCAAAATTTGTGCCAATCTGCTCCAGCTGCTTTGTGCCAGTGGTGAAGGAGGTGCAGGCAGCTCTGCAGGGGAGCCTGGTTGCTGGGGGAGGCTGCCCTGGAGAGCAAGGGATCTCAAACTGAGGACTGCAATGCTGACCTTACCCAGCCTCAAGTACATCACAAACAGGCACTGGTTCTTCTGATGGTTCCCAGCACCGAGGAGTGTCAGCCCACGATGGTTGGCCAGAGCAGACAAGGATATACTGGGAATATTCCACGTAGTAAATGTCTTCCTCTTTTTAGTTATACATATTATACTGAAAATAGAGTATTATTATTATATATTATATTGGAAATAGAGTCGTCTTTCCTGCTCCCCTAACCCTCCTCCTCTTCTGGCTGTTTCTTCTGGCCCACAGCAAATGAGCAACCCTATGAAAAAAGCAGTAACATTAACCCTAGAATCTGCCTTTATCTTTCCATACAAACATTAACCCAGAGGAGCAGTCAAATAGGAGAGAAAGACATCCTCTGAAATGGGTTTAATAGCCATACTGCCCTCAAACATGAACACTGCAGGGAAGAGGAGAGCGTGATGTACAAAGCCAGCACAGGAGCACCATTTAAACCCTCCTACAAGGCACAGCCATGTCTCCTTTGCTCAGATATACAGTGCATGACTCTGAAGTCTATTTTACAAATCATGTAAAAAAAATGGAGAAGATTAACAGAAAAGGGTTCCACAAACAGTCTGAGCAGCTGAGACAATGATTTACGGTAAGGGAGTTTAGGATTTCAATCTACTAAGCTTATTAAAACGACGAAGGGGCAACTTGATTAGAAAAATCCATGTAAGGTTCGTGGGGAAATATTCCTGGGAAGCAAAAGGCTCTTTAATCTAACAAAATTGAGCAATATCTAATGATTGGAAACTGAAGCCAGGAAAAATAAAATTAGCAATCAACTTGATACTCTTTATTATTTATTTTTTTTTAAAGCAGATGATTAATTCCTGGAATAATCTCTAGACATCTGCAAATGAGAGCTACAAATTGTTGAGGGAGAAACATTTCATAGCAAATGCATGCTATGCTTTAGTTAGAGAAAGATCATTTAGTAAAAAGGTATAAAAGTGATTTATAATAGACAGATATATAAAAATGGATGAAATCAAATTACCTGGCATTTCCTGATTTTAAGCACGACAGATCTGTGAACACCGTCCAGCTGTTTCCTCCGAGGAGCTGGGAAAGAGGACGCTCACTGGGTGATGCTGGGCTGTGGCAGTGCTCCCAACACATCCAGTTCCACTCCCATGGTTTTGGGTTTTTTTTTGCCCCACCAGCCTCATAACCATGGTGGGGAGAAAACACATCTGATATCTTCTCACTGTCATGTATAAGGGCAGGCAAGCAACTGAAGACCTGTCCTAGAGATGTGCACATGGCATTAGAAGCAGCACATGTGCTGGCAGTGACCACAGGTGAGCCGGGAGCATTGCTCCTGTCCACTGCTTCTGTCCAGGAAGAGCACCAGGAGGGATGCACTGCAGGGGTGGCAGGAAGTGGCCTGGTGTTAGATTAGAGCATGCTCTCAGACAGCCAACTTTGTGGCTTTGTAAGAAATATTAACTGCCCTTGTGTTTCTTCGACTGAGTTTTCCAGTGGATAAAGACTCTCCAGGCAGTATATACTTGATCAATATTGTCCACAATCCTGTTTTGCAAGGAAGACACTTTGCATTTCACTGTGAAGCGGAGACTGGATTCACTGAAACCTGAAGTTTTATCTAGACCCATTTGCAAGACTCTCCTTAGGCCCAGAAAATGGAAGTTTTTCCTCTGTATCACACTGGCTTTGTGTACAGGGGCCAAGGTACTCAACAGTCAGCATGCCAAAAAAGAGGAAACTTGTTTTGGATCAGTACTACTTCTTTAAACTGCCCAGAAGCAAAGCCCTTAATTTTTTTCTTAAGTATGCTTTTAGGTGTACTCTCTCCTCTCTTCTGACTGAGTCCAAGAAGTGTTTGGACAATACTCTTGGGAACATCATGTGACTCTTGAGGAGGGTCCTGTGCAGGGCAAGGAGTTGGACTCAATCATCCTTGTGGGTCTCTTCCAACTCAGCATATTCTGTGATTCTCTAGAGAGGCTGAGGAAGAGACTCCCTGCCTTTCATCCTTCTTGTCCAGAGGGTATAAAATGCAAGAGGGTTGACTGGAGGCCAAAGGTCTGATCAGACCATCTGTCAACATCAAGAAGATCAGAAACACTTCCTATGTGTACCTCAGAAAGGACAGCAGCTCAGTTTCCCTTGTTGAACAGACACGGAACTGGCTCTGGCTTCTAAGAACAAGAATGGGTCTAACACCCCAGACCTCTTTCGCTAATGGGGAATTACCATCCATAAAGCAGTTCCTATGAGACATACTCTGGATAGATGCTGAACCTCTGCAGGGGAACCACACATGCTTTCACCCACACATGCTTTCACCCACACTGTCATTCTGGAATTAACCAAGGAGGGCCACAACCACCTGTGGATGGCTGGTAACCGATGACTGAAAAGCTGATACCCACCAATTCATACCACAAACCACACAGCAAGCTCCTGATACTCTAACCTGAGCTCACAAGCTAGAAGGCTACTAGAGAAACTGGGCCTGGTGCTTCCATTAACCGAGACCTGAACTTGCAGACCTTCAGAGTTATCAAAAAGCACAGAACAGGACAGTCCACTTCTTGACTGTGTGCTGAATTTAAAAGAAAGACTAAACTCTGCAGTTGCTTTAATAGGACTACAGTTAAAGCCCAAAACGGCAGGCTGGGGAGCTGCTAACTTAGAAATCATCAGCTTCAAAGTCCTCTTTTGCACAACTTGACTGCCCCAAAATCCTGTCCTGAATGTAACTCGAATACTCTCACCTTCCTTAAAAGTTTGGTTTTGTTGTTGGCTTTTTTTTTTTATGGTCATATTTTGTGTGGAAGATGGTAGGATGCTCCCACAACTCTCTTGAACCTGCTTTCCTGATTTCCCAAAAACTACCCCAACGAACTTTCACCAAAAGCTGTCATCAGTCTTCAAAGACTTCTCACAATTAAGCTGACTCTCTCTTAGTATGGAAAAAACATCTGCAAAATTTTCCAAGTGCAATCCCAGATGCTTCTATGCATCTTTCTAATAGGAAAGTCTTAGAGACAACTACAAGTTTTGCATGGGAAGCCCCTCACCTACAGCCATATCTGTGATTGCAAAGAGAGAAATAACTAGAATTCATTTCCATGTTGGATTTTTTCCAAATTCCCTTGAGCAACCTCGCGGTACCTCCGCAGGAAAAACTGCACATGATCATTAAGATAGGCAAAAGTTTAATTTTCTCCCTTGCATAGAGGAAATGGAGCAGGGGTTATAACGCCAAACCTAGCACAGACCATGCACAAGCAGAACATAATTCTACTTCTGTTTCACTCTACATACTCTGTGTGATAATAAATCCAAGTTCAAAGAGTATATGGAAATATGCTGGAGTATAGTGGTGGAGCGCACAATTCTTTTCATCTCAGGAAGGCTCTAGTCTTATATTTATCTTCAAAAGTCTTCCCCAGTTAGGATACTCTTTTTCAGACAAGAAAACAGAAGGGAGTAGCAAGGTGACATACACAAGGGACTGTGGCAAATCAGAGCAGGACAATAAAAAAGTTGATACAGACAACCCTATCGTGATCATTGGGAACAGCGCCAGTGACTCTGTGGGGGCTTCTTTTTGGCTCTGAACAGAGAGAAGCAAATAAATGTCCTCTGGTTGCTGCTCTCCGAAGTATAACCTTTCATATAAGACAGCCCAGCTCCTATCCCACTAGAGTTTTCCAAAGTAACAGCCGTTCCTACCAGCTTTGCCTGCCCACAATTCCAGGAGATGTCATGGCTCTACCTAAGTCACTGGGAAGCAAAGTAGGCAGCCTGTCACCAAAGGGGTGCTGAGACTTCAGCATCCACCCAGATGCTCCCTTGCTTACTTAGGGCAAGGCTCAGATGCACTCTGTAGGAGTAAGTATTGCCTTCCCCAGCTTGTGCATGTGTGTGTGTATATGTATATATACATGCAAACAAAGTGCAGCAGTTCAATTTTGAAGTGTTTTATGATGAGGCAAACTAAGCTCCCTAAAGAGGGAAGGGAAAGTGAGCATCTTGATAAAGTAAATAATGAAATGTTGCAGTACCAATATATGCTGCATGATCCCTTGAGGGAAACCACAAGCATGAGTCCTAATGAAATAAGACACAGAAAACAAGGGCTTTGCTGTGGTCACAACACTTATGTGCTCATTATGCACCACTGAGACTTCTATCCCTCTATCACACTTAATCATCATGATGAAATGTTGTGCATATGTACAGACAGGTATGATATGTATAAAAACACACGCACATACACTCACAGACACATATATTTCAAATGAAAGAGGGGAAAAGGAAAGGTGATTTATTTTATTTTCTGTAAAGGGCCAAACCATAAATGCATAGTATGCTTTCTCTGCATGGATAGCCTTACAAATCTATCATTGTATGCAGTTCAGAGCTTTCATAAACACTTAGCATTTGAATTAGCATTTGTGAATATTTTGGCTTTTTAAAATATACTTGTATTTTATGCTTTAAGTTCTTAAACACTCCTAATACCAGTGTGGGCTTTGCCTAGGGCTAATCAATAGGCTGCACTTACAAAAAGTCTATTTGTCTATTTATACACAAATTTGAAATGGAGATTATATTTTCTCTGTTTGAAATGCATCAGTGTGAGCAAATCATAAAATGGAACGTAATAATTTATTTATAATGCAACTCCGCCGACAGTGGAAGTAATAAACCCTACTAAACAAAACCCAGGAAATTATCCCAGATCCAAGAGCAGAAGCACGGCTCCTCCTAATTGAGTTTCCTTCATTCTTATCTTCTCAAGATCCCTTAGATTGTTTTCCAATTTTCATTTCCATTTCTTCCATTAAATGCCTCTAACCCATGACCTCCATTTACTACCATCCATTTATCTTCCATTCTTAATTGAGATGTAACATGTCCACTTGTCCAGCGCTGAGCACTAAAACTCTGACAGCACGCTTGATAGATTCTGGCTTCTTCAGGAAAGCTTACTTGGGAAAGTGCAATTCAAAACTTGATTCTCGAACAGGTAAGTCTGTTCCATTAAACTTGAGTTTACCTTATAAACATACTTTGGTGAGGACCAAAACCCTAATAACAAATAATAGCATCTTTGGGTTTATTTGCTTTTTCTGCTACAGGATGGAATTATATTTGCCTTGACCTCGAGAGAGTACAGGGTCACAGGGCCACTGGGAAGAGAATATATAAGGCAGCTTTCAGCAGTCATTTTTTCCTTTCAAACAGAATAATTTTAAATTTGATGGTTTGTAATCAAACTCTCTCCCTCAAGACTTAGTGTACAGGAATTTTTGAAGGATGGCATTCTTTAGAAAATAGTTAGGCTTTATACAACGGCATTTCAGGAGCTCTTGACAAACATTAATAAAACTCCCAGCAGCCAGGTGCTTCTGCACCTATTTAACGGAGGAGTAAGTCCAGCATCAGTCAGAAATACAACAGCAAAGCACCAGCTACCAAGCAGTCATCATAATTTCACAGAGCATTGCTAAACTAAAGCAGGAGAGAACCAAACAGCCATATCTTAGCCTCTTGGAGCAGTAAAGTAAAATTAATACAGCACCCCAGGCTACTATTAAATTGTAAAATGTAAGAAAACATACTGTGGTCAGGCACTCAACCTCTCAAAATAAATAGATGAATCGCTTCATGCTTATTCTAATTCATTAAGTATTTGCACCAGTGATACTAAGTAAAACACAAATTCACTAGGATCCTGAAGGCAAACAAGAGGAAAATTTGTCATTCAAAACCATCATAGCAGGGATTAGGCTGGAAAGCTCAATGGCCAAAATGCTTGAATGGAGCACGCTCCTACTTCATACTCCAGAAGTGTGAACTGCAAAAGGTGCTGACATATTCAGAGATCTTCAGTTCAAGGTTAAGGTTTGGTACTGATTGACTGATAGTTGTGCCAATAAGGTCTGGAGAAAGCTAACTGGACTGGATGGCAGCAGTGTGGCCATGCCCAAAGGCTGCCCAGCAGCATCACAGCCATGCTGCAGCATGAGTAAGTGCCAGGGATCTCCACAAACACTCCCAAGGGTCTGTCCAAAGAGGAAAAAGGTATATACAATGAGTTTGAAACATTTAAAGTAATGTCCAGAGGCAGTGAGGGACAAGAAATATGGCCTGCTCTGTCTTACTTTTTGAAAGAAGGTGACAGGTAAACCAGCTCTTCTCCCTGTTTTGCAATAGTCTCCCAAAACAGATTCAAGTAACACTTTGCTATGTACAGGTGCCATCTGCACACAGAACAACAATCAGGTGTGTCTGCATGGCTCCCAGCTGAGCAGAATACTAAACTTTATATTACAGCAATTTATAAGCTGCACAGTATGCTGAGATTACTCCTGCTCTCTTCCCATTTCTGGATGTCCTATGGCCACAGTGAATCCCACTTCAAGACTATGTCACCCACTGCCTGCATGCCAAATTGACTCTTAAAAGCTTACGTCTGTATAGCTGCTGTCGTGGGAACAAGTTAGACAAAAGGATCTTTTTTAACTGGCATTGTGATCATGCCACGTAAAGGCAGCACTGGCTGTGCCTTAATTTCGATTTGTAATGCCAAGAGGTGCTGTCCTATTAAGGTTTCTGATCCTGAATGCTGCCAGAGAAGATCCTAGGAAGACATGACAGCATTATTCCAGCTGGTTAGTAATTTTTAAGCAATGCACTGGGGCACACAAATGAAGGTCTGATGGAAAGGTCCTTGCAAGGGACTCGAAGGCACATCCTGGATGTAAAGCAGTGGTTGAGAATGAGGAAAGACTGTGGATGTTCGTTGCAGAAAGCACCACTTCTAGGACAAAATGAGAGGCAAAAAGTGGCAATGGCACTGCGACAACATTGGCATTCCCAGGATGAGCATGCCTTGACTCGCTCACTACCAAACAAGCATCTGGTGCCACCTAATTAAAACACCAGTTCCAGGAGGTGGCATCCGGCATCATGAATCAAATGAAACATCTGCTAATTCTTTCAACAGCCAGACAAAACAAGCCTAAAAAAAGGCAAAACAAACACGCACACACACACGACTAACTTTGGCACTGACATCCCGACTGAGCATAAGAACTGCATAAAATCCCCACATTATTAACCAGTGTATCTTCAGTTTAACTGACTGATTGTGCAAACACCTATTCAGCTGCTCAATGGGCAAAAATGGATCCAATTTTACAAAAGTGGGTAAACACGCCTCACCACACAGCATTGCACCGTGGCAGGGAAGCCTCCCTCCAGCTCAAACAGTCTAATGGCACAGGCTATTAACTTAGGTGATTAAAGGACTGGAGACTGCAGAAATCTCAATACATGCATGGCCTATTATAGCACAATGCAGGGTGTGTTTTCCCCAGTGACAAACAGATGCTTTATTTTTATTTCTGTTATAAATAATTCGGGGGGTTTTTAATAGGTACACATAATCAGGCATTTACATGGTTTCCAGCAGAGAAGTAATATTAAGCTACGTTACAGCCATTCATAAACTGAATACAACACTGAAATTACTTTTTATTGTCATTATTATCCAACAATCTCTACAATATGTGTTGTTACGACAGCAGTAAAAAGATTAGATTCTGAGCATTGCTGGAAGTCTCTAAGTAACACCACAGAGGTAAACCCTCAGCAAAATCAAGTATTTAAGGAGAACTTCAGATGGTCTTATATGCTGAACACCATGGGCTCCTAAAAACAGACCAGGAACACAGTTCATGGACTCAGTTATGCCGGCTCTTACACCATTTTTTACATCAGCAACATTTCATGTACGTGAGTTAACCCCATCAATGAGCCTAACCTACATGTGTGTGATGGCATTTCTTGAAGTGCCCAACCTCAACACGTAATCTCCTCAATTTTTGTTTATCCTTGCTTTCCCTTTTACACGAACTTGCTGTCTATCTTGCTTCAAACCTATCTTTTTTTTTTTTTTTAATTCTCTACTGTAACACCTTACAAGCAGAGGCTGTGTTTAACCTGAATGAACCCTCCGTAACATAACTTCATGTCCTTGCTCTTTTCCTGATTTTCAAGCAGCATTTTGTATGAAAGACGTAATCAGAAACCAAGCAAAAGAACAAAAGATATTCTACATCGACTCCAGAGATCATTAGGTCAATCTGTCACTAACGGTGGAGATACACGAAGGCATTTGGAAGTACTGCTGGAGGAAAATCCTACAGTAATCCCTAATGACCTATTTATTCTCAGTCAAAGAAAAAGAGTTGGGTTTGGTTTCCACCTCCCCCTGCCATGATGGAGAAGAAAATCGGAATTTCAGGAAAGGATAATACACAAGCTGATTGCAGCAACTTGCAAATGAACTAGCAGGGGGTGTCTGGGAATAGACACCAATTTTCATTCCAACCGGAATGGAAATTTCTATACTGAAGGGTATTATTTCTGATCAGACAGCATGGAAGGAGAAGCTGATGCAATAAAACACATGAAATTTCTAATTTTCTGATTGGGACCAGAAAGAGAGAAGGAAAGCAACTGAGGCTGCAGCCTTGCTAAATACTAAGATGAGGGGGATATGGAGAAGATGCAGCTGCCAAGGCAGTCGCCGAACAACACAATTCAGAGATAAGAGACACCAGCCATTCTTCGAAGTAATTGTAGCTGCCAAGAGCTATAGAGAAAAGAGTGAATTGAAGGAGATAGAGGGGTCAACTGCACTGAATATGAAAACAAGTCAAGGCCAAGGACAGGCATGACGCTTTGGGATTTGGCCAGGAGGTGATAATTTGTGGGTTTAGTCAACCGCAATCTCAGTGGTGTAGAGAGGGCAGAAACTCAGAAAGAAAAGGGCGAGTTGGCAGTGGGAAGATGAAGGCAGCCAGAATACAGAGGAGAAATAAGGAGCTTGGGAAGAGAGAAAAGGAGAAGGGGCGCCTGGCAGCAGCAGATATGCTTGGAGAATTGTGAGGTTTTTCCCAGTGCAGGGACTCAAAGGCGGATCTGAAAGTTGAAGTGATGCCAAGAAAGAAAATAGGGTTAAGTGAGGTGGCACCAACAACAGCGAATGAAGGTCACCAGGGACTGAAAGAGGAGCAAATAAAGAATGAGGTTTGTCCATCACGGGTCTCACATGAAACACCTAAAAATATAACTGCTATCCCAAAACACCAGCAGTCACTGCTCTTTGGCCATGGAGAAGAGCTGTCCCCTCCTACTGCATCCTCCTTAGCTGGTCCTCTGAGGATTGTGTGTGCCTGCAGTTTGGGAAAAGGGTTACCATAATTTCTCAAAGAGAGGCGGTATCCTTTCACATCTTATTCTTCCAGTTTTAAAATATAAACTAGGCTTATATAGCATCTAGGTTCAACAAGATATAGTATATTCTTATTTTATCTTCCTATCCCTTCTAGTTTAAGCTCTGTCTGGCTGTAAGGAGCAATGATTTCAACTTGCTTTCATCTGCACTTACTACACTGACAGGGGCATAATACGTACCAGTCCCAAGAATTCTGTTTCCCTCAGCTTCCACTAATACCACAGCAATAACCTCTAAGCAAATGTTGCATGAAATCATTACGCCATTCACACCAATGCTAACTCTCTCGTTCCCTCTGAAAAAAATCCAGATCTCACCCTCTGGTTTTAAAAGTCTCTTGTAAGGACAGCTATAAAGCTTCTCCACTGGTCGTGATATAATATATGTGTCAACCAGATCACTGTTTTCAGTTGATGTATTTATTATCAACTTCAGGATACAATTTCTTATGCTATTTACAGAATGGAAAAATATGTCCTGACAATTTATAAGGGGGAAAAGAGTGTTATGTGATTAGCCAAGGACAACACCATTACACCACAATTACAACAAAGCTGCACTTACTGACCCCAGCAACAAAGGAAGAGTTGGAGGGAAATTCTGTGTAATATTTTATATCCGGAACTAATTAAAGATCTCATTCCCCAAACAGCCAGATAGCAAACATAAGCAGTGCCTCCAGATGAAGGATTCCTATTTTGATGGTTAGTGTAATGAGCACATTCCCAAAGGAAAGAGCCAATAAAAAGCATCTCCTATCTGGAGGATGCCGAATGAAAGCTGGACTTTTCTTAATTTTACAGCAATTCCTTACTGCATCATATCAGCCTCCACCAAAGGTCTCAGTTCAATTTTTCTGTAATGAATGTGGAGACTCAAAAGAAAAATTCCATCCTATCTTAACCAGCTAAATTTCTCTCCTTGATTTAGAGTTGACAATGACTATGAGTAAAATGCCATTTTTACATCACTGTATGCAGTTTTAATTAAAATTTATTAACTTGAGAGAAATGATCTCCTTATCACCAACAGACATTTAGAACAAAAATGCCTTTTATTGTGTTATTAAACTGTTTCAGATAGAACCATCACTACAGCACACTGTAGCTCAACTGCCTGGTGGCAAGTTACTGATCTTTCCTCCTGCCCGTGCCTTTCCTTTCATGTGCAGAGTGCCTCAGACAAAAAATCATACTTTATCTTCTGAAAAGTTTTATACCTATGCTAAATAAAAAACATCTATGTACCTTGTCCACTTCTTATAGTAAAAGAAGCAAATAACAGGGGCCAGGTTGTGATGCACCAAGCCCTGACCATGCACACTTTGAAAGGATCTTTGGAGTCACTTACAGAAATGACAGCTGGAGCTAAGACAGTCACAGGGAGAGCACATAAAAGAAAGTTTTTTAAAACATGCTTTTAGAAAAGGAGAATATGTAAAATGCCAATTACGACAGTGGGTTAGATAATAGTGAATGATGAAGGGATTCGGAAAAATAAGATATAAACCAGGAGCACACAACAACCCAAAGTCCAAACAAGAAGAGTTGAACATGTGGAGTAGATTGGCAAGGTGTTATGTGAGATGATGTGGTGAAGTGTTATTTAGTGATCTGATTAGTACCTTCAGTGACAAGGAGGAGACAAAAGAAACTAAAAAAAAACCCTCAGAGAACCTGCTTGAGGGACTTGAAGCGACAGGCTGAAAGTGTGAGAGTCCTTAACCCCAGGGTAAGAGTGGTGAAGGAGAGTATGTCACCAGACCAGGAATCAGACAGAAAAGAGAGACTTGATGGGAGAGCATGAGGAAAAAAACAACAGAGATTTCTCAGGTTAGATGATGGAAAAGAGCTGGGAGACCCAAGCCAGGGGAGGTAGGATGTCGTACAGCTCAAATTATGAATAAAATGGAATCAGCAGTGCTCTCAGCAGTTTAACTCTTAAAATATGATTTTACATGTGGGGTTTATTCATAATGTCTCTTTTGCACTCGGTGGAGAGGAATGGGTACCACAGACAGAGATAAGTACAACCATCATGACCACTTAGTTGTTTTTTTTTTCTTAAGCAGTAAAACTGAAAAAAAAAGGCAGAATTGGCAGAGAGGTGAGAAGGTTTTTCTCCTTGAGGGAGAAGAGACACGGGACACTGGGTAAAGTAAAGATAAGCAAAAAAAGGAGAGGCTTCCCAAAAGGAGAAGCTCACTGGGCTGAGGTGGTTAAGATTATCAAGACAAACAGAGCCAGGAATCAAATTGCTTCAGTGATAGAGGACATTCAAGGTGAGAGACAATACACTGGAATAGGTATTTACCGTGGCAGAGTGAGTGGAGCAGGATCATTTACGTGAGCTTTGAAAAACAGTACAAACACAGCAAGCAATTACACCTCAATAAATAAACCAGTAGGACACGTGCAAATGAGGCATCTAACAGAGTGTGCACAGCAGATACGGCAACTGCCAGGAGAGTCTCTAATCAGTCCACAGGACCTGAACTTGAGGGATCCTGCAGGTGGAACAGGGAGGCTGTCCCCATTGTGGGAAGAAGGAAGCAAGGGCTGCCCTGGACAGCCTTTCCTCTGTTAACCTGCTGCATGCAGATAACAGAATGACAAATGCCTAACTTCAGAACAAAAAGGATGCTTTCAATTCCCTTTCTCACCAACTTGAAGATAACAAGCAAAGTTATGCAAACACTGAGTTTAGTTCAGGTTGCTGATCATAAAAATCAATCCACTTCTGCTTAACGAAATTTGGCAATCAGTCACACCCAGGTTCCAGTAATTTGCTATGGATTTCTAACCAGCTCTCAAACAACATTGTAAAAGCACAAATATTTGCAAAACCATAAACCTTCCTCCTTCAGTGTGGTCCTTGTCCCACCATTTATAGCTAGTACAGACCAAAGATGGCCTCTGCCCTACATGTGGATTCCTCCCTGTGTATGTGCTACCAGCCACAGTAAAACATCTCTGAGGTTGGTCTCATGAAATATGGCTATTTTCATATATTAGCTAATATTACCAGCTCTTAACTTGGCTTTTCAGCTTGACTGAAAGTTCCTACAACACTCCTGGCCATCTCATCACCTGTTGTGACTGGAAGCACTGCACAACACACCAGTCTACCCCAGTCCACGCCTCTTCCACAAAGAGCAATGCTTCTTGCCTGGAGAGGCTGAAAGTTGATAAAGACAATCAGGTCACCCTATTTCAGTAAAACCTGGGCAAAATCCATAGCAACATGAGACAAAAAACTCTCTCATCTGTATCTCTACCCCTAGTTTGAGTTCAGGAGCTCTCAGGTCAGGGCTAAAGCTGAGGCTGATCCCAAGCGCTGGAGACAGAATTTCCCAGGGAAGAATGAAGCTTAGAGAATTAATAATTATTATTAATACTTATTTTATTCAGAACACATAACTTTTACTCCTTTTTGGCAGGGCTGATCATGGAATGCAAACTGAAAGCGTTATTAACTTTATGGCTTTCCTGGAAGTTGCTAAGCAAGTCTAAAAACCTCTTCTATTTCACTACTGATTTAAGGCTCTTCTTTATGTACTAGTTCTTCCCTTGGCTGCTTAGTGTCTGTGAGTTAAACGAGGTAGCTTTATACCTAGCTGAAAATAAACCACATTGGACCAAAAAGATGAAGTCAAAGTGACAGTTCCTCAGCCCTTCACTGCCCCTCTCCAAGCACCGGCTGAATTATGGCTGTGAGGTTGTGCTGGAGCTTTCTGCAAACTATCTCCTGTCAGAGTCGCTCCAGAGGTGTGCAGCATTCTGCCTTCATCACCTGCCTCCCAGCAGTATCTCCTCCTAATAACCTGCAATTTATACATGCACAAAGCACTTACCTGCACAGCATTTCTGGGACTCCAACATTTCATGGTGCACTGTAAGGTGTCTCTACAAATCCCATCGCCTAAATTAACAGCACAAATGAACGTTTGACATAAACAGGACATCTTCCACCTACTTTTTGCCCATTTATGATGAGGCTGGCAGGGGGAATCTACCTTCTCGGATGTATAGCTTATATGCAGTGCCACTGACTGAGATACAGAAAAGCTCTTGTCATCTTTACTCACAACCATCACTACTTTGTCAAACTGTCTGTCTCAACTCAAAACTCAGGTTGATTGGCACTGGGAAGGGTTAAAGCTAGCAGGAAGATAAGCACTTCCCCACTTCAAGCTCAATGATTTTGACAAAGAAATGTGCTTGGACGGCTACAAGTCTCCGTTTACAAAGTCAGTTTTCAGAATAAAACCATTCAGTAAAGGCTTTTCACTGACAGTCACAAGTAGTTCCAGCAGCATAGTTATAAAGTGTCTAAAAGATGCTTTAACCTTTCTTGAAGAACCTGTATGACATCTTTGGCTGTCACGAAAAGGACAAGAAATAAAAACATAGCCACTAGCACAAGGAGTTACTCTTGGAAACTGGAATAGCAGGCACACCAAAAAGATATGTAGACAAAAACAGGAAAAATAAATAAACCCCCACATTTCTGGAAGCCTGTAATGATGAGTCCCCAAAGCAGAGGCTACAGCATCTTTCTCTGAGCCAGGACCTGGGTGTTACTCATTGTCTTTAGGACAGAGAAACCCCACAAGGAACAAGGTGCTCATGTCCCCACATCAGCCATATGCAGTGTCAAGAAGTGACTGCAGTAATACACTTTTCTAACCTGAAGACAGCTGGGGAGAGGCATGGCTATAGAGTGAGCTGAAAATGAGCCAGGCAATCCAAAAAATAGTAGTTTTAAGCTTTCAGTAATCAACGCCTCAGCTCCTCCAGCTTTAAAAACTGCTCTAGGTGCCGTCTTGTCTTCTTGCCCCTCCATGCGTCTCCCTGTTGACCACTAACATGCCACAGCCACCAAGTCACACAAAGCACAACTGAGCCTGAAACACAAAGCACAACCATTCAAATCATAAACATACAGAAAGCCTGCATTCAAGCTTATTATCGTTACTTAATCACATGTTAAACAAGCTAAGAATTAACAGTTAACACATGAAAAAAGTTGGCTTTCCATCAAAAGCAATTATAATTAATTCCTAGGAAACGTATTTCTGGATGCCAAATCAGATGGAGGAATCAACTGGGGGATAGATACGCTCCTTCCATAGCTCCACTCGAAATTCTAATTAAGAACAGAAATACAAAAGTGGTTGTAGTGGAAAGGTTAATAGAAGAGGAGGAAATCTCTAGAGAAACCATGACAGATACTCAGTCCCTCTTTTTGGCTCTTCCACACTTTCTCTTAATAGACAGTCTCTAGAGACGCAGATGCGAAAACACACACCAACACACTCTATCACATGGATATTTTAGCAAAAATAAGATGACCACAAAATCATGTGCTCTGCCATCCTAGAGACTTTGTGGTCAAAGTAGCTTTGAAATCACTGCCTCTGCTGTAGTTAAAAATCAGTTGCGTCAGAAAAGTTGAGTTGCTGGGAAATGGAGAGAAAGGAGAGATCTGTAACTAAGGATGCTGAGTGTGCAACCTGCTCCCTAAGCAACAGCAGCGCTGAACAATTACAGTTCAGACAGTAGGAAGACAGTGCAGAGTTCTGAAAAGCAAAGAACGCTTTTCAGCTAAAAAGCCCCTTTCTTTTGCGCAGATTCTGCTGAAATATTCATAAGATAAAGAGAACCTGCACAAAAGAAAGGAGCTTTCTTGATGAAACAATCTCCAGATTAGGAGAAAAAAATAAAAGGTAAGTGCTTCCCAACAAGGATGCAGAAAAAAAGCTTGACATGCAGGAAAGGAGACTTCCCTGACCTCCTTGAGATATGTTACCCTTACAAAAAACTCCAAGCCTAGACTGGATGTCCCCAGTTTGCAATTTCTGGCTAGGTTTGCAAAAAACCTGACTGCTGTACCTCTGAGCCATGCAACTACCCTCTTTATTTGAACTGGAGGTATTCTAAAAACCGAGAGCAACACTTTCAACATCACTATTGTGAAAACCTGGGACTGCTCACCGTGAGTAAAAATAGCCTGATTAAAACCAGGCATTTCTGAGGACAACAAAAAGAGGCCTGGGGGAAAACTATCAGAAAAATTTCTTTTTAAATTTTCATTTTTCAACCACTTCTCCCATTTATCAATGTTTCAGAAGACACGGAGGAACTAAGGCATCCAAACCAATCTCTACTGCCATCTCCCAAATCCTTGTGCATTTGCTGCACAGTTGGGAATTCTGAAGGAAGAAAACGCTTGCAAAGACCTATGGAACATTGTCCTGTGGGAAAGAATTTCACACAGGATCATAGGAAAAGAGTATTTTTTTTTTTGACTTCCATTTAATATATTTTCCTTTGAGAAGGAATATTCTCTGGAAAATCACCCTACCCATGGTCACTCAGACCCACACCATGAATGGTTTGGTGGTCACCAAACAGTTTAAAATAATTCTCTAAAAAACCACCCTTGTTTAATATTCTTCTTTTGATGACTCAAATGTCATTCATTTGGAAATAAAGTAGCATGGAAGTCCCACTGCCTGTGATTTCCATAAATATTTAGGTTACTGAACTAAAGTACTGTGCATAAAGGTATTTTCAAGATTATTCCATACTTGTCATCTTATCAGAAGAAATGCTTCTCTTCCTATTATTTATCTTACATTAAGTGAGTCATAGTTCTAGGTTGTTTTCTTCTTTTTAAAGATTAATTTATTGGAAATTCTCTGTCTGCATTTAGATTAATTTAAGACCACTAAAACTGATAAACTGTTGTTATTGGCCTCAATCCACACTACCTTTTAAATCTTTAGATTTTCATTCCAGGGCTCTGATGAAAGATTCATTCCAAGTACCTAAAGTAATCTCTACTTTCTACTCTCTCTCCTACACACCACATTTTTCCAGTATAATCCATTTTATGCTTTCAGTCATAAATACATAGTTCTGTCTACCTGGCACTTTAGATAACAGAGGTCCCCATACAACACAGTCTGCCTAGACCATGTTTAATGTCAATCACAAGGACCTTCTCTCTTACTCAAGCTGGTCATCTCACCCTTGGTGTAAAAGCAGAAGGACAAAATATTTCCATATTCAAGGCAGAAAGACAGAAAGCACAACTGCATCAGGTTTCCACACCTCAGTAAAACAGCATAAATAAAACATCATAAATCTAGCAGTTTGGGGATCAAACCCAGTAAAAACCGACATCCAGAAGAAATGGATACATTTTACGCATATAGTGGTTATTTCATGCTTTATTTCTACTGTTTTAACTAACTGAAACAGAAAAGCCTAGTGATAAATAGAGCACCAGCTGCCACTGCAAGCTATGAAACCAAGTGGAGGGTTTTTGTAAAACTACTTTTTCAACTGTATGTTCTTTTTTTTCCTTTTAAATCAAAAATCTCATCACTCTGGAGAATTTCTGATGCCATGGGAAACAATAATCTGCAAACAGAAAGTCTGTCCAACTGCAAAACACACAGTGTACAGGCACCAACACAGTTATACACGGAGAGATTTAATTTCAGTGGGTGTATAGCTGAATTTAGCCTTACACAGACACATAATTTTACACCACATAGGCACTAAACCCAAACTAATATTTAGCATCCTAGTGATGTAGAGAAACAAAAAACAAGTTACAAATGTAGCAACTTTGTAATACAATATTTATACCAATCAACTTTATTTTTTATGACACCTCAAAAGACATAAAACACTTTGGAGGGTTAAATAATATATGATAGGAGAGAATTGAGAGGGAGAATGTTGTAAGGACTTACAATTTATATCAGCTGATGAAATATAAACCGACAAGAACTCATTGAGGGAGGAAGATACAAAGAAGCTGGCCCAGATATGGAAACCTGCAGAGGCTCTTTAGTGTTAATAGAGCCTGTTTCTTTGGTTTTTATCTTGAATCTTATTTTTGTTCTAGGATAATACAGTATTCACAGGCCAGCTAAGGGGTAAGAGCTTTGTCAAAGGACAACATTTATTAAGATATTATCTAATATTCTCCTATTCATGTTCTGAGGTGTTTTCAAATCTTGGATCAAATTTGGTGCTTTTATGCTTTGCAGCTGGCAAGTTGTTTGTTCACTGTCAGTGCACACAAAGGAGAACAACTGCACACATGCACCTCCCAGACCTCACCGAAGCATAGTGGCTCAGACACACTTATTATAGCTATCATCATTATATCATTCATTATATAGAGCTGGCATTATTTTACTGATTATTATATTTGATTTAGTATTATATAATTGGTTATACTGCTATATCATTGATTGCCACCTGTGCCAGCAGGATCATATGCTTCAGTGATGAAAAAAAACATTTTCACAGTGGTATTTCACATTTCCATTTCACTGGCTATCAAACTCCAAGAAACACTGTCACCAGATCCAGTGAGTGACTTTATTACAATTATTAACAAATACCAATGTTTCTTACCAGTGAGAGTATTAGACTTCTCACTGAAGCCTTGACAGGATGGTTGCACCACTCCTGCTGTGCTAATGCACACAGCACTCATAAGGTGATACTGCATAAATAACAAGTATTTTCTTAACTAGGTCTTTCAATTATTTAGAGATACTTTGGCAAATGCACTGCTAACAGCTGTTTTATAACAGATTTCATGGTACCATACACCTGGTGTTAATGCTTCAGCATGTCTAAATGGTTTTCTAAAGATTACACAATCAAACATCATAAGATAAAATCACTGTAATTGGAGCCCTCATCAAAGAAATTAGCGTTACACTCTACAAACTGAACACACAACTTCCCGAAGCTGAGCAAAAGGGAACATTATGATGGCCACAGAACTAAAAGATCTCTCCTAACCCTACTCCAATTACAGGAATGCCATTTCTTGCTGCAATTCTGTAACAGGCATAAGGAGCCACCTGATAATATGGAACACAAAGCCCATCTCTGATGCACCCACTTCATTTCAAGGCAAATAAATATTCCAACTTAATATCCAAAGTAGAACAGTATCTCAAATACTGTGTCACAGACCACTTTTGCTTGTCTGGTGGCATCTCTAGGAGTCAGAATTTATTAGTGACCTTAGAATCATACCCTAAAAACTGATTTCCTCAGCAGTGATACTATGCTGAAAGCATTTATTCTGATCCCTAAATAGTACAAAAATAAGTGAATATTTTTTAGATGTTGAATATCAAATCGATACCAGATAACTGTTAGTTTCACGCAAGTGTTTTCAATAAAACAAGCTGGATAAAAGTAATGCAATACAGACTTGCTGAATCTGGTTATGACTTTAGGGAATTTGCTATTAAAACAACATACAGGAATCAAATACGTATCTCCAGGTTCATAGTGTGCCTGGGAATCCATAAACAGGAAGAGAATTTTTAACTACATTAATTTTTGCACGTATTTGAATGCTGCAGGATTATTGTGACTGTGATTTGCACAGAAATTGTGTCTCTGCAAGTGTCTAGGTGCGCAGATGTCCATACCAGGAAAAATCTTTAATTAATTAAAATGTCTGAAATTAATACTAGCCTTGCCACTAACTTCAACAGGGATTTTGAACAGAAATAGATTATGTTAGATGAGATCACGTTAGATCACAGCAGACCAAAGACTTTATTGAGCTGAATAAAACAGAAAGAAGATGACTGATGGGCAAAGCCATGGACACAGAGCCATGTGTGCAGCTTCTCCTGAGCCCTGAAATCCAGTAGAATCAACTGGGAAAGTCACCTCTCTCCTCAATTAATTCCTACAAAACAGGTTATGATATTGATCAACACGTAGCCTCCTCCCTCCTACCGAAGGGCCATTTCACAGGGAACCCGCAGAGTGTATCAGCCCCCTCGGTGCAGACCTTTTCACCACCACCAAGGTTAAACACAGAGTTTGTAGTTGGTGTAAGTGAAACTGAATGCCCACTGTCTTCTTGGAGTAGCTCAGTAATTCTGATTGAGTTAAAAGTTATTCTGATTAACCCCCTTCTGTTGTCTTTCCCTCAGGGAGTCATGCACCCACTCCAAAAGGCTGGAAATACACTGTTTTTATTAAATCACATTCAATTACAACGGTATTTATTAAAACCAATAACTGCAACTGGTAAAAATCCCCCAGTGCTTGTTTCTAGGTATTTAAATTAAGTTAAATGCACAATAAACTTTGCATTGTTTCGATTTACATGACCCCAGAGTCTTTAGACATCCCGTAGGCAAAATTCACAGACTTACAAACTTGTATGAAACATGAACATATGGTGGACTCGGCATTCAGTGCTGTTTCTGCT
This sequence comes from Oxyruncus cristatus, assembly GCA_013399855.1. NCBI lineage: Eukaryota > Metazoa > Chordata > Aves > Passeriformes > Cotingidae > Oxyruncus > Oxyruncus cristatus. Next base: position 419,821 of record VXAY01005704.1, read on the forward strand.
CTTACAGAAGGGTTATGAAGTGCCTTGCTGCCTCTAAATCCACTAAAGCAGCCTTACAACAAGCCAATATCCCCTTCCACCACAAGGAAAGGTGCTTTATTTCCAGCAACAGCTCCAGCGAAACAGTGACAGTCCCACCACTGAGACACTAATTTTCTCTATGTCCTGGCATGTGCTGGGCTCTGGATTGGACCCACATTTTACGCAGCAGACTTATCACTATTGTGGTGTCTGGGACACTACACAACTCACAGACCTCAGAATCCACCAGAGACATGGATTTGTATGGGCTCACTGACATGAGGAAGTCTCCTTATAGAGGCATCTCCCCTCAGCTGCAGTTCAGTGGTGTTTCCCATGGCTTCTTTCCAGAGTTGTCTTACTGGCTGCTCTCAGGGTGGTACCCAGGCTCCCTCACCCACCCAAAAAACTGCTTGTATTCAATTCCTTGCCTTCACTTGCCAACCCCTCTCAGTCCCATGTGAGTCACCACTCTGCATCAGCTTTGCATCAGGTTTGCTTGGATTTCCATTCAGGATAGAAGAAAATCGCTGAATTCCTCTGGCCTCATCAAGAGCTACATAAGTTCTTGATGTAGCTCTTCTTTTTGCCTTCCCCTTTTTTGAGTCCCATTGCAGGGTTCAAGTCAATATCACATTCAGGCAAATACCTAGTTTCATTCCATTCCATCTGTTATTCTGCCCATAACATTTCTCTCAGCTTCAAAGCCTCCCCTAGTCACTTTTTACCTCTAATGTTAACATTTTACATATCTTTCTCTGTAGAAGTGCCACTGAACTAGTCTGAGTATACACTGAAAGCAAACACTTAACTACACACAATGTAACACATCTTCCGTGTACAACAGACACAAATAGGGTCAGTTTTCATTTTATGGAAAAAAACATCAATTGAACATGAATTGGTAGCAACCTTCCTCAGATATTACTTTAACCATATCTTCATCTCTCAGGCATAACTTAAGAGGAAAACAGCATTTAAAAGACCATTTTAATCTGTTCCAGGACTTTAGAAAGAATAAAACCCTATTACTAGCTCACAATAATCATATAGATATTACATGACCTCAGTACAGAACAGAGTAAAGATTCTTAGGGTGAACCGATTGCACATTTCCACTCCTAAACATGTTTGATTTCTTTTAAGGTTAACCTTAATTCTAGATACACTGCGTTCATTAAGTTTATTTTGGAGTATTTGCAATATCCTTGTACTGTGCTCAGCCCTAAATTACTTTCACATACTGTTAATCCTTATCTGCATTTTAATGAAACTTTAATTTTGTAATATGTTTTAAATTATCCCTTTGCAGAACAAAAGAAAATTCAAGTTTATTTTGACTCTGTGACTCTTTAGAAGTTGAAACACATTCAGTGTGCCTGTTAATGTCTATTTTGCTTTGCTAAATAAGTCCCCACCTCACCTCAACAGCTTAAGAGTGTCTAACCAAACTAGTTTCTTCCACTGAACACGAAGACTATATATATTGTTCCTGCTTATACCATCTGCTTCCTGTGCAGTTTTCCTCTACTCTTGATATATAAAATTCATTCTACTTCCAGGAACTGAAGTCAACACCACAGTATTTGTATAATACACTGGTACAGAAAAAACAACACTATTTATTCAGTCATCTACACAATCGCCTGTTGTACCTGGATTCATCACTAATGGTCTCTCCCCAAGTACTGATTAAGTCACATAGTCCTTATCTTCTGACAGCAGGCATTACATGGTAAAACTGAAGAAAGGAAAATAATACTCCTAGCCCATCTCACAAGAATTTTAAAATGTCCTCGCCATTAATCACTGCACTACTTTCAACAAACTTTATCTGGCAGCAAGACAAATCACCGAAGCCAGAGTCTCTTATCTCTATTGAAAATAGAAAAACCACAGGAAATTTCCCCAAAGAAATCTGGTACAAAGACATAAAACTCAGATTCTGCTTATTAATTTTGATATTTTTTCTCCAGCCAAATAGTATCATAACCATGAACTGTGTGTAACAGATGTGGGTTATGCATATCTAAAACACAAAATGGCCCACAATAATAGCTTTTAAGGTAAACAGGAATCATTAGATCACATAACCTGACCTCTCATGTAACACCGACAGCATCATTTCACTCATCTGACCCTAGACTGAACTTCAAAATCTGGTTATATATTCACTTAATTCTTATTTTCCTGAAGAAACATGGAGATGGGGTGTGGTTGTTGCAGTGGTGGCTCACACTCTGACATCCAACGACAAGTTATCTGGCTGCAACCTCCCCTCTTTTGTGCATTTCTTTCCCCCCCTTTTTGTGCTGCACTGAAGAGCATGATAGTACCTGGAACTGTCTCGGGGTGAAGGCTTTTACCACATTCACCAACCACTACTTCACCCGTTTAGATAAACTAAGCAGAACAAATTTTACAATATTAAGATTTCTCACTGAAAAACAGTCTCTGTTACTTCCACGACTTGGGTCATTTTTTCTGTTTCCTTACCATCTCTTCTGACTCAGTTTGGGGCACAGATATCCCCTCCTAGTCTTTGTGCACCATGTTAGAATGTACTGGTTGGTTTTTTTTTTTCCTTGTTTCCTTATGTTATCAGTCAAAGAGGAATTATTTCATTAAGGTTTCATCCTACCCAAAACTTAAACATTCAGTTCTGGAAATAAAAATGAGTCGATATAAGTACAGGTCTAGAGAAACACTAAATGGGCTTAAATGCCTGTAACAGCTTGAGCCAGAAAGACTGAAGCATTTCCATACATCCATTACCACTCTGGGCGCTTCCAGCCTTCACGCTTGTAAACTTTACTATCCTGTTTGATCCTTAATCACGAACCAACTTGGTAGACTGAAGTGTCCAGCAGCTATGAAGCACATGGGAAAGCAAAGGAAAAGTGGACTGCTGTCAGTTGCTTTATTTGACCTCTAAAAGTGCAAAAAATAACAGATACTCAATGTTGAATCCTATAAAAATAATTGTCAGTAGAGAAGGATGATGGGAAACAAAAGGTAAATTTATACTTATAGCATGCTGCTTCCTTTTAACATGCAAATGTAGTAATTATACATGCCTCTTATTTCATAAAGCCTAAATAGTCTGAGGCATTTATTTTATGACTGAAACCTTCATGCTGCCACCTACTTCCAAAGTTCCATTTCCCCACCTCCTTGAACTGAACTATAGTCTCCTGCTCCTGCAGGCCTTACTTTTCAGCCAAAATCCAAAACAAAACAAACTAAAGAGCCCCACCCTGGCTAGCTATATTGCTGATGTGAGGAAAAACCATCCGCAAGCTTCAAAAAGCACAGGTGCTCACACACACACAGAGAAACAAAGAAACCCACAAAGAAATCATTTTAAAGTGCTAGTTGTAATACGAACAGTTTGTATTAAAGTCAGAAAAAAACATATGGCAGGAGGCTTGGAACAACCAACAGCAAAGGAAAAAGCATCTTCTTATTTTTTTTTCTTTTGATAGCTTAAATTCAAATACATATTCTTTATATAATTATAAAAAAAGAGGGGTTAGCAGTAGCTGCTTGGTGCAGCCATTAATCCAAGGGATTGTGCACATATTAGAGGCAGCATTTTCTTCTGGTCTTGCTTCCTGGAGGAGGGAAGGTGTTGCTGCTTATTTAGTCTCCAGTTGCTGGAGGGAAAGAAACTCAATGACTGGACCAAAAGCAGAATTGCTTTTGGGATGTGTTAGGAGATTTGTTCTTTTTCATGTTTTTATTGAAAATTATTTGCAATATTGAGGAAATTAGCAAACTTGATTATGTGCATAGATTGACAACCATCGTCTATGACACACCGACTATGGAGACTTTTTATACTAAAATTATAATAAATAATCATACCTGGTGAAGTCTGCATGTACTGTTTTGTTTCATCTGACTGATAACCTGGTGAAACAGAGCAGTGGGGAAGACAGCCCAAGCTGCTCTGCAATCCCCCAGGGTGAGGGCCATCCCCGCATCCTGACTGGACTCACGCCATGACCTCCCAAGTGTGCAAAACCCAATTGCTACACTACAAGAAACATCCTGCTCTCCACACATGGTTTTAAAATACCTTAACACCCTCTGTGCAGCCTGAGTTTTCTATTGGGATGTTTTTACTAGAAAGGTTTTCTGAGCTTGAAGTCTACCATAAAAGACTCTGAAGAGGACTTAGAAACATAGTCACGGGTAATTGCCAGTGACTCACCTCACATGAGATAAATGATTAATATTAGCCCAATTATATCTTACAAATTTTATCTTCCGCTCCTCTGCTTTGCCAACGAAAGGCAGATGGTAAGTCAGCCTACAACTAAGACATGGGAAAAAAAAAAAAAGCCTTCCAGACAAGTAAGTGCAAACTGACCTACTTCCAAACGAAAGTTTTAAAGAGTTTTGGGTTTTAATTAAAGTTATATTAAAGCAATGTCTCCTCAGAAACCTCTAAAAATATTAGAAAGGAGTAATTTAAAAGCTCAGCAAAACAAAAGGCACAAGGAGGTCTGGACTGAACCAAACTCATTTTTGCTGCTGCTTGGAACCAGATGTAAGGCTATGGCATTTGTACAGGGAGACCTCCTCAGGCAGGCCTTACCAGCTTCTGGAAACCTAAAATTAGAGGATTCCTGAGCCATGAGGAATAACTCTTTCTTGGTAAGTAAGTAATAGCTCTGCAAAGGCTCTTCATCCAGGACTTTTGTAGCCCTTTTTTGAGCCCACTTTGATCTCTGGCAGGCAGAGCGGTCAGGGGTGCAGAGTGATGGCAATCCCAACACACAGTCCTGGGGAAAATGGGCCCCCCTTGTTTGCTGCCTGGTTATTTCATGTGTCACACTTAGAACTTTTAGCAGGTACACCTGCGAAAAACTGCTTCTTTCTACCTTCTCTTTGCCACTTTGGAAATGCTACCTCTGGCATCTCCACCCTGTGTCACCTCTCCACATGCCACAGTCCCTGTCCATTTCATTTCCTCTTGCACAAAAGCCATTCGGTGAATATGAGCATCACTGTCACCTTGCTGCAGCTTCCCTGTGCCACATCCTTTTGATCTTGCAAATGGGTGTATTTTTACATGCATCTCTCATTTTCTCAGTCTCAATGCCTTGGCAAAGGGTGATACCGATGACTCAGCCTCGCACGGTGCACGCACAGACGTATGCATTTGCTCACACGCCACAGACGGGGAATGTGCACTTCAAGTCCATTCACCATTAATGTACAAGCTTTTGGCTGCAGGACTCTGTGCCTCCACACTTTGCCAAACTAAAATGATTCAGTATTTAAACTTTCATACTTAGATCTGTATCGTCAAATTAATTATCAACACTCTTTATTTTAGGTCAGAGCAAAACCAGCTGCCAGTTTTCTGATGGAACACTTTGCTCTGTAAATGTTGTGAGGAAAATCTCCATTTTCATGGGATGAACAGATATGCATTTGTGTTTGACTCATCAAGAAGCTTGTGGCACATGAGCTGCAGATCCAGGGTGAGATGTCCCTGTAACTACTGCTCTGGCTGCAGCAGTGCTGATCACTGCATAGGAGAGAAGTGGTATTTTTATATAGTATGTTAAGTGGTGTATGATCATAGAATCATAGAACTGTTTAGGTTGAAAAAGACCTCTAGGATTATCAAGTCCAACTGTTAACCCAGCACTGCCAAGTTACCACTAAAACCACGTCCCCAGGTGCCACATCTACACATCTTTTAAATACCTCCATGGATAGTAACTCAATCAATTCCTTGGGCGGACTGTTCCAGTGCTAGATCAGGAAAGCACTGGATTGGGAAGATAGAGATGGACTAGGACAGACAAATGAGACTGGGACAATGAAGAGTGAAGGCTTGTGACAACCCTTTTCTCCACCCCCGAGACTGGAATCTGGAAATCTCAGACTCACCACTTCAGAGCGTCGGCAAGTATCTGCAAAACCCACAGGGAGATCTTACCCCCTGCTAGCCCTGTAGAGCTTTCCAAGCATATATAATCATCATCATCATCATCATCACCACTAAGAATTATTACTGCAAAGCCAGTTAGTGTAACTTACAAAATACTAGAAGTTGTACTCATACCAAATTTAACTCATCCCCAATTTTTTTTTTTACAGTAGTTTTTGTCTTGTATTAGACACCAGAATTTACATCTGTTCCTAGACTTGGGTCCCACAGTTCCATCCCACTATAAACATATGTGCTCCCTCACCACATACAAACTCAACTGAAATTATGAGTACAGAAGAAATTATCTACGTGTTTACTGCCTAGCACACAAAGGCATCCTGGCTCCTGTTCCTATTAAAAAATGCCAAAACAACAAAAAAAAAAATCCAGGAAGAACAGCAGAAAAAAACCATAAACCCTTTAAATAGTGCCTCTGAGAGAAGACACCAGTGTAATGCTATGCAGGGAGGGATGCTTAGGAAAAGAGAGAAGCATGCACACAGATGCACAGAGTTCCAGAGAAAGGCTTGCTTTCAGGCCCCATCTGAAGAAAAGGAAAGGGGGCCGGGACAGTAACTACCTACAAAATAAAACTTAGCAGCAGCAATGCATCACTTCTGCTATAGTACTACAATTTTGTCGTTTCCAAAGTTCTGGGGTTTTCCTTTCTGTTTTGAAACTGGGGAAGAGATGAGGGACCTCTTCTTTAAAATGCTTCTGTGTACTGTGCTAAGAAGCTCATCTGCCCTTTAAAAATCCTGGTAGTGTTACTGGGTTTGCTTGAACTTTGTGGTAGAAAGCAAACAGAAGCCTCTCTAGACTTTCAAGGCTCAAATATAATTCTATTAATATTCAATTAGCAGTTTGCCCACGTATATGCAAAATAAATGATTTAGTACCTTAGTTCTGAGATACCAAAATCTAAATGGAGGGTTTTTTCTTCCTCTATTGTACCCTGTCTGCAAATATTAGTTACCATAACAGAATATCACGTAAATCAAATAACTGCCTCTTTTTCATAATCGGTCTGGCAGCTGCAGTGCCATGTTTCAATGGCTATTCACTGGAACTCATTAAGAAAGCATTATGTATAGTAAATTAAAATGCAGGGTCTATGATCTGCAGACAAAAGGATGACAAAGCTTATCAAATGTGTGCTGTGGACTTCTCATTAACTCAGGGCTTTAAACAGCATTGTCCTTTCCAAGCAGGTTACTGTGCTTGAGCATTTCTCTGTTTGCAATGAGCAGCCTGTATCTGGTCTCACGGAAACTGCTCTGAAGAAAAAGCTGTGTTCCTCAACCAAGATAAGATGAAATTTTGACTGGGATGAGACTGCACCCTAAGTCAGGTATTAGAAATTTGGTCATTGCTGTCCATGCATTTGGAGAGCATCAGCCCACAGTCTGACTCATGGCAACGGATGCTAAGTAGAGACAAGCAGCATTTCAGAGCACTTGATTTTGTAACCCTCATAACTTTGGGAAAGCAAGAACTGTGGCCTGGCATCAAATACAAGGACAGCTGACCACCAGTAAACATGCCTAAGTGCACAGGAGGGTTCCTTTCCCGTTCGTGCAGGGGAGAATGACCAGCATCCAGCCCTTTCTATTTGCAAGGCAACAGGGTTCACTTCCTCTGCATTTCCCAACAGCTTGGGGTGCTTCAGCTTCACACTCACAGTGCATTAGAAGCAATATTTCAAGGGATGCATGTGCAAGGCTTTCAAAGCAACACAGGAAAGTTAGCCATGTACTGAACAGGGTTGATTCCTTAAGCAAATCAAATCCCACCCTTGTCTTATAAAATGTATTGGGTTAGTTCTACACACTGTGGCAGACGTATGTTTTTGACTCTTGTATTTGGTTTGTATGGCAAGGTTTTGGTAGCAGGGGATCTACAGAGGTGGCTTCTGTAAGACACTGCTGAAAGCTTCCCCCATGTCCAATGTAGTCAATGCCAGCTGACTCCAAGACAGAACCATCCTGGCCAAAGCCAAGCCCATCATCAATGGTGGTAGTGTCTCTGGGATAACGCATCTAAAGAGGAGGAAAAAAAAACCCTTGCACAACTGAGCCAGGAAAGGGCAGTGAGAATACGTGAGAGTAACAGCCCTGCAGACCCCAAGGTCAGTGCAGAAGGAGGGGGAGGAGGTGCTCCAGGTGCCAGGGCAGAGCTCTCCGCGCAGCCCGTGGTGCAGACCATGGTGAGGCAGCTGTGCCCCTGCAGCCCATGGAGGTCCATGGTGTAGCAGAGATCCACCGGAGCAGGTGTATGCCAGGGGGAGGGTGTGACCCTGTGGGAAGCCCACACTGGAGAAGGTTCCTGGCAGGACCTATGGGCCCATGGAGAGAGAAGCCCACACTGGAGCAGGTTTGCTGGCAGGACTTGTGACCCTGCAGAGGACCCACTCTGAGGGACTGCACCCTGCAGAAGGGATCCATGCTGGAGCAGTTCCGGAAGAACTCGTGGGAATGACTAATATGGGATAAATTCATGGAGGACTGTTTCCTGTGGGAGGGACCCTAGACTGGTGTAGGGGAAGAGCTTGAGGAGTCCTCCCTGAGAAGGAGGGAGCAGGAGAGATGAGTGAAGAACTGACCACAGACCCCATTCCCTGACCCCACCCCCATGCCACTGGGAGGGAGGAGATACAGAAAATTGCAGGTGAAGTTGAGCCCAGGAAAAAGGGAGAGGTGGGCGGAAGGTGTTTTAAGATTTGGTTTTATTTCTTGTTACTCTAGTCTGATTTGATTGGTTTTAAATTAAATTAATTCTCTGAGCTGAGTCTGGTTTGCCCATGGTGGTAATTGGTGAGTGATCTCTCCCTGTCCTTATCTTGACCCACAAGCCTTTCCTTGTATTTCCTCTCCCCTATTCAGCTGAGGAAGGGAGCGATAAGAGCGTCTTTGGTGGAAACCTGGCCAGTGTCAACCCACCGGCAACTCTGNGGAGAGGTGGGCGGAAGGTGTTTTAAGATTTGGTTTTATTTCTTGTTACTCTAGTCTGATTTGATTGGTTTTAAATTAAATTAATTCTCTGAGCTGAGTCTGGTTTGCCCATGGTGGTAATTGGTGAGTGATCTCTCCCTGTCCTTATCTTGACCCACAAGCCTTTCCTTGTATTTCCTCTCCCCTATTCAGCTGAGGAAGGGAGCGATAAGAGCGTCTTTGGTGGAAACCTGGCCAGTGTCAACCCACCGGCAACTCTGATTTTGTGTTACAGATGATTGTCTTTTACATTAGAGATGGTTCAAAAGGCATCTACACCTCACAAGATGGTATGCTACTGTGAAAACAACCTGAAATCCAAACAGCTGACACAAATTTTTACAAGTTTAACACAGGGATGCAAAAAGCGTTTGTCAGTGCATCTGACATGCATAATTAGCTCTGCCCATAAGCTTTGCCGTAATACTGCTGGATTTGCACTGAACATGACAATGAAGACAACACTGGTATGCTTCAGTACAGCTCTGATTTCCCCACTGACTGCTTTTCAAAGAACATCACTCACTCACCAGAAAATTAAAAAACACATCAACAGACTGCCCCAGACCCTCACAAGTGCTTAATTATCTACAATCTCCTTAATACAAATAGGGGCATCAACACTGATGCTCTCTGACTTGAACTCCAGGAAGAAAAACAAAACATTTATTAAAAACAGCCATTCAATATTCATCTGGTCTGCAAAATTCACAAGCGAAGAATGTAAGGAAGGAATAAGTGGGAGGGACAAAAAGGTTAACAGCTGCTGTTTAAACTCTAATAAATGAACATGTCTAAGACCTTAATAATTGAAGGTGAAAATTATCTATTCGCAACCGATATTTATCTATTTTCAATGCACCTAAATAATTTCTTTTTTTTGCTTTCTAATGCTAGGCATGCTGGTAGGCAGTGCTACATAAAATACAGCACAGCAGCAGGAGAAATAGCACATGGCAGTGTCATATCTTGAAACTGCACAGGACTTTGGCACCTGTTCAGATGCCAACACAGAGGTTTCCCATTAGAGAGCAGTCTTTGCAATGCCAGCGGAACAATCTCCAAGAGTATCGGCTTCCAGCTCCACCAGTTTTCACAAACCCACATTAAGACACCAGCAAGACAAATGTATCCCTGTGGTTGCCCCATTTCCATGTGCTAATGCCTCCTTCCTGCAGTCCCTGCACCCCATTTAGGTACCAGCCAATCCAACTGGATGCCCACATCAAAGTGACCACCTTTTCCACCAGAGTTCTCCCTGTTTTCCACCACTGGTTCTTCAAAACACCCTGACCAGGCCTGATGCTTTCAGGAGTTGCAGCCAGGCATCCTCTCGTGTCAACTCTGCCTCTCTGCATCTCTGCTCACAGAGTGTCATCACCCACAGGATGGACCTCCTGGAGCCTATGACACCAAATCTTCAGCAATAAAACAAGGAGATGGGAGTGAAATCCCGATTCATTTAAATTTGCTCCTAACTCCACTATGTCAGTATTTATCATGAATTTCTGTTCAGCGTAATGGCATTGGAGGCTTTCAGGTGGAGGATGCTGACCAGATGTTCCCTTGCCCCAGCCTGCACGACACATGAGGTTGTGGGAAAGGGCATCTACAACCCATGTAGCCCCCAACTCCCCTGCATCACAGCCAACAGTGTCCTTTAAAACAGTTATAAAGAGTCCTCCCAGTGCCACACTTTTGTAATACTTTGCTGTATGGACAAAGACTGAGTTTGATCCTGTCAGCCCACCCCAGAGTAAAGGGCTCTGGTCATACCACACTGGCTCTTCATACATATTAGCTGCTGCTTCATCTTCAAAGAGAGACCCACAAAATCCATCTCCTCAGCGTCATCTAAAATATGTATGATTTTTCTCCTTCCTTTTCCCTCGCCTCTTGGCTGTCTGCTACTGTGAGACTGAGAAGGTCTTTGTATTTATTCACATTTAAGTGAGAGATCAACATCGCTGGAGCAGGAAAAAGAAAATGAAGATTAAAGCCCTCGAGCTCTGCCAAATGAGTGAAGCTTATACAAGCATTATAGTTTTCTTCACTGCACACAGATGTGACTGAGGATATGGAGTCATTACTGTTCTTCTTAAATACTGTTAAGGGCTGACAGCATGGAGGCTATGAGACCCTACAGAAGTAAAGAGAGGAGAAACATGGGGATGTGAAGCCCTGCTCCTGCCATTCACTGTGTGCTTAGCAATTTGTATGCCACATAATTTTCCATGAGTATTTTTCCTCATTCCTGAACTGAGGCAAAAAGATTTGGAAGATGTCAGTAATGGAGATTATTTTGACGTCATCAACCTTGGAAAAACAGGAGCTGAAAAAAATTGAGAAATCTAAGGTTGTAAAGACTATGAATACAGCAGGACAGAAAAAAAGCGTTTCCAAGAAAACATTTTTGAGAGGGTGGACAAAAGAAATAGAAGAGATAGCAAAACCTGGTCAGCACTTGACCAGCCTCTGAGTCTAAATAGGCTTCTGCATTTTCACAGGGTGAACAAATTATACCATTCTCCATACCCAACATGCTAGACACTTCAGTGGCATTTGATGTGGGATTTGTGTTGTGTTAACTCTCACCTCCAGAGCTTCCAATGAAGATAATGTCCTGCTCCCTGGCCAGGTTGCTCCCTGGCGAGGACCAGGAGTTGCAAACAACCACCCCAAACACAGCACACATTCCCACCAAAATGCCCTTTAGAAAATCAAAGAAGAAGAAAGAAATAGCTTTAAAAGAAGTGATGTGAGAAACTAGAAGACCTGCATTTTGAGATTTCACATACATTTTTTAAGACTGTGCATTTGGTTGGGTGTGTGCCTTCCCATGGACAGGGCACTGCGATTCAGTCCTGCTTCCCTCATGTACAGAACAGGGCCCCTTTGGTGTTAATTGCCTGGCAAAGCTTCAGCCTTCTTGATAGAATAAATACTCAAAACAGTGAAAACACTTGGTGGTTTTAATCTGCACAGATCTCCTTGCAGGCCGTCAAAGCAAAGTTGAGCTGAGCTGACCCGGGGCCATCAGACAATGATAACACTGCTATGCCTCAAGGCATTTTACCCTTTTACCAGTCACAGCAACCAGACTTCAAAAATATTCAGATGTGGGGTTTGGTTTGTTTTTCTAAATGTTTCCTTTTTTCTAGTGGGTGTCACTAGGTGGCAGAGCTCGTCACAGGGCTTCCTAATGACACATTCCTACAGCTTTCAGTATTTGGATTTCAATTAAGCAGTAAATTCCTGGGGTTCTCAGTGGCTACCTCTGGGGTAATTACAAAATCAATGTCCTTTAACACAAACAAAGCAAGCTTACAGGTCAATGATATGAATGATCGACCCATCTTAATATACTCCATGTTTGGGATGATAACATAAATTTAACCTTTGACTCAAAAATTATTTAAAATATTATGCCTGAAGACCGAGGAGCCTCTGAAAAGGCACTATTTGGTGCTGTAAGTGGCTTAAAGGTCTGAACTTCCCCGACACTCTCTGTAGCAAAGGCAGCCACAGAGTCAAAGCTCCGCACACTGGGATTAGAAATGCAAAGCAAAACACCCCGGTCTGGATGGTTAATCTGCAGCTCATTCATGCACTGAGGTTATTGACAGCAGAAGATGAAAAGTCACGAGAAGCAGATAACTTGGGAAGCAACATGCACAAATCTCAGTGTGAAAAGTTTGCAGAGGCTGTGTCCTGCTACTATTTAAACCACCTGGGATGAAAACAGGTTTTACAAGCTGTTGCTTTATTGTGTAAGACTCATTTAAAGTAGTAATACGGAATCCACTTAGTCAAGAGATCGAACCATATCCTTGGCAACTCCTGGCATCTGCAGAAAATCCCCTATCACTTGGGGAAGGACCGTCATTATGGGACTGAATGTCTCCAACACAGGGCCGCGCATGGCAGGCCACCACAGTTCAAATATGCACACAGAGGGACACACAGAGAGGTATGTGTCCTGGTTACAGCCAGGACAGGGATAATTTTTGCAGTAGCTGGTGGGGGGAGGGGGGCATGGCTAGGAGCTGGAGGTTATGATGGTGGAAGGGCTCCCTTCCAGGTGGCACAGTGGAGTGGAGGGAGTGGTCAGGTATTGTCGGAGGGGTTTCTGTGTGAATCATTCACCTCTTTCTCGGATCCTCTGTCATTAGTATTGCTGCTGTTACTGTTCGTTTTCTTACATCACTGCTGTCTCCAGTAAATTGTTCTTATCTCAAACTGTGACCTTTACCTTTTGTACATCCAATTCTCCTCTCCATCCCACCAAAGGGGGAAGGGGAAGGGGAGAGGGAGTGAGTGAGTGGTGCATGGTTTGGAGTCGTTTCAGTGGGAACACTATATTGGAGAATACCATTCCTAAACCACAACAGCATGTTGTGTATATATATATATGTATATATATATATATATATACACACATATATACACACATGCACACATATACGTATTACATATATACATACATACACATATATCTATACATATATATATATATACACACATACACATGTAGGAGCAGAAGAGAGCAACTCAGCCACCAAACTACTGCTGTGAAGAATGGATTGCTCAAAAATGGCAAAATCCTGCTGTGCACATCTCCAAGTTGTTTTGTATTTGTTTCTATCTATTCTGCAGTACAGGTTACCCTTCACAATATAATTTACTGTAGGAAGCTATATATCAGCTGGTTGTTAAAGCTCTCAGAAAGGAAGACAGAGGCAATCTTTATGTCAGTCAGAGTTCAACTGGAAAATTTTGGCTTTTCCCCAAAAAACACAGAAACCAAAGGAGTTTACACAGCTTTGGAAAATCGTGGAAAATTGTTCTCCAGGAAATTAAATCTCTGTAACACCTTCATCCTATTAGTCTACTTGCCAGTTACTTCCCTCCCCATTACTGCACAGTGCTCAGAGAAATGATCAAGCTGGAAAAATGACATATGCCTTCTATACATGATAGCCCATCATTACCCTGTTCCTAACCAGCCAAAGGCCTAAAGGCCTCATGTTTCAAGAGCTGCTCCTTTTTTTTTTTTTCATAAGTATCACCAGCGGGGTCAGGCAAGCATGCCAAAACCTCCTCAGTCCCAGTTCTGCAGATGGCAAAGGGAAACTGGCAGGATTATGTTCTCCTTCCTTCTAGGATGCCTAGGGCTGCTGGGAAGGTTCTGCACACTGGAGTCTTCCCGCACTGGAGGTACTTCTTTCTCCATAGCAAAAGGGAAAGGGTCCCAAGAAATCCAATCACCCCTTAAAACCTATCAATTTTAATTAATATCCCTGGTGTCAGCAAGAGCAGCACTACACTCAAATCCAGGGATTACAGAATCAGTCCTGAGTGACCCAGCTGAATTCAGCAATGCTAGAAGCTCAAAGAGCCCTAAGAGACACTTGGGGTACAGATGCATCTTTGAAGACCAATTCTACATGGCCCCTTAAGGATGTCTACACTGAAACTTTCAGGATATGAACAGAGTCAGTCAACAGCAGAAATAAATGGCAATATGAGACCAGTGATGCCAGTGTATATTTGCTGGACTTGACTCTAATAGTCAACATCAAGGGTGCTCATGTCAATACCTATAGAAAAAAGGCAACTTCAGAAAAAAAACAAGTCAGCTGTGTTACTGACTCCATCTCTCACTCTCTCCAGAAAACTGCTTTCTGAGGGTATTACATTAGGACTATTTAATCCTGAGTGCTGGCTTTCGATTTCATTTGCCCCAGAATTTCTTTTGTTGCCCAAGGAAAGGTGGCACTGGTCACTGAGTGCATCCATAGCTGTTGTCTGGTTATCTGCTGGAGAGAATCATGTCTCTTTAACCTTATTCCTCTTCCCAACCCCCCCCCCTTATATTCAGCTCCTTCACAGGGCTCATCAGAAAAGCCTCTAGGGATAATTAAGTATGTAAAGCGCCTTAGCTAATCAAAATGAAAGAGCTTCTTGAATATGCACAAAATGCAACCAAAGGAGTAGTTTTGAAGGACATGAGGACAGCTGACAGTGTCTTGAGTTTGTATGTGCTGTGGCCACTAAGAAAAAAAAAAAAATAAAACAACCCCAAATGCTTAAAAATGCATATTCACCATTAAAATCCACCAGAAAACAAGGAGCAGGAGCATTTGCTAGACAACTCTGGAAGGAAGGAATGGCTCCGTGAAATGTATGAAGGTATCAGCCTTTCATCTTTCAGGCTGTAGTCTGAACCCCAGGTTTGCAGCAACAGCAAACACAGCTCTCATAGCACAGACCTAAGCTGAAGTAATATAGAGAAATACAGTGCTTTCTGCAAGCTACTCTGGCATGCCCAATTTTTGTGAGAAAGCATTATAAACACTTGTTCTGCTTTGATGACATGGGTCCATCTATGGGGGAGAAATACTGTGAGCTGAAGTGTCCTTTTCCTTTTGATTACAAATTTCCTTGTAAATACAAATGAAGGAACAGAAGGAAATTGCACATGCATACCATATCCCTCTAACCTGCACTCAGATACACTAAACTTTCATGCATTTTCTCAGCAGATGCCTTTGTCACTCATTTCTGGGAGCATGACTTGCCATTCCCATTTCAAACACTTTAAGGAATGATTTTACCAGAAAAGCTTTCTCCTGCTACTCTGTGTGGCTTCTCCCTCCCATGCCCCTTTTCCATTCTCTCTCCAGTACTTGATCAGCCTGCTACCTGTGATTTCCAGATCCTTAAACCAGACTATTTAATCTTTGCTACACCTCAGTTTAAAAAGAGCATTTAAGTAAAAGTAATATTTCTATACAGTCTTGATTTTAGTACCCGTATCAATGTGGTACCCTCAGCAAGTAACACCTCTTAGTATTTGGATGTGAGGATAATGCTAACAAAGCTATCGACAGCAACAGGGTTTCTTCCTGCAGTGCACAGTTCTGTATGGCCATACGCAGAAGCCTCTGCAGACAGGCTAAAACTCTGAAAACTGCCATTAAACTGATGTCTCAACTGCTTGCCTGGCACAAGCATCTTCATAACTCTCCCTGACGATGCTAAAGTAAGTTCTTTAAGGATGTGAGGGGGTTTTTTTGGTTTGTTCTGCAGGTTTGGAGGCTATGTCAGGCTCACACGGCTTCAATACTTCACAGCGAATGAGCCAAAGGGGCAGGCAGTGTCAGGATCATCCCAGCACAGTACATCTGGAGCATGAACACGGTTAGAACAAGAACCACTGCCTTGATATGGCTCAATATCACTATTTCCAAACCATCTTCCAATGGCATGATCTAACGGTTGCATATTAGTGTATAAAACCCGTTACTTTAAAGATTTCTTAGTAAGTGGCTAAACTTCTTCACAAGCAGTAAAGAGGACTGTTGAAAGATGTTAATACATACATTTCACATGATGTTAGAAACACAGAACAGCCCAGGTTGGAAGGGACCTCAAAAGATCATCTGGTCCAAACTTTCACAGGAAAGAGGTTGAATGAAAAATGCAGTTTGAAATCTAACGTCATATCCAACCAGATAATCAGTTGTCCATATCCTTAAATTCCTGCATATTTAAGCATTACAAAAAATTTTGAGCACAACGGTAACACTACTATTAATCACTTTTTATTGACCTAATGATCATCCCTCTGATATAATCCTGGTGACATACTCATCCAGTAAAAATTAGCAAATGGCCACCTAAAATTTGCAAAACCCCCCAAAAAACAATCACACCTGAATAAAACACATCGATACTGAAAAAAAAAAAAAAGGAACAAAAAGTAAAAGCAAAACAGTATCCCATCCTCACAGATGAGTAACAGATCTTTCAATGATTTTTAAATGGGACTGAATACAGGAAAATTATTCGAAGGCCTAAAATATATAGGCTAACTCCATCACCCAGAAGCGCATTCAATCAAGACCTACTTTTGGCTCTCCAAGCATCCATCACCTCAATTATGGACCTGCATGACTTCAGCCATGCCAGTCCCTCATTGCCTCTGGAGGGCCTCTCTTAATTCTCAGTTGTTGGACAGGATCAGGACAACAGAGAAAAAACATGGGCTAATATATTCCTGCTAAGGTTTTCACAATTCCTTTGAAATTGCAATTTAGTGCAAATATGAAGATGATTGACAAGAGAAAACCCAGCAAACTACCTCTACATCCAAAGTCTACTGAATTCAATGCAAGTCTGTTTCTGGTGACATGAGCTTATCTATGGTTTTATATCTTCCCCTTCCTGCCCCTGCACACCCACAACCTCTCCTGTGCAGATGATGGATGTTCCAGGCAGCCCTGGGCAGATCCTGGCTGGTGGGGTCCAGGTGACACCCACAGCAGCATTCCCTGATAGCATTAAAAATGAAAGGCTTGATAAAACTGTATTTGATGAATCTGTAGAGTAACATATGGCCTCTCCCTCTATTGTTCCAACTTTCTGTTACCTCAAAAACATTGATGTTCACACGCTGGCAGCAATTTTAGAGATTTTGGGTTTCACTGACCAAGACAGAACTTTCATTCATTTTAACAAAGCTCAGCTGTACAAGGTGCCTGAGTGTGTTGCCGCCGCCATAAGCATCTGCCTCAGAGGTCCTTTACAGGTCAGCAGCAAATACATTTCAGGAACTGAAGTTACTGGCATCATCTGACAAGTGCCCAAACGCTGGACAAAAAAGTGGAAAGGTCATTTTTAGGAATGAAAAACATTCTTTTGCATTGATTTTTCCTAATGTTGTTATAACAGCTCATAACCATCAAGTAAAATTAAGACAGATAAATTACTCTATCAGGAAATGAATCCAGCTTTTACCGACAAAATTCCACAGCTGGATAGTTTTGAGGGTTATTACAGAGCATATACACTTCAACCCAAAACTCAGCATTTTTGCAGAATGAGACATTAAAGCCAATGGAGCTGCCTGACTAATGCAAGTCTCCATTTGCAAAGACCACACACCTTTTTTTCCTCTACACCAATCACCCATGCAGCAAAACCTGCATCTAGTCCCTCACAAGCTGTTGTACCCATCCTGTTCCAGGTAAGGCAAGGGGGCACATTCCCATTCACAGCCAAAATTCAATGCAAAACTGAAACAAAGCTCAAACGAAGCTTGGCTGGATGGGAGCACATGTGACTCCTCAGTTTCATTCAGGGGGCACCTTCCCAAGATGCCAGCTTACCAAGTGATAAGCTTGCCAGCGTCCTGGGCAGTGATGATTGAAAGGTTGAGGTGGAATCCATGCCTGGTGTTGAACACTTCTAAGCAGTGTTCCCTGTCTCTGAGTAATGATTTACAGGGTTTGATTACCCATTTTTCATAGTGACCAAAAGTGAGATTAAAATGTTTCAGAGACAACTGCTCATATTAATCTCTGCAGCAAGGGTTGGGAGCAGAGCTGTCACTCAGGGAAGAGATGGCATCCTAGTTGCCAGCACTGCTACAAGTCAAGAATCATTAAAAGCAAATACCTTTTCATAAGGTAGACTGGAGATGGGGAGAACTGCAGCCAGGCAAAGAGAGTTTCTGAACGGTAGCCAACACACACACAAAAGCAGTCAAAAATTCACTGACCATCCTCAGCTGACTACATTTCAGAAAGGAAAAAGAAAACCCACTGTAACAATACCCACACTTCATATAAGAATAGCACATGCATTTTAAATATCTGTATTTAAATCACCTGCTCCTTTGCACCTAATAGAGAGCAAAAATTAAAGTGCAGGAGTAATAAGCTGGGTTGAAGGCAGTCGCTTTGGTGAGGCCCAAAGAATGATCACCTCCAAATATAGAGGGGTGAGTTGTGGACAGGAGTGCACAAGCAGTGGGCAACCTCCATGCTCACTCCCAGTCTGAGCCCTCTCTGGCTGGGCTTGCTGGGGAGAACTTATCTTATCTTTCCAGGGGAAAGAACCAGGAATAAAGAGGGAGAGAAAACATCAAAGTAACTTCTCACTAGACTTCAAGCTGAACAATAACATCCTCTCCATGTGGGAGAAAATATAAAAAGAAACACCGAACCAAAGCCACCAACCCACAAGTCACTTCGCTATTTTTAAGGGGTCTTGAAAATACCTGAACCATTGCAGTTATTAACAGTAGCTACATTTTTAGTGCCTGATCTACAGCAGTAAGAAATGCAGCTCAGAGGGCAATACAGTGTGCTGCACATCAAAACTAAATAAATCATAATTATAGACCGCTCTGTTCTGTCACAAGGGGAGAAAAACATTACTTTCTCTGCTGGTCTGCCCACGCCCCGGCCTGACACCACCTTTTTTTCATTCCTGAAAATAAAAAAAAAAAATAAAACCAAAAGCGTTTACTGTAATAATTTACTGCTGAGGTCAAGAACACACTCCAGGGGTGGTAGTGGCAAAGAGGAACTACAGTGGGAATACAAACAGATATTTTCCTCCTAAGCTGCTTTGATGTGCCATTCCTGGAAGACTGGCTTTCTTCTCTTTATAGCTTCAGGCCTGTGAAGACTTTACACTTTTTTTTCCCCCTTCTTCTTCTACTTCTTTTTTTTTTCTCCCAGATATCCTTAACATAGGACCTTTTCCTGACCTCACAGTAATAACAAACAGGAGATGAAAAATCTATTTGCCGCCTTATCAAAGCCATCTGCAGAATTTAAGCTTTCATTTAAAAATAAAAATTAAACTTCTAGCCTTTAAAGGTTGTAGAGATAACCTTCTCTATGTGAACTGATCCACAACTACCCTCTATTTCTACCGTCCTTTGACAGACTTTCTTGAGGTCCGTAACTGCTCCCCAAACTAACTATTTGGGGAAAACTATATCACACATAATGTTGGCTTGCCTTTCCCAAGTGAAATAGCATTAGTTTCTCACTGCTGATGTGCAGAGCTGATAAGCAAGGCTTATCAGTCAAGCAAAGTAAGGCTTCTGCTGTACTCTCCATAGATTGACAGGACCAAAACATGGACACCTATAACACACACGTATCTAAGCTCAACGCCCACAAGTCTCATTACAGTTCACCACTTTTGGGTGGAATTCATCTTGCCAGCCTCCCAGGTCTGCAGGCAGAGGCAGGCACTACTAGGTGTAACTCCTCAGACGCATTTCAGACATTGGCCTTAATGTGAACTGCTCTCAAGCTGCCTGAGGCTGAAGAGAAAAAACAACCTTAGTGCTCACAGAACCTACTAGAGACATGGCAGGGAAATTATTAGGGAAGATAAAGGCAAAAATGACTGCCCCAGATGACGGATGAGCCTCGCTGCAGAGATGAATTTTTTCCAAGTTCTCTGTTAATCATGCTGGGGGAAGAAATCTCTCCTCCCTTCAAACAGCTATCGCTGTGTTCTTGACCACAGAAACAAGCCTCCCTGGCCAAATGGTAAGACTAAGCATTCGTCCATCACGTTCAGTTTCTTATCTTCAAAAGAGGTCCTTTTCCCCCAAGGAATGGACAAGAAATAAAAATTCAACCAAAGAGGAAAATAGACGAGGTCAGTACATCCAGTATATCCCCAGCTAATTATGTATTGATAAAGCAGTGATTCATCCATTCTGACCCTAGTGGACAACAAGTTTGAGAGAAGAAACATAGAACTGATTTTATTTATCAGCTGCACAGAGAGCCTCAAGTATTAAAAAAGCCCTGAAGACTACACTAGTAATCTTCACTCTCATCAAGGGCCATCAAGGGTCAGGTTGAGCAGGTGGGTATACAACTTCTAGATTCAAGGTCAAGCACGAGGCATGACAGACGAGTTATATATCTATATCTATATGCTTTTCTTTTTCAGAAATAACTAATTCTTAAATTTTCCAAGCCTTGGGGCCACCACCTTCCTTAGCAAATATTCTGATATTTACTGACTTTCATTAATAAGCAGTAGTGCTAATTCAAAATAAAAGATTTCCACAACTTTCCATCATTGGATCCTGTAATGCATTCACCAGGAGGACCACAAAGATGCTGGTATTCAGTAACTGTTGTACGTGTACCCATGTGGAGGGATGAAGACACCAAACAATGTTTTCTTTGATAAAAGCAAATACTTGCTTTTGTATCTCTTTCCAGAGACTGAAGTGTCCTCTGGTCTCTGCTCAGTACTGCACTGCCAGCACCAGAATCTTTTTGTTGTTCTGGACCGTTCAAAGATATAATCTCCTCTCAGTTTCTTTTTTTTTATGCATCAGTGGACTAAACTAGCTCTTTTTCACCCATGCTGACAACCTCCGCATTTTCTGCACCCTCACCCATCTTCATCTCATCTGTAAAGATTTCATACCATTGTCTAGGTTGCCGCCAAAAATATTAAGTAGCATCAGAACAAGAAGTGCTCCCAGAACTACCTAGTAAGAAACAATCTCCTCACTGACATCCTCTCCCTAACAATGACATTTTGACACACACCATCAAATCAGTTTTTAATCCAACTAGTATGTACTATTATGTCTACACAAGTCAAATCAAAAGATCTGGTGGCACCGAGTCCAAAGCCTCCTAGAAATGCAAGTACACTGTAACAGCAGATTTTATGTTAGAAAACATGTCTCTCAATCCCAGATTGACAGAAACTATCTTTATTGATATAGTAGTTTCATAATGAAGTGAAATCAAGAAACCTTTCGCTTTATGTAACAAAAGTGTCAAGTAGGCAAGAAGATGCAGAAAAGGGAGTAAAAAACCCCCAAAATAGTGTCAAAAAAGCAGGTGTCAACAAAAGCAGGAATGAAGAAGAAAATGCCAGCAAATTCAGAGTAAAATTGAGTATTTTGTTCACAGTAAGAGTAAAAATATATCCAGCATATTAATCTGTAACTTATTCTATTGTTTCCTAGACCAAAACTGTCTAAACTATGTGTGCTATCATGGCACTGGAAGAATCATCAAGTAATATATTGTTTCCATTATTCAAAAAGATGTATTATGGCAACTGGAGTAGGCCTGTACAGCAAAGTAATGGGTTCTGAGGAGCCCAAAGCCATACTCTGTGCACTGGGGGTTGCGCTTCAGCCTGCTCCCAGGGCTGCATGCCCACACTACTGGAGTGCACTAGTGTTTATGTCCCAGTTCAGTTTTCCAAAAAGGAAGCAGATTTGTGCACTCTGAGACCATTTCCCAACCTGAATCAAAGCCCAGTAATTGGGGACAAATGGATTTACTTCCAAAAATCCCCCTTGATCCAAACATACTCATGTACATGCATAGACACCAAAATGCTGAAGGAGGTTGAAGTCTAGATGCAAAAGGTGAGCAGAGATCACTGAAATGACCAGAATGCCTTTAAGAGTCAGGAAAAACATCTTTACTAGTGTGACATTTTGTGGCTGATTCCGTAACGACAAAATTTAAAGCTATTAGTAACAGACATAAGTAGAGGAATATCATTAATAAGCCCATCAGTCACAAAAATGCCTATAGAACACAACTGGCACTGGGTCCTACCATTGCAGAAGTGGGATGCTGCCTCAAAGGGAGAGAACAGCTTGGTGATCTAACCTCAGGAGACTAACATACAGATACCTCTGCCTGTATTTGTGGGAATTAGTTATTTTTATGTCATGCATATCCCCCAGGATGTGCCCAAGCACTTACTCCCACAGCTCACCACCTCCTGTAATTATTGTGTAGGAATGTGGTCTCACCACAAGCCCTCTATGTAGATGAGAACGAAGCATACGGTACTTACTTGGACTAGAACTCCCACTAAATACCACAGTATTTTCCCCCCAGCTTTAAGCCTTTTTTTTTTTTTTCCTGGAACTCTTTGTCTGAAATTTTGTGAGTTTTGGTCAATATATTTATTTCTAATTTTACCACAAAGAAAAAAGGCATGATCCACAGACTGGGGCACACCCCCTCTTTTTGGTTTTTCTTTTTGTTTTTTTTTCTTGGCTTTCTAAGCAGCCATTTTCTCCATTAGATCATATTTGTTTGCTTTAGACTTCAGAAATAAATAGCAGATGACATTATGCTGCAGTTGCTGTATGTGTTTCCTTTATCCATTTTTGTATTTATTGTTACGACAATTTCCATGGGTGAACTTTTCCCCAAAGGCTAACACTCCCACACACGTTTCTATTTATGATACACCCTGGAAATTATGCACTCCTTGTTTCTGGAAGTAACCCCACACCATTCCCAACCACTCTAGCCAACTGTATATACTGCCCTAACAGTACTAAGGGGTCTGTCCTTATTTTATCTTGTTTTAATTCAACATCTTTTTGCATTTGACAGTGTTCCTGTCATCCTTAAGGATGGGAAAGAAACAGGCCTGGGTTAGTATAAGCTGAAATATTGTGTTTAAACAATTCTCAAAAGATCCCACTGGAAAACAAACTAAAACAACAAAACCCTTAAACAAACAAAGCTCAAGCTTGTCCTGCTGCTAGTGCTCTCTCCTGCTCTGTGACACAGCACACTCTAGAAATCTTCCCTGAAGAAATCAAAAAAACAAATCACCAAAAGCAAAAAATCCCTTCACAGAACTACAGTCTTGAGGATCGTCCCTATGAAAGACAGCAATGGGGGCTCTGGCCACCCTCTGGACCTGGTTTTCTGCCACATCAGGTCTGAAGGTTTGACTCAAGTTCAAAAGCCTGGGAAGAACTGAGGTCCAACCCATGGGCAAGGCTTCTGGCAACTTCACAGCAGCCAAACACCCTATGTCCTTCAGGCCAGATACTGCTGTGTGTGGTTGGGTGGTGGCAGCATCTTCTTCACCCACCTCCCCACCCAGCATCCTGCGCCTCATAGCAGCCTCCATGTCCCAGGTTTGCTCTTAAGGGAGACAGAAAAACGTGTCCTCTTTCTCTCTTTCATCATAAAGTAGGACTGGAGGGGGAAGAGGTCAACACAGATGCCTCTCTTCCATCCTGCTTTTGCCCCTCCAGCAGATGAGATGTGTCTACCATAAGGGTTAAATCAATGAGTGCTACAGAAAGAGCATTCTTCAGGCCCAGTCCAAGACCACAAATTTAATTCCTCCAGGAATACAGACATGGAACAGACATGCATATTTAAAAAAAAAAGCAAAAAGTCTACCATGCAAAACATGTTTCTGCACGGACACATTGCTCCATGCAGACGGGGAAAGAACCACACAAGACAAATTCCAGTCATCTAATTTAATACCCAAGGTCATAGTTATGAAAAAAGGGAGGCAGCTGAGCCAGATGATGCAATGATACATCAGAGCATCATCGCTAAGATCCAGTGCAAACACAAGAGAACTGAATCTCAGAAGTATACTTAGACTGGAGGGAAAATACCCTCACTAAAGAAAACCTAAGGACATAAAACGCATAATGTGCTATGGAGCTGTACATGTTTCCATGCTATATGACCAGACTAATTTCACCTTAGAACCAACATACAAATTGAGGGGTTTGTAGTGGAGGGGAAAGAGGGAGGGGAGAGAAGGATTTCACTAATTTTTCTTAGGATGCCTCATGGCTTTTGGTGTTAGAGAAATATAAATAACTATAACATCATGAGGGAGAGATTAGATCTAAAATATCCCTTGGAATGTGAAAACAGATTCTTAGAAAGCTCTGGCTTGAAGCATGTGGAATAAGGCCATTATTTGACTCTGCCCAAAGAGGTGGCATTTAGTGGAGGAAAGATTCATGTGAGCATTCCTCTCTAAGACAGCAAAGACAACCCTTTGTTCCTCAAAAAGAGAAACATATTACTATCTCATCTGGAGCAGGAGTGATTCCACTCTTTAATATTCATGTAAGAAGGCAAATAGTTCGTCCTTTAAAGTTTGCTTGTTTATCCATGTAATGAATGTCATGCTGCACAGAAAAATGAGTTTGGTGGTAGTGCAATTTCTTTGTGTGCTAGTTTTTGTTCTCCTTGTTTTAAGAAAAACCCTAAAATGTCAATATTAATTTTCTGCTAAGTGATCAGTGATCCATTTAATATCATCTGTTACAGGACAAAGCAGCCTTAGGGATGGGCTTGTTGAACTTGAGCAGGTTGAGTATCAAAATATCTGTTGATTCCTTTCTCACTTCTTCCAATGCATCTTAGAGTAAGTTCTTAAGCTCTTAACCTGTTTTTTCCAGGATGATGAGTCACAGTAAATACGCTCCTAGTAAAAGTCCTGATTAAAATTTTCTTCGAAAATCTTGACATTATTAATTGGCATTAATAAGTCTTTTAAAACCTTGAGCACCCTGGATGCCCTCTCCCACCTCGCTGGCAAAGCAGTGTCATCCCAGACTAGGAAGATGGCCAAACCTTGTTTTTAGCAGCACAGAATCCCAGTTGGACACTGTAGCCAAGCCTGTCACTCCTGTGTGGGTGTGAAGAAGGGCTGAAAGGCAGACTGGAGCCTCAACAGATGAAAACTTACCAAAAAAATCACATTAACTCTGCAGTGCTATACCTGGGATCAGCCTCACAATCGTTGACTTCCACTGCTCTCCTTCTTTCTGCCAATCCATGCAATAATACAGGGTTAGTTTTTAAAGCTCATCAACAACTACTATTATGACAAAGTATACCCACTGCCCCCAGGAGAAAGGCTGAATTTGCAGGAGTATTCCCCAGGGGAGTTGATATTTCACTGTCCCAATCAATTGACTACAATGGAAACATCATCAAGTCTCACAAGTGTACTCTTATCCTGAGAGGACTCTCATCTCCCTGGTACTGAAGAATCTAATGCATTTATCACTGGCATAATTTCTGTAAAACAATGCATTTATCCCTGCTCACAGACAGAAGCACTAATCTGTGTAAATACTCCATACCAAACTCCGACCAAGATCAGGAGGAGCTGCCTATGTACTTTTTAGGGGATCTGAATCTACAGGTTTGCTGAAAATATTCCAGTGTATCATCTTCAGGGTAAGAAAAGGGATTTGAATCCCACAGCTCATCGTCTCCAGGGGACCCACAGTCCCATAAGCAGGAGCCCAAAGGTGACTACCAGGGTGAAGTCCCCAGGTGCTAAGCGCTGCTAACACCACGTGCACCTACCCCAAATCAGTCCACGGATGCTATCCACCATGCCCATGAATTGTGAAAAGGAGAGAGACAGCAAAGAGCCACAGGCATGTCATCACCATAGGCAGGAATGTGTTAGGTCCACCCACAAGTTCAACTAGAAAATGGCTTTTTTATTTGGAGAACATGTGACAGTTTCATCCTCCTTCCCCACGCGTGGGCTGAAGGACCTCAGATTGGAACAGTATTTCAACACTGCAGAGGAGCACAGGAGTCCAAAATCACACGTAGGCAGTTTGCTTTGTTACCCACAGCTCAGTCCTGACCAGCCTTGCCAAGGCAGCACTTACTTTAAAATCACTGAAAGGTGTAAACAGAAAACAAAGCTGTTATGTTTGTAAGGTCAAATGGTGTTGTAAATAACTGCCCGTTAGCACACTGAAAGCTAACTGGCAAAAATGGGTTACTCAGTTGCTGTGTGAGAGGGTCAAGTTCTCCCCTGTTCTTGTGCAATACTGTTTTTTGGGGTTTTTTTAAATGTTCTTTTTTTCAGAAGCTAAGGATCACCAGATCCTTGTGTATAATGCTGGATACAAAAAATACATATAGCACAGAGGTAGCTGGACAGATGCACATGGACAGTGCAGACTACAGTGGGTCATGTCCCTCTCATTTTGGTTCATGCTCCTTCAGCACCCCAGCTCTATCTAGTGCAAAGAAGGATGTGGTAGACAAAAACTGAGTACAGAGCTGTCTTCTTAATGTAGAAGTATCAACAGTCTGTTTAACTGGTCTCAGCTTTGAGAAGACAAAATGAATTTTCAAGGCAAAACCAGAAATATCAGATAGCGGAACTAAAAACATTTATCTGGTATGGGTTATTTACTCCTACATTTTCTGGTTACTCATAAAAACCAAGAAAAGATGAAAAAATGAAATAAAAACCATGAACAAATACTGTATATAGCTACTGAGATACCAGAAAGTGCCATTAAATTTGGATCATGCTTCAGCTTTCTTCATTTGCAGAAGAACCTGGCAGGTTTTCAGTTCTCCATCAATAAGAAATAACATTTCATAATGTAGCTCTAGTGGAAAGTCAGATCTTAGGCTTCCTCTAAACTGAAAACGCCATGCATATACAGCATGCAGGCAACTGAAATATCACATATCAACTATGTGTGATACGCAGACAGGATGCCAACACCTGTCTAGCAACCATTTTATGGAGTCCTCAAAGTTTCTGCCCTCAGTGTGCTGGGAGACCTTTCAAACAAGGGAAGTGAAAACAAACTGAGGTATAAAGCACAGTATTTTTACTGTGTAAATCCAATTATATAAAGAAGAAGAATTGATGGAACCACTATAAAATCAGCTCAAAAAAAATAGCTCATGCTTTGCATTTTTTTTTTCCTCTAAGTAAGCTATAACAGACTATTCATCTGGTTTCTCCCTCCCCCTCCAATCTTCTTCTTTTTTTTTTTTTTTCTTAAATCCCTTGGGGCAGAGCCAAGAATCTCAATGTGCCACAATAACCACGTTTACTTATTTCCAACTCCTGTCTGTAGTATCATATCATATCAGCTCAACCTGGCATCAACATGGTGCTCTTCACTGACAAGCCCAGTAAGGAATCCAATCTGTTCTTCATTATGTGATGCTCGGGAGATATGAGAGGGTGAAAAAAAAAAAAAAACCGAAAGGAGAGAAGGGGAAGCTAACAGGCCAGTAGCGGACAGAATGAGAAATAGGAAGTGACTAATGACAGACAAAAGTGTGAAGGGGGAATGTGATGCTGGGATGTAGAAAGAATGAAAAATAAAAAAGGTGTAGCAATAGGCAAGTGCAGTAGGTGCGAAGGAGAAAAATAACAAGACCAACAGAGTCAGAGGAAGGGGAAGTGAGAAACCCTAAAGAAAACAACCCTCCTGGAACAGAGTCCCATTACTCTGTAAAGCATAGACTTTCTGAATAATTCTTCCCACTGCTTAATTCACTAACAGAATTGAAAAAAAAAAAAAAAAAACCACAACAAAATCAACTTGCAAGGCAGGTGAAAAGTGGTCCCAACCAACCCACTCTAAACTGGCTGTGATTTCCCCTAATTGCAAGTGAATAATCGGGTTCCCCCTGGGCAAAATGCTAGTGAAAAAAACAAAACAAAGTGAGCAAGGGAACACCTGCTTAATGAGTGGATTTGCCTTTCCAGAAAGGCTGGTGTATTGGTGCATTATGCAGTCACAGCAGAGTTTAGGTGTAGGCGTGAGCTTACAGAGTCGATTAAGCATAATTTAATTGCATTTAAATAATTAATAATGAAGTATATTTTAATTGCATATAATTTCTTTGTTGTGCAGTGCTGTGTGCCTTGCAAAGCCCAACTCACAAACACTCAGCAATGCCAGATCCCAGCATGCCTAGGCTATCTGCAGCCGCCTGTACCCATGCCTTTAGACATCAGGTGCAATTAGTCCAATACAAGTTATTACTTTCTCCACAGCCCTGCCTCTCATGGGCCACAAAATGGAAACAGCTCCTGAAATAAAACTGCTGTTCAACATATGTTTTTGATCTTTGCTATCCAGATGGATTTTGACATGCTGGAGAGGTGGGCCTGTGTGAACCTCACGAAGTTCAACAAGGCCAAGTGCCAGGTCCTGCACCTGAGTCACAGCAATCCCAAGAACAAGTACAGGTTAGACAGAGAATAGATTGGGAATAGCCCTGAGAAGAAGAACCTAGGGGTACTGGTGGACGAGAAGCTCAACATGTGCTGGCAGTGTGAACTCACAGCCCAGAAAGCCAACTGTGTCCTGGGCTGCATCCAAAGCAGCATGGCCAGCAGGTCGAGGGAGGTGATTCTTCCCCTCTACTCTTGTTCTTGTGAGGCCCCAGCTGGAGTGCTGCACCCAGCTCTGGGGCCCCCAACATAAGAACAATGTGGATTTGTTGTAGTGAGGCCTGAGGAGGCCATGAAGATGATCAGAGGGCTGGAGTACCTCTCCTATGAAGACAGAAGCTGGGGTTGTTCAGCCTGGAAAAGAGAAGGTCCAGGGACTCCTTATAGCAGGACTCCAGTACCTAAAGAGGATACAAGAAAGCTGGAGAGGGACTTTTCACAAGGGCATGTAGTGATAGGACGTTGAAATGGTTATCAATGGAAGTAGGGTACGTTTAGATTAGGTATTAGGAAGAAATTCTTTACTGTGAGGGCGGGGAGGCACTGGAACAGTTTGCCCAAAGAAGCTGTGGATGCCTCAACCCTGGATGTGTTAAAGGCCAGGTTGGATGGAACTTTGAGCGGAAGGTGTCCTTGCCCGTGGCAGGTGTGGCTGGAACTAAGATGATCTTTAAGGTCACTTCTGCCACATGACATTGTGGGCCACCTAAAAGAGAAGGGCAGAGGCAACAAGATTCTAACTTTCTATATAGAGTGAGCTTAAACTGGCCATCAGGTAAATGCATGCATGTGATCCCAAAAGCCTGCTCACTTCTATCACCTATATAAGAGGTACCTCCCAGGCGTTTCCTTCTTAGTCTCCCCACAAGGCTCCCTGCTCGGCATATGAATTCTATGATCATTCAATCTTAAGTCATAAATATTTTTCCCCTTCTTTTTTGGGCCATACATTAAGGGAATCCAGATGCTCCATTTCATTTGTCTGCCTGAGCTCCATGCTTAGCACTAAGGCTTTATTTAGTTAGCAAAAGTATGTAAGTATGGCTCTTGTCCCCAAGCTTTAAAGTCTCCCAAAGATTTCAAAAGCAGCTGCTTACTCCATTTGCCATATATGGTTTGCATGATGGTGTGATTAATATCCATTTCCTTGGAACTAGCTCAGGTTGGTTCCCACATCTCACGGCCAATTAATCAACAAGCAAAAGAAGCCCTTTTGGACCAAAGGCTGATACAGAGTGCACAAGAAGGGTACTGAGAGATGCCTGCATTACAGGGAAGTGGATAGTTTCCTCCTTTAGTAAATCATCATACTTCTTATGCCAGCTATTGCTCAGACACAGTGAGGCTCCAGGTAAACTGCATTGTGTCAAAACGCACTAAAAACCCAAAAGTACGGATGTCTCTGCACCAATGCGTATGTACAAGTTAGCTAGAAATCAGGTGAAGAGACATGACAGATAACTTGGAAAGCAGTACAGACAAGCATTTGCTCCTAAATCCACAACACTTAAGATCAGAAAACTCCAGCAAATCCTGTAAATTGATCTTTACATTGCAGGTAAACATACATTTCCCAGCTACTCCCTCACAGATCCCAGTAATTTCTGTTTTGCTGAAGATTAGTTTTGTTGGGATAAAACAAGAGTTGGCAAGACAGCCAGCCTTAATTTGAAAACAGAAAGAAAAATCCAACACTTCCAATGATAATTTGTTCCAACGGACTGTAAAAACGTGTCTCACTTTCTGTGCAGATTTATGTCCTCTTTGTGCTCTCTTTCTCCACTAGATTGAAGAGCCCTTTAGTGTTTAATGTTTTCTCTCCTTCAATGTATTTAATATGCCTGCAGTAAAGAACTAGCCATTTCAGACAATTTTCCTTTCAAAGCCTGTTATTTCAAAGTATCTGCATACCAAAGTTAAAAATCACAATAAGCGTCTAGACTAGTGTATTCCTCCTGATAACATGCTTACGAAGCAGGATTACTGGCTAAAGCTCAACCTAGCTGGTCAACTGTAGTGTCTTGTTTATTTAATACTATTTCCAAAGGCTTTACAAACTGCCTGTATAAAGAAGTCTGCCTGTCACTGAAATTGTCCTATTCTTCACCACAAACTGGTGGCTGAGTGAGCCTGAGCAATGCTCTCTAACGGGGAGCAAACCGGCCAAGTCACAGACTGGCTCCACCCGACACTACTACAGACATCTATATGTTGCTTTTCTACTCTACTTGAATAGATGTTAACTATCACAGAGCTTATAATAATCCAGTGTAACAAATATCCAACACCAAGCTGGTATTCTAACATTAATGCAGAGCACTCCTACACAAACAAAGATCTTTTTGATTGCCAGCTGCAGTAAGTGCCATGTGGAAATAACTCGTTGTGCTATGCAGGTGCATGTGCAAACCCACACTTGTTAGTTGTTGGTACCACTACCTGGTGTTACCATTGCCCAAAAACGCCTTACACAAACATTGTTTTTGATGATTTACTACTAGTCCAGACTGTAACCTGTAACTGCCTGAGATTTTACAAGGCAGCCTGCCTGCATCATGGTGACTACCTCTGAAATTTACTGAAGACAGAATAACCACTTGTTTATGACTCAGAATAAATCAGAGCTGCATGAAGATTTCTACTGTCCATGTCTTTTGTAAGATGGACTTTGAATTGGCATGGGAGCAGCCTTTGATTCAGAGTACTTGATTTTTTCCTCTGTTAAATGCCCATTTTCTCTCCCAAATTACAAGCCTTCAAAAAATTGTCACTCACAAACACTTGCTGCTCATTTCCTAGAAGTTCAGAGCTGATCTGTGCTTTGTCCCTGCAAACCACATGTGATCCACTTCCTGTCAGATAGGATGCCTCATGCTACTGCTGTTACTGGCTGTACCAGGCTTTGCTACATGTTTGCCCCGAAGATGACTGCAGGCACTGTGCGTGTCAGCGTTCTCGGCAGCCTCCCAAGGCAGTAAGAAAAGGAAATGTCTCCAAAAACATATAAAAATTTGAAAAAAATTGAACCTGCAAGTGAGGATGACGGGGAGAAAAAAGGGGAGAATACAGATAAGAGGTTATGTGAAAGATGCTGGGGAAGAAAACCAAGGAATGAAAACCTGAGAAGCAGGAAGAGGAGATTTGGGACTGTAAGTACAGGAGGTGGCTGTGACTCCCACAAAAACAAGAATACAGTTATCTGAATATTGGAGAAAAAGAGGTCTGTGACTATGAGCCAAGGAAGGGAAAAGATGCAGTTACACAGTCCAGCAGGAAGAGGCCTGGAAAGCAAAGAATGTCCTGACAAGGAGGATGGGCTGGAACGAAGGCCTAGACAGTGTAAAGTATGGATAGCTAGGCTGGGGAGATGAGCCAGAAGAGAGGACAGAGAAGACAAGAAAGGAGGATAAAAAAAATTTGTACCAAGGATAGGCAGAAAAAGCCTGTGACTATAATAAGCTCTCATTCAGAGCCTACAGTGAGACAATTCCTGAACCTCAGTATTTCAAGGAAAACAACTGCAAAATCCAATGGAAAAGTGTGCTGCATCCATGCCTAATGATGGCTGATGCTAGACAGTCTGTTACTAAATGCATTTGCCATTTTCACTGCCACACAACGGTACTTCTATATTTTCCTTTCCCAGCCAAGGAAATCATGTGCTGAAAATTCAGCTGAAATCACACAATCCCTATTGTGTGTGTGCCCAGGAGGAGCCTGGGTTCTTCTCCCCATGACTGCTGCCTCCTTGCCTGGAGGCAGTGAGGCTTCTCTCAGATAAGTCTGGACCCCAGAGCTGCAAGGGCTTGTTGTTCATGAGGATGCTCATGCTACTTACTGCAGGAGCTGGAAGGCAGGTAGGGAGGAGGAAAGGAGGTTAGAAGAACAGAAGCTCAGCTGAAGGCTCCAGGGGCATGAGCATCCCAACTCTTCTACCATAGATACATATTCTGAGCCAAGGGCTTCCTGGGCAGCTTCAACCCAAATGCTCCACACCTCCACCTACCCTGGCACCTCCAGATGTATCGGTACTCAGCAGGTCCAGCTGGCATCAGCTTTTCCCAGCACATATCCAGTGCTTTCTAGGGGCATATGTTCAGACAAGTCAGGTACTCAAAACCATCTACGGAAAGATGCCTTTTGGGATGTAAATAATCCTCTATTCAAATGCTGCCCTACAAACTTCAATTTGAATATGGAAGAGAATGGAAGTTCTCTCAATGGAAGAGAAAAAAGTTGAACAGTCCTTCAAAGCCCAAGCACCAGTCAAGGAGGGAATCGAATAAGGTAAAAATGACTGCTCAATCCTTTAAATTCAAACCAGTGGACACTGCAGGGCAGAAGAGAGAAAAGGCACTATGGGCAGCCTTCACCTGGCAACTACTTAACCCCAAACACTTGCCTTCACCACCTTATTGATCTTCTTTTAACATAACTGTTTGCAAAGAGTAAGCAAAGACACGGTGTGTTCTCCTAGTGACAGGCAACTTTGTTCCTTTATGGCTGTGACACCTTTCTTTATATTTTATTTAAACACAATAATAAATGCATATCACTGTTTTAAAATTTACCTGCCCAAACCTAGGCACAAGCTGCGTTCACTTTTTCTAAGAGACATTGTTTCCTAACAGGAAGGCAGAATTATCTGATAGGAAACACTGTTAATGTAGCACAAACAAATTATTAAATGGAGTCCAACAGGGCACATGATGAGCAATCCCAAAACCACAATTCAGTGGGGTAAAACACCACCATGCAACTGAGTAAAAAAATCTGCTTCCAAGGCTTGGAGACTGCATGGGATAGAAATAATTTTAAATCAATTGAGTTACTGTTTCTTGGCAATTTCATAGAAAGGAGAAACAGTGTAATTGGCAATCAAGCACTCCTTTGGGAGCTTCCAAACAGCCAGCTGGATTTGTAAATGCATGTTAATCTGCCAGGGCCAAATCCTGCAGGCGCTTTAAACAGTGGGGTAAATTGCATGCTGGATGTAAGTTACTCCAAATAGGGATGTACCCAGTAAAGGAGTACCACTCGCATGTCAAAGGAATGTTGCTTTTGTCCCTAAAAGTAAATACAAACCTGCTTTCACTCTCCTGCCAAAAAAGAGAGTTCACTGAATGTTATCAAGCACAGATCTACTCACCCTTTACTTGCTAAGCAGTAACCAAATATAGCGCAGGGACGAATATGCAGTCTGCATGATTAATTAGCTGGCATCTTGATCTAACTTTTCTTCAACCTTTATATGCTTAATAATAGCTATTTATTAAATCAATGAGCCTGTGTATAAAACTGAATCCATTCGTTTATTTTAAGTCACTATATACAGACAGGATTTCACTGCAGGAGCAAACACTATGGGCAAACTATTGGAGTCACATGGATCCAGCACTTGGTGAGGAGGGGCACCAATGAAGATCTCAACTCCAAGGGATTGTTATAGTCCTTCAAGGATCGTTTCGGGGTTTTCTTCGGAAAGAATAACATTCCAACTGAGCTAATAACCTGCTGGCATTGCTTGAAATAATTTTCTTCTACTACTGATTGCCTTTACCTGAAAACCACGAACTTTACCTAATGTCCCGTATCCTGAAGGAAGATGAACTTGGAAGTGACCTTTCTTGCTCACTGACCAGAGTGTTCAGATAAACAAATTCAAAGAGAAATTCTCTTTGAAGGGAGAAATGCTTATTGCCCATGAGTGCATCTCAAAACCACCCAATCAACCGTCTCAGATATTCGACTCGGGAGAGGTGGTACTGTGCCCTGCAGAGGACCGTCTCTATTGTTCTTATGGCATGAGGCCAGATGACTACCTAAAAATACTCATCTAACTTCCAGATGGCTAGTCAGGTGAGGTGAATCCCACCTCACTCTGGCATGTCCCTGAAGAAAGGACTGACTTTCCGCAAAGCATCTCCAAAGAACTTCACTTTAGAATCAAAAAAAGAATCATATCCTGAGTTGGGAGGGATCCACACAGAATATAAAGTCACATTCCTGTCCCTGTACATGACCACCTCAAGAGTCACACCATGTGCCTGAGAGTGTTGTTCAAATGCTTCTCAAACTCTGTCAGGTTTGATACCATGACCACTGGGGAACCCATTCCAGTACTCAAACACCCTCTGGATGAAGAAGCATTTCCTAATATCCAACCTAAACCCCAGCCAACGCAGCTTCATTCCTTCGGTTCCTATCGCTGGTCATCAGTGAGAAGACATCAGTGCCTGCCCCTCCATTTCCCCTCATGAAGAACTTTGATGGAGTCCTGACAGAAGCCCCACTTTTACATAAAATTGGTGAAGTTTTCTTCTTTTTTATCCACGTCTCTTCCAGCTGTACTGAAAAGGGGAGACAGTGATGAATCCTAGTCTCATTATTGTCCCTTGAGAGGTGTTCAAAGTCACTTATAAAGCCAGACCTTGTAGCTGCAGGGACAGGTAACCTTCAAATAAATCCTTCAAGACTGCTGGGGAAAGGCTGTGGGATTCCAAGTGGCCAAGCCAGGCCAGCTTCTTCTGGATGCCCTAGGCAGCCTGATATCCCCCTTATTCCTGCACTAAACACAAGTGGTTTCTTGGGGATTTGCAACCAATATGGGTAAAATATGAGCAGTTTAGGGAATGACAACTACTTTGGGACTGGTACTTTATAAGGAACACAAAAGGTGTGGAAGAATAAATTTCTCCCAGGTGAAGAATAAACATAACTATATCCTGATCCATGCATTTCTCCCTTGGTAAAGAACACGCACTCCAAGAGGCCAAATTTCCTCTGACCCCCTTAATATGCAGCTTTTCACATTAAATAAAGCAAACTGAAATTCTACAATTGCAAAGTAATTCCTGAGGGGAAAAAAAAAATCACCAAAACCACAAAAAATCCCCTCCCACCCCCCGTCAAACGTTTCATATCCTCTGAGGAAGCAAAATCATGATGTCTGTGTCAGTTCCAAAGGTTCAGGGTGAAATTAGCTGCCTCCAGGTGTAGCAATTCAGCAACATGAAAACTGAAGATGCCTTTTGTTATTCCTGAGACATTTCAGAAAAATCACCTCATTCTGCATCTGGCCTGAGACTGTTATCTGAATGCATCTCAAGGAAAGTGCTGTGACATTCACAACAAGCGTTTTAGAACTAAACCAGATTAAACAGTAGAAAATACAACGGGAAGTAAAATACAGCACTATTTCCCCCGAGGTGGCTCTATTACAGCCTCCAGTAGTGTGAACTACCACAGGATTACTTCCTTTCTCCTGGTTATGATTAAATGCTAATTTGGAAAAATGTACCACAAAAAAAAAAAAAAAATGAAACCTTAGGAGTTGAGAAAAGACTCCAATGGTCTTAAAACCAAGGCCAAATCCCAACACAATAGATACAAGCTACTAGCTTCCTTCGTTTACACTTCTTTATTCATTCTTTCCTACATTCATACATTTTTCTAAGTTTCTCTGCTGGCAAGCCTCCAAATCATCCCTCCTAAGCCCGAAGCTTGCTGGAAGGACTCCAGCCACTCTTGCTTTACATCACCTACCCTGTAGCTCAAAGGTCAGGTAAATAAATCTCCCTTGTCGTGCCAGGAGCAGGACTTAAGGAGCAGCACCCTGGGGATCCCTACTTTCTTGCAGAGGGATTCCAAACGTCAGTGCCCAGGAGCATCCCAGCCACTCCCCACTGCTGGATGGCCATCGGCATGATTCAACCAGGCACTTCATAGGGATGCAACCAACAAGCAGATGCTGAGATGCATCCCTTGGCCTCTGTCGAGCAGGGTGTAAATCAGCAAGCATTGGAGGTTTGGAATGAAAAAGCAGGGAAATTCACTTTTTTTCCTCATACATATGGACAGATACTTGCTAAAGACCGAACTGCAGCATGCCACCAGGCAGAGAAGCTCTAACATGGGTCTATCACACAGAAACATGAAACCCAGGAGGCTCCTGAGATAAGGAGGAAGAGCTCCCCAGAAGACGTGAAAGGAGAAGGAGCAGGATAAGACAGTTTATTTTTGGTTATGACTAATACAGCATTCAGAGTAAGTGCTTCATGCCCAAATTGAAAGAGGAAGAAAAAAAAATCATTTATGTCTATTAACAACCCTAAATAGAGTACTTCAGCCTTCTCTTTGACTAATGCCTTGATTAAAAAGTATATAAAAAGACCAGGGGTTTTGCATTTGAACCTGAACAGCATGGATGAAGATCGTCCTATTTTCACTATATAAAGATTAGGCAGTCTTTGTAAGGTAATCATTTCATTTCAATTATAATTCCTGAAGAAAGAGGCCCCCTATGAATGCCTCCAATACACAACTTTTTAACTTCTAACATTAAAATGCTAAGAATACTGTTGCTGCAAAGCCAAGAGATGACAGTGTGAAGCAGTTGAAGACTCTCCTCTCAGTATGGCAGTTATTTGCTCTCCAGAGAATATTTATTCAGAGGAAGCTGTCTGCAGTGGAGAAACTGGAAATAGTTTGGAATTTTACTGCAAAACGCTTTTGTGATTGGATACACCTTTTCTCTTTTTTTCTTTCTCTATTCCTTTCCTTCTTTTTTTTTTTTCTGTCTACTAAAACTGCCACTAATACAAAGAATTCAGAGTTGTGAAGGTAAAAGGATTAGCAACTACAAGAATTTTGAGAAACCCTATTTTGAGAAACTCAGAATGAAAAATTCAGTTTCTCAGTTCATGGCAAAAGTTCAGCTTAAAATCTAATGTTAACTATAACATACAACATTTTAAGCACTGAACTGAATTACTTGGCAATCTTGTCCCAGATTTGCTGGATTCTTAGTTTGTGAAAATGTTCAGTTTGAGCTTTTTGGACCAGTTCAAGAAGGGAAAACATTCAAAATATCAAAGATAACCATGGGTAAAAACAATTCCTACAAATCCATCTGTGGATCCTAGCCCCTACACATCTGGAGCAAAATTAAATGTAGACCACCATTTTTTTTTTTTTTTTTTGCTTGGCTTTACATTTATAGAAACTTCATCAGAGGGATAAAATAATAATAAAACCTACTAGAGCTCCCTCCCTTGTCTAGTAAGATGCACCTGAGCAATGTCTGAACTCAGCCTTTCATTGTGCAATGCCAAATGGACCGTGAAATTGTTTACCTTAATGGATAGTGCTACTTTCTCTCAGAAACAGCATGAAATTTATTTGGTAATCTAAACTAAACTCACCAGATTTTATTCACTTACAGTGAAATCGCTTCTGTCGTTTCTCTGCTCACATGGTCGATAATTCACCTGAGAAGGTGAAACTTTAGCAGCCACGTCTGTGCCTTGGCCCTGGCACCTACGAACATGGGCAACACCTCCTGCTAAATGAAATACAGGGAACAGCCTCTGGATTTTAATTTCTGAGTCAAGAATTGTCATTTTTTGATGGCCACGTAATTTTATATACTTAAAGCTTCAACCATAAAAATAAAACCCCAAAGCAAGTAAACGTAGAATACAAATAAAAAAAGAAAAAACACTAAACAGGGCTAGACCCAAAATATCTCCAGTTTACTGGCCTTCCTCAAGGCATCAGCAGGTCCCTTTAGAAATATATGAAATAATCTCCTCTTTGGAAATACTGTATCTGGAGAGCAGAAGTCACACACTGGTCTAACCCAGCACCCAGGAACCACAAATAGGTTATGACAGTGACAAATGGGGTTACAAGCCATCCAGAATTCAATCTCATTTGATGTTTAGGTTATTATTAAAGTAACACAAGGCCACAACAGAAGATAATTCAGAAACTGGATGAAATTCTGAAGCACAGGATCCAATATCCCTTCCAATATTGTTAACACCAGTAAAGATAAATCTCCATAGCGTTAAAAAAATCCATTTTAAAATACAGGATATCTTCAAATTACTTCTTGCAAGTTATCAAGCTGATATCAGATGGCAATGTTATGAGCTCCAGGCCATAAATTAGTAAGTCTTTTTCCACAAACAACATCAGCCCTTAGAAATTTCTTCAAATTTCTCCTTGGAAAATTCTGTGGGAAGTAATCCTGTGACACAAGATGAGTACATGGCATGAGAGGAGGAAACCTCCATAAATCCAGGTACCTCCCTTGAACCTCATGAATTTCAGTAAGTCCAAGTGCAAGAACCTGCACACCTGGGGTGGGACAATCCCAAACATGAGTACGGACTGGAAGAACAACTCATTGGCAGCAGCCCTGTGGTGAAACACTTGGGAGTTCTCGTGGATGAAAAGCTGGACATGAGTCAACAGCGTGCACTCGCAGCCCCGAAAGACAAACTCATCTAGGACTGCATCAAAAGCAAGTTGAGGTAGGGGATTTTCTCCCTCTACTCTACTCTTGTGAGACCTCACCTGGAGTGCTGCATTCCACTCCGGGCTCCTCAGCACAAGAATGACTCACACCTGGTGAAGAGAGCCCAGGATAGGGCAATGAAGAGGATCAGAGGGTTGGAGCACCTCTCCTATGAAGACTGGCTGAGACAGGTGGGATTGCTCAGTCTGGGGAAGAGAAGGCTCCAGGGAGACGTCACAGCACCTTCCAGTAAATAAAGGTAGCCTATAAAAAAGCTGGAGAGGGACTTTTCACAAAGGTGACGGTACAAGGGGAAATGGCTTTAAATG
The DNA here is from genome assembly GCA_013399855.1 of Oxyruncus cristatus. Taxonomy (NCBI): domain Eukaryota; kingdom Metazoa; phylum Chordata; class Aves; order Passeriformes; family Cotingidae; genus Oxyruncus; species Oxyruncus cristatus. The sequence continues at coordinate 459,034 of VXAY01005704.1, forward strand.
GAAAGAGGGTCAGTTTAGATTAGGTATTAGGAAGAAATTCTTTACTGTGAGGTAAAGTTGCCCAGAGAAGTTGAAGATGCTCCATTCCTGGAAGTGTTCAAGGTCAAGTTGGGTGGCGCCCTGAGCAACCTGATCTAGTGAATGACACCCCAGGCCATGGCAGGGGGGTTGGAACCAGATGATCTTTAAGGTACCCTCCAACCCAAACCATTCTCTGATTCTACAATTCTAAAGCTTAGAGCTGTGGCATTTGTGTTCTTCTTCTATTTCATTTTGCTTTATGAGGGAACATAAGAGGAAAAGAAATTGAAATTCCTAAAACTATAAATACCAGATGGACAAAATAGGGCAAGCTGTAAAATATGTAGGGTAGAAAAAAAAAACGGGGAAAATTTCAGGATTATCAATTCTCTGATTCTCCATCTGCCCTGACTGTCCATGGAAATAAAGGAACCCAGGAACCTCACAGTGTGAAAAATATGAAAATGGAGAGCAGATGATTTTCAGTATAATGTAAATGCCACAAATGATACTCTAACTTCTGAATAAACAAGTTCAAATCCAAGGAAAATTAGAAGGGAAGAGTTAAAGCTCTCTGCTATTTATTCTCAAATAATTTATACAAACAATTTACAGAACATATCCAAGTCCTACAAGCTTTGCTTTTAAATCCATCTTCCTTTCAAATTAAAAGGAAATAACATACTTTGACTTCAAATGCATTTAAATTAGTGTCTTAACCTGAAATCTGCTATGGAAAAAAATGCAACACCTTATCTAGAAACTTTCAGGAATAAAAGCTCCTTTTTTGAGCTCACAAAATTCAGACATGATTCTGGGTGAAAGAAAAGGAGAGAGAAAAGATTCCTCTCTTCCATTCCAAGGAGATAAAACCATAAAACAAATCCTTTTTTCAGCAAAAATACTGAAGCTCCTACAAAAAAAAAAAAAAAAAAGAGAAAAATTACCTGCATATTATGCATATTATCATCATACTCCTCTATACTGAAATAATAATTTTTTTCTAAAATCTCAGAAATGTAAAACTGTAGTCATGTTTTGCCAAGACTAACAATCAAAAAAAAGCTCATAATGCATCTAAAATCGTGGCAAGAAGAAATACCGTGAAAAAGAAGAAGAGATAAAGTTCATTCAAATCAGCAGAACCAGGAGCAGAAGAGGAAAGTCCACCACACATAAAAATGGAGATGGTGAAAGACCGTTGACCCTTGACTTGATAACTCAGGATCGACTGACAGATATGCATCAACCCTAAATCTCGTCCCATGTATCCAGAAGGTTAAGCAATTCCTGGATGATATTCCTGTTATTCCCATCATTTTGCTAGCACATCAGCTCCATCTGCTGTATTGCACATCCTGCCTCCATCCAGGGCTCAGCTGGGCTCTGCTCCATGGACATAAGGCATTTTACTTGGTTGATGTGACTTGACCACAGCAAAATAAACTAAGATTATCTAAGACTGCAGATCACAGAACCTTAAAGCACAACGCAAAAGTTTCCTGGGCCTGGTTTCCTGATGAAAGAGGCAAATGTTAAGCAACAAAATTGGTGTCATTTTCTGCAGCCCTGGAAGTCAGTTCATATTTCATTTAAAGGTACAACTTCTCTCCAACTATCTTTACGTGTCTAAAAGTTTGGTGTCTAGTTCAATCTGGTCTGACAGACTCGCTGTGAAGTCAGCAGAGAAAGACAACCATTTCCAGAGGGCAAACCATCCCCAGAAGAGACTGTTAGAGAGGCAGCTCAAGTGACTAGATTAGACACAACAGGCAATTTCTAGACAACCGATGTAAGATTAAACACGCGTTACACCATCTGACTGGCAAAACACAATGCCAACAAGTGTATCAAACACATAATCCAGACTAGGCTGCAAATGGGGATGAGAAGAAGATAAGGGAACTGGGTCTATTTAGATTAGAAGAAAGGGTTAGTGCTGGCAGAGGGCAATGTCATTTCAGTATTCTCACCTAAAGAGAGGCTGTAGAGAAGACAGAGCACAGAGAGGTAACAGTCATGAGTGGCAGGCAAAGAAACCTCTACAGGAAAAGTCAAGGCCATAAGAGTGGTTAAGCACTAGAACAGGCTTCCCAGAGACATTTTCTCAACCAATTTGCTCAAGGCTTGGAGCAACTGGACCTAACACTGAGGTTAGATCAGGACGGAGCAAGACGATGGGCTAGAGGACCTCCCAGTCTAAAAGGTTCTGCAATTTAGTGATGTGCTTTGAAATACAGATTGTTGCATTTTCTGAAAAATCAGACCATAAAATTTCTGTATATTTTCTGTCTTAATTTCTTCTGGCCTTTTTTCCCCATCTGCAATGTGTTACTAACATTAACATCAAGGATGGAGTCCAAGTCCTTTCACATTCCTAAATGTATGTGTCTCCATGAGAGCCAAACACCTACGCTCCCCTCATACTCAATGAACATCTGAAAAATCAGTTCCCTCAACACTAGCATCTAGTGTCCTTTAAGGTTCCCCAGCGTATTACCTGAGAAATCCTCAAGGGACTGACAGATATAACAAATTATGCACCCTATGACAGACTGATACTCCTCTGCAATTCTAGTCCTTCAGACCCGCTAGACCCGCTAGTCCTTCAGCTGACCAAATGCAGGTTCACTCTCAGAAACATCTGACATCCTGCCCACAAGTCTACACTTTCAAATCTCAACCTGGAGCTGAATCCTAACCACAATTTCCACAGCCAGTTAGGGCTGTGATGAAAAAAAAGTGAGATACAGTGGAGTGCATCAAAGGAATCCCAGTTAAGTATTGTAGAATTTATCCTGTTGAAAAATATGTTAAAAAATAGTGTATTGGGACACAGTAAATGAATGACAAGGGAAAAGCAAGTAATGAACACTCCAAAATACTGTGCTTTGAATAATAAAGACCACACAAAAACGCTACTGTTACTACTAATGATAGCATAATTAAAGAGTATCTGATTATGAAGAGAGTGGACAGATTAGATTCACACAGGTGTTTCCCTAACTTGCAAGTTTTTTGACTTTGTCGCCTTAATCATATTCTTTTAATGCACTTTCAGTGTGCAATGTTCCAGGCACAGTCCTGACTACATGAATACTAAAGGGTGAAGTTTTCAAAGACACTCAGTGTTGGACTAATATTTCTCTCCCTGAAGACGAGGGTTATTTCTTTATGCTTCTGACATCTTCCTCCCCCTCCTCCTCTCCCTGGCTTGAGATTTATAATGTAATTTTATACAGCCTTACTTTTTCTTCTTGAAATCATTCTTTCAGCTTTATGCATTTCATCTATAATATCATGTTCTGAATACCTATTTTAAGGAGTTTCTTTTGTCCTAATAGTTCATACAGAAAATCGATTGAAGCTGGCAACACTCCAATAAAATCCACATTCAGTTACTCCATTAAGGAAAAGAGTGAATACTTTTGCATATGCACTACACTACAATATAAACTAGCACGTAGCTGTGAAATACTGTCGTTATTTTACAGCACTGATACAATTTTCTACCAAAAACCCTAAAATTAAGGGTTTCTTCATGGTACAAAATAAAAGAACTCAACCTTAAAAATTATAATTTGTCAGCACTTAAATATTTTAAAAAATTCATTTTATTTCCTACCATAGTAAATAACACAAATTGACAATAGCTCTACATGCTGAACGCATCCAGATGCATTTCGTGACTGTAAAGAACCAGTGATACAATGTGGCAAGAGACTGGTATTGTGCTCATTAGATCACTAAGCAGCAGCGCTTACAGAATATTTAACTAGACTCTACAAAGATATTCAAATGTAGCTGTCAGAATGTACTTTGAAATTTTTCACCTAATACAAAAATGCAAGAGATGAGAAATTATCTCCCTATAAAGGAAAAAGTTCAAGGTGAATGTTACCTGATTAACTCACTTTGTTATTAATTAAATTCAATAAAAATCCCAAATATGGCATGCCACCCTTTATTAGCATTTCTGCAGAAATAAGAACTGCGCTTATCATTCAGCCAACACAATTTAGTCAGAATTAATGAAATATCAAAGAATAATAACATAGTGGAGGAGGGAGTTAAGTTGAAAATGTGACCATGAAGGGAGAAAAAGCAGTATCTCCTAGAGAGATTTATAAAGAAACTAAGGAAAAATATTATTATGCAACTTGTATATATTTATTTATACATACATAAAATATATGTATATATATAATCCTATTACATGCTCCATATGTACTGCATGCTATAGAAATAGCAATTGCTTTAAAAGTGCTTAAGATATTTTTTCATCTAAAAGCAACATGACACCAGAAACATGGTTCCATACTCTCAGTCTCAACTGGAATTTGTTTTTTCATTTAGTAATGCAATTCTTACCTCTTACCATATGGTATAAAGATTCATTTATCTGCAATATGAATTTGCCAAGAAATGGTCTTGACAGTATTTGTCACTCCAGTTTCAGTATTCACATTAGCTACCTACCACCTTTCCAGCAAAGACAGATTTGCTTTAGCATGGAAACTGGGTAGCATTGCCCCATTCATTCTGGACATTAACAGTGAAGATCAGCCTGGGGAACTTTGCATCTCTGTTGCTCTGCCAAACCTTTGGGGTATAAGCACAGAACTACAGCCTTTGTATCTGTCTTCTTCCAACAACAAATAAATGAGAATTATAAATATTCCATATAAATTTATATTTCCATATAAGAGGAAAACTAAATTAGTTAAAAATATTTTTTTTTAATCTCAAAATACTTACTTCCCAAGAAGACATGTTACCACCAGTGGGAACTTCTATGGTACAGCCTTCTGGCATTAGGACAAAAAAGGAAATTCCCAGGTATCTGACCAGAGGTAGGAATACGGAAAGACTCACTTTGCTGCCCACTTAATTTAAAAACATTGCTAAATCTGTGACTTACCAGAAAGCTATAATGCATATTAATTGATGTCATCTGTACACAAGGAAGAATCCATTTATGACCCAAATGTCATGAAAATCAGCATAATTACACGCTTTACGGTTTGGGTGATTTTTTCATTAAATTAGGAGTTCAAAGTGTGACTACAGTTTCATCATTTGATTAGCTTTATCTCACGGTGAGCATTTCCTTCCGGCTAAACCCAGGGAGCAGCGCTGAGAGTTAAATATGTACGTGCAGATTGTGAGACATACACAGGACATTAAACATTGGAACGTGACATTTTTCAATTTTAGGAAGAGGTGGTCAACCAGAAGGTACCAAAAATCTACAAAATTATACTATACTGCTGCAGTGTAAGAAGTAGGTAGCTCAAACAGGGAGAATGGGACCCTTAAAGGACTAAGGAGACCATCAGGAGAAACACTAAGAAACTCCACCCCATCCTTCCTTAAGGAATGAGACAGTGCTAGCCTCCAAAAAAGAGAAACCTCAAAAAATGTGATATTTGATTCAAAACATAAACATGCCTCAAGCTAAGCAGTTATGAAGAATGTTCTCAGTAAATTTATCCGTGAGACAAATCCATCACTCCCATGAAGCACAAAACAGATTGTATTTGGGAGACAGAGAACTGTATTTCCTCATGGTGCAAGTAATTTGGGAGGCACCATGGTATTTACTTAGGGAATGACTAATTAGGTATGAAGACAAGGGGAAAAAATAAAAAAAGAAGGGGCCTCCTAATGTGCTAGAAATATAATTATCTTGAAAAATGCATGAACTGCAGCTAGAAACATAGTTCCAGGGGGGAGGCCAGGGACACGTCAGAATCCAACTTCATCCAAGTTCTCTGAATCAGTGGCATGTGAAAGGGCTCATTTATCACCATGCCAGACAGTTGGACATCACCAAAGTAATGATGAGGCAGAGGAAGAAGGGGCCAAAGTGGCAAAAAGGCACCCCCCCTAAGCAGTCCAGCATGAGCTGTGGTTAGGAGAGGCAGGTATCTGGGCATGAAGTCACCCCCAAAAAGGAAGAAGGCGGCTTCCTGTGAGAGAGAGAGCAGGAACGCTCTACACTTTGGCTGTGTCCAAAAATATCTGTAAGAAAAAGCAGTATGAACTTCTACCCCCTGCCCAAACACAGTCACAAATTCCTGTACTAATAAAAATCTTCCATAATAAATGTCCCCACATTCAGGACATTTAAAATGAGGGTGATAAGATCATAATGCAAGGGGTCAGGAAGATAATTAAATTACCTGCAAGGTCAAGGCAATTACGATCACTGATACTTATGACTTCATCATGTACTCAAAAAACTCAGGAACTGAATTATTTCTGTTAAAAAATACACCATTCAGCAGGCTTCCGTACACCCACACATGCACTTATCCAATGTACCACTACCCAAACAGAACAAAAATGTATTTTAACAAATCTTGCACAAAGTCAAAACATAATTCCTTTTACAGACATGTTAGTCCACAAATCTGCTTTTTCATTCAGCTTAGACTGCTAGAATCTCTTATGGACATCTAGTACACAGATCTGCCAAATCCATAATTTCATTTTGACATTAAGTAATAAATACACAATGCAGACACACATTTGTCCTTTTCAAAATTCAGCTGAAATCCATTTCTTTAGCTAAGAGCATGACCTGTCCAAGTCACCTTCCAAAATTAAGAAAATCTCTCTACACTGAGGCATGCACTCCAATCTTCACATTCTGGCTCCTACTTCAAACAGGAGCTATGTACATCCAAGCATCTGACATTAAAATAAGGAATTTATGCTTTGAGTGCCATTGGCATGTGGAAGTGCCACTGGCATGTGAAAGTGCCATTCATAAAGCAAACACTCATGGCAGGTCTCACTGTTCAGACAGAACCAGAGGACACCAAGATCCACAGCTAAAATTTTCACAAGGACAATCCCATTCAGGTTGCTCCTGAGCCCAGAAAGTGCTACATTTTAACCTGTTTAACCTTACACGGTATCAACTACCCTAAAGGGTGGTGGGTTAAACTAATGGTGAGCTCTGCATTTCGCAAAGTTCAATTTACACTCAAATTGCCTCCCTAAATTTACTTCTAAGAAGGGACGTTGATGCTGAGACCAAAGTTCATATAAGGAGTTCATCTCTATGCATTGCATCTCATTTTTTACACAAAGTTCATCTCTATGCATTGCTTAAAAGCACTGCCTTTGGGGGGCTAATGCAGCTCAAAAGGGGTCTGTACTATACAACACTTAAAAACCTCATGGATACCAATCCTGCTCATTAGTGCTTCAGTTTCATAGTCAAATGGAGGTCACTGCAGTAGGCGTTTTTCAAAGAAAATTATTAGGATGGAGAAGGATGTAGGGAGGATTTGCAAGAGATGAAAACAAATGACACTGGCCTTGCAATAAAAATTCTGAGTGCAGCAGGGAGGGGAAGATGTATCATCATTAGCTCATTTACCGGTTGTGAACTAGCGAGGGCTCATATCCATGAATCTTTTCATGCTGCATGCACATTTTTAAGAAGGCAGCAAGCTGTGGCACACACCCGTGAGATCAGATCCAATGATCCCACAAGTAATATGCACCCAGAGAGAACAGTGACAGTTGAGGTTTTCTAGGTGGTGTACTGCTGAAGTCTGTCACACTTCAAATGGAGCAAGAGCCATGACAGACACCTCCAAAAAAAGGAGCTGTGGTCTGTTGGGAGAATTCTCCCACTGGAAGAGGTAGAGCGCTTGGCAACTACTTCTGGGCAAAATTAGAATCATGGAATCACTGAATGGTCCAGATGAGAAAGCACCTTAAAGAGGCCTTCTTTAACTAAAGATCTAGTTCCAACCCTCCCACCATGGGCAAGGAAGCCACACACTACATTAGGACTCAGCTCAGCGGAGTATTCAGCCCCAGTAAGTTCAAATACAAGTTTTGACCCAGAAACACAAGATTATCCATTGAGGAAAGCATGAGGACATTGGCGTTCCTGTGGCTCTTGTCCTTCCTATCCATATAGAAACAAAGTTGGATTTTCAAACCTACCAAAGAACAGACGTAAGAAATCTGACTTTCAGTAGCGCTTTGTGTTTCTTCATGACATGGGCTACTCTGAAGAACAGCAGGAGCACAGTAAAGCTGAGGTTAATAACAGAAAAGTGAAGGCACTGGGTCCGTGCAGGGAGAGACCCTTTCAGGGGGAGCCACCACTCCATCTGCCACCATTGGAAAGAGAAGCCTGAAGCCATTACAAAAGAGACAGAGATCATTGCAAGAAACAATGGGTCTGGCAGCAATTCAACATGAAGATTTACTGGTATTGTTTTGCAAATAAAGGCAGAATATATCACAGTGCTGGCCCCCTGCACACAAGGAGTAGAGACTTACGGATCATGCAAAGGAAAGAGAAGAAACAAACAGCAGCTCTGAAAGGAGGATGAGATGACATCGGAAAGAGGAATCATCCTCAGTGAGGGCATTTTTTTGTTACATGATGTAAATTAAAACATTGGTATTTACGACTTCTTCCCCCATGCTCAATCACTTCTCCTTAGGTAGGAACGAGATTGTGCTGGTGAAAAGGCTGTGGCAATAGGCATTTGTATTTACAGAGGAACTTAAAAAAAAAAAAGTTTAAATCATCCCAACAGAAGACTCTTCAACTTTCAGAGGTTGCAAGCTGACTGCGAGCACATCTTTATTCTCAGTGGTATTTCATCTCTGGCTCAACTCTTCATCTCCACAACTGCAGATGGAGACTGAAACATCTCGTTCATAAAGAGCTGAGTTCAGTAAAGTTAATCCCATTCCAAAACACTCAGACAGATATTTAAATCCCACTGGCTTCATTGGGTTAAAAGCACTCAGCTGAATCAGGGCCCAATGCTGGTGGCCTAGACAATAAGAAAATGCATGACACACAGACAGACAGACAGGAAGAGAGGGTATGTATGAATTTGCAAGAGAAGGCTTTGAAAAGGAGTAAGAACTAAAATAAGTATAAAAAACCAGGAGAAAGCTTTCTAGTTAATTGAAGATTAAAAAAGAAGTAGAAATAGGAGGTGCAACCCAACTGAAGGTATGACAGGTTCACAGAAGAAGGCAGAAGATTACTTATAGTTTTACACAATTAAATTAATTCCTTTTAATCTTTTTATACACATTGTAAACAAGATCTCTCTATTCCATGAAAATGACTTTTTAAAAGCTGGGTAAATACATTACCTAATCCTAAAATCCCAGAAATCCCAATTTAATTTTTTTTTTTTTTGAAAACAAAAACAGAAGCCAAGAAGAGAAGAGCTCTGTAAACAGTTTTAACCTTCAGAAAACCTGTCTTTCTCTTTATTTATTCCAAAGAAAGAAACACTGCTTCAAGCAGCTGAGAAAGAAAAATGTTCATTTAAATGGAAATGGCTACACACCTCATTTGCAGCGACCAAGAGGATGCACCCTAAACATTTGCAGTATTACACAAAACTACCAGAGCAGACAACTTGTACCAGCACCTAGGAATAAAGTCAGGTGGGAGATTAAACTCTCTTCTCTTTTTTGGAAAACTATTTAAAAAGCAGTCTAAAGGCATCCAGCAAGACACATCAGTAAAAGGAATCTTAATGATGGCTCTCAGTTTACTACTGACAGCTACTACTATCCCTTCATGTTCTCATTGCCAAATATTGTAATTCCCGCTGACACTAGCATGTATCTTGTATTTCTGCTCCAGGTGAAATAGCAGCACCCTGCACCAGCAGAAGGCAGACCCGATGGCTGTTGTATGCCCATTTTGGACATCATGGAGGGACCAAGGCCACCCCAAAGGCCCACCGCTGTTGGGTGGCTTGGTATGACCCAACTCCATGCTGATGGGCAAACAACCTTGCACTTTCCAAACCACCACCACCAGCACAACACAGCCACTGGAATCGCGTAATTTCATTTTCAAAGACCAGTTTTTCAGAGCAGAATATCCCAATGGATAATACAAATACGCCACATTATTTCCTTCTGCTCATTTTATATACAGATATACAGAAATTCTGATTATAGCCTGAACAGTTCCTGTTTCACCCTAATATCACGGGTACAACCCATCATGCTCAGAAACATGGAAATCTCAGCTAACAACAAAATAGAAACGCTAATTCATCTAGGAGTTTCTTCCAGAGAACAGAGATATCCATCTATTGCTTACTGCCCTGTGACCATTAAAGAGAGAAACCATATCTAAATAAATAACTAGAGATGAATATGCCGATGCCTCCCAGGGTAAAGAGATCTGAAGGCAAATTGCAGGAAGGTTACAGGATACAGATATTGCATTAATGAGAAACGTGGTCTGGAGGATTTTGAGTTGAAGTTTCAGGACAATAAAACTCAAATTCAGCAGTTGCTGCCATGATATAACAACTGGCAAGACAAATACTTTTTTTTTTTAGATATTTCTTTTTCATTTGTGGTATACATTCTGCTGCCATGACAACTAAATGTTTTCTGCCCATCTGTCTGGTGACAGAATAGATATATACATCTGTTCACGAATCTTGTTTTTAAAAGACAGATAATATTTTCCCAACTTTTGTATGTTTTTAAAGCCTTCTTCAGAATGAAGCAGAATCTTGCAGTTTCTCTAAAATAGTGGACCCTAAATCACACCACACAGGCAGTATGTTGCCCAGGAGACACTCTTAACATCACTCATTGCAAACACAAATGAAAAAGTCAAAACGGAGGCTGGTGACAAGGACCAGGGAACATTACCTTCAGCATATGTTCCCTCCCCATGTCGTGCTTGCTTATCACCATTAGCAATATCGCTACCTAGAGACCAATTTCCTTACTGGCTGATTAGAAACACAAAAAGGCATCCACATAAAAAAGAACAATATATGAAACATTAGGGACAGAGAAACGTATTTTACTGCCATGTAGTTTAATAATTCTTTAAAAATCTTTGTAGTGTCTTCCATCCAAAAGCTTCCACATACTTAGAACACATAATTCAATAAATAAATAAATAAATAAACTTCAATGACATAAAGCAACTCAACCAAGGCTGTAGCATCAATAATCATTGTGTTTGCCTAGACCTTAGGCATTTCCATTGAATTAAAAAGTCCTTTCCTGCACTACTGTGCCCTGACCATAGAACCAGGCCAGGCTGTGACACTGGCACATAAGATTATTAGCAAACACAATATATTCCTGATATCTTTAGGAAGATTTCCAGTTCTGTAGTAAGTAAAGTTAGTAAAACTGAAAAAACAACCCAATTGGTTCTAGAGTTAAAGCACTGCAAGGTATTTTAACAACAGAGGTTTTGATGGGGAATAGCTTGGAATTTAGATTTCACTGGGAAGAAAGACACTTCCATGAGAAAAAAAAAAAAAAAAAAAAAAAAAAAAATCCAAGAAAAACATGAAAGAAAGGGGAGGTCTGCAACTCTGCTTGTGGGGTAGAAGTCAATAAGGTTATTGAAACAGAAGACAAATGGCAGGAATATGAGATGGCAGAATATCCCTTTTATGACACACAATGCAGCAAACATTTTGGCAAGGCAGCTAAGCCATGCTAGATGCGTTCCTTCAGCACATTTTTGAGCCAAAATACCACGTGCTGCAGGCAGCATTAATCTGCTTCCCCAGCTTCTGTGTGTTGCCTCAAAGAGACTGGCCCCAAGCCCAAAAATGGGAATTAGCTGCTCAGATTAATTCCTGTCACCTCTCTGGTGATCCTGGTACTGGATTTTAAACAAGGACACCGTGGCAGTGCTCCTTATTGACATGGAAAATACTCTAAACAGGCAACTTAGCTAGCAGCTGCTGGAACTGTTTATCTAGGTAAATGAAGAGAGAATCTTCAAATGAGCTCCTCATCCTCATGCTGTGCTCTGCTCTTATCTACAGCTTTCCTACATTGCTATACTCACGCTGCATGCATCAAACCATGGCATGGATGCAGAAGCTGCAGCTTTCTGACATGCACTGCTGTCTACTGTCCCACAGACAGGCATGCTGGAGGGCATGCTGAGCTGGAGGTTCTCATGCTTTCCAGGGAAGAATCCAGCGTAAAAACTCTGGTTCTAGTTAATAGCAGAATCCCATCTCAGCTTGTGCCCTCAAACAATTATTAACAGTATCACAGAAAGTATGTTCCAGGAACATCCAAGTAGCTTTCTCCCATGGTGTCTGAGAGGCAGAAGCACAACTCCAAAAAAATTCCAGAGTCCACCAAAAACGGTCTGCCATTTTGTCTTTAAAGGAATGCTTTCTCAAGGCAGCCCTTTCCATCTATGGCCATCAGCACCACAACTGGCAAGAATGAATACAAAATTTCTATGGCTGCATTTTTTTACTCCTTTAAAATGATGCATTATAGGACGTTTCGCAGCATGGGGCTACAGCCAGCCCCTTGGTCAGTTCAGATGGAGACACAGAGATTATGGCATGCAGGGAGTAGCAGTAAGGATTCATCTCACTTGATGCTAAAATTTATTTAGCATTTTGTTTCCACCCAGCACTGCAGTAAACCAGGATTTGAAGCATCACTTACCCCTGAAAGGCTGAAAGGAATGATCCGGCAACCTGAGCACACGGCTGTTGGGTATGTCCAAAGCAGTCAGTGTAACATTTCTATAGTTAATTATTTGGAATAAATGTACTGGCTTAAATAGGTCACTGCAATTCTACAGTTCTCCTTGGAGACTGGACTGGGAAGAAGTGACTCCTGAAGGGACTTCTTTAACACCCTCCAACGCCACATACCAAGTGACTGTATTACACATAGTTGCTGCAATGCATTTTGATACGTCTTTCCGCCAAAATCACTCACAGCATTTAAAATCCATTAATCACGCGAGCATCACAACTGGCACAAAACTGCCTTTGACAATGTGATGATCATTAGACTTATTGTACAGACAGGTAAAGTGAGGCATGAAAAGGTTAGTCATATTGCCAGAGGGATTGTCTCTCTCTGTGACATGTAGTAAGCAGCTTTCTCCATCTGATAGTTGTTCTGACTTGTGATTTCAGCTCGAGGCTCAGGGACCCACATCATAAACACCACATATCAAATAAGCATCCTAATCAGCTAATGCACTAAATCCCCATGTTAGCACACATCTTGCTCGCTCCATCACAGCTGTCTCTTCCACACCAAAGCCTGGACAAAGCAGTAGCTCTCGCCATGTATTATTTCCAAGCCATTCCTCCATCCTGCTAAAATCACTTCCGCTGAAAACTCTCCATCAAGCAATTTCTACAAAACAGGGAATTACAAATTTCCTGTATCGACATGTAAACATCTACATATGTCTCAGTATGAATCTCAATCACATGAATTATACCACTGCAGCTCTGTGCATGGATGCTCTCAAACCCAGAGGACCACAAGCATAAAAAAGGCAACTCAACACTTTGCCTTGTACCTGATCCCCTTCTCTAGCTCCAACAAAATGCCTAGTGTTTGCAGGGCCCATAAATCCAACCAGGGAACTGATCCCCCCACCCTTTTTCTCAAAACAGTTATTCTCTCAATGCTTGCTAGAACCGGTTCACCAAGCGGCTATGGGAAAAAAGAGTCACTGAGGGGAGGAGGTAGGAAACAGCAATCAGGACCAGCAGTGGGCTGACTCTGCTGTAGTCAGAATATATGCCAGGAGTAAAGGGAGATGGTAATTGCAGCCTTATTTTATTGAAAAGATGGCATTCTTCAGAAGCAATTCAAGTTAATAAAGCAAAAACTTGTTCAGTCGTTTGTTTGCTTGGTTGTTTTTTTTTTATAGACCAGCCCTTCAGGAATTCCATTGGGAAGACTGTATCTCCTGGATCCAGGTGTCCAGGGGAAGGGGGTCCATGGCTCCTTTACCAGAGTTTCCCGTCCCCTCTAGGACTTTCCAGGGGAGTCCAAAACCTCTTGTCAAAGTGGACTGGATTACAACTGACAGTGTGACCACATGGTTATTTCTGGCTATGTTCAATGTCTAGGTAGAGCTTCCAACTGTTATCAGAGGAGTTTTAATTTGTGGGAACACAGAAAGTGAAACAGATTTTCTGAGAATTAGCTGGATTTTATCTTTGCCAGTGACAGATTAATGTTCATTATGAGAGATTAAGTAATTAAAGGAAATCCCCATGAAAGAGCTGAAACATATGCAAAAAGTTTTAAACACTGGTATGTTTACACAAAGACAACGGGAACCCTTCTGTGCTCCTAACAGTATAGGAGTACAGCACTTTGCAACGCAGCAAACATCCAGCAGCAACATCCACCAGTCAAAAGTTTTTTTTTCCACTTCCAGCATCAACAAATTCAATCTTTATAGTTGAGTTACTTCTGACATAATTTAGATATTACCCTCCATTTTTAGAGAGAAGCTACAAAGGGTTTTGACAATTAATTGATTGGGAGGCCAAAGATCAGTCCTAAATTCACTAGGTCACATTTATTAAACAAATTTTGCTATTTATCCTTTAGCCATCACAGCTAAATGCCAGTCCCGTCCCCGCCTCATAAATAGTCACTATCTCCTCTCCAAATGTCACCACAAAATTCCTTTCTGATTATCTTGCCTTTCCCCAGAAGGACGCTCTGTACCTCAGAAGCAGCTTGCTGCCCACACTGAACTACAGATTCCGAAAAGGAAGACACCTCATTAAAGGCAGAACCACACTGGGATCAAAAGGAGCCAGACACTCACAAAAAACATCTCATCTCATTAAGCAAATGGCTGGTGTAACTGCTCATCGTGGAGATGAAGACAAGACATCAATTTGCAGGTACGGAAGGCACGGAACACACTGCCCTGTCCTGGTAGTGTGGGAGTGAAAACAGCACATTAAACATTTGTTGAGTTTCCAATGGAAGCAGTATCAGTAGTTCATGTGGGCTAATCTGCTGTACTCAGGATTTCGTTAAAGAGAAGGATGAGGCGAGTGTCTCTGAAGAGCAGTGCTGGGAAAGCTCAAAGCAAGAGAGGTCGCTCCATGCCGGGAAGACCCCACAGCTGCTCAGAGCACTCAGTGCCACCCAGAAGAATCAGCCCCAAAGACCCATTGAGGTTTCTCTCCAATCCCTCTTCAGCTGCTGGCAGCCCTGAGAGCCGTGAGTAGCCCAGGGACTCTGTCCATCCCTGGATCAAGACACCCTGATGGTGTTTGTGCCCTAACAACTAACAGCCAGTAAAAGCAGAGCTGCACAAACCAGTTCCTCCTTACAGACCATCTCAAGAAGAAACAGTAAAACCCAGTCCTTTTAAAACCAGCCCCAAGACCCTGCACAGTAAGTAAGAAGGGTAGTCTCATGTGGAAGGACATGCCGGCAGTTGGAAAAATCTGTCCCATCAGACACCATATGCTATGGCCAAGTACAGCAACATCACAGAGATGCTGAACACCTCAAGTTCCCACTGTTTCTAATGAAATTCTCTATTGTCACTCCCCCTACTCCAAAAAAGAAGAAAAAAACCTCAAACTATTAACTTATCTGCACCTCTCACACCCTTTCAGTAAAACGGGAAACTACATAAACATTGTACATCAAAGAGCTTCCTTCATTAAAATGTGGAAAATAATCTGTGTACTTTAGATGAAAGGTGTTTTGGGACTGTGAAGTATTCTGGCAAATTTAATTAAATCCCATAGTTATTCTCTTACAAAAATAAAGCTTTTTGGAAAAAAAGTTATTAAAAATTTAACTATATTCACAGTAACTGTTTGGTTTTTTCTTTTTGCAAAATCTTTACTTTATAAACTGAATCAGTGGTGAGAAGCAAAACTATTTTAATGACCTATGTGTAAAGTTACATTTCCAGAACACAAATTCTCAGTAGAACTTTCAAATGAAGATGAAAAATTCCCAAATAAAGATGCATATAATTCTTTGTGGGCTGCAATGATCAAAATCAGAAATTATCTGGTTATGCATATTTTAGTAAAACTGAAAAACTGAAGGTTTCAGTTGTGAAAGATGGACAGAACTTGCCATCACATTGTGGAAGCAGAGAGCTGTTGAAACCACATATAATCAGATTATTCTCAGGTCAATGTAAACACTTCTTCATAATTAGGTGTGACATAAATTAAACGAGAAAAGTTTAATTTCATTCCTTATAGTCACTAGGATGGTTATTTATCAGAAAGAATGGCCATGAGCTCAAGTTTATAACTAATGACTGATTTCAATTGGAAAAAAAAGCCCCCCAGCTTGAGCCAGACACAGACTTTAGTACCTCCTTAGCCTCAGAGCTGCATGCCTTTCCTGTCCACCACCCTGAAGAACTGTCACTCGTACAAGTACAGTGAGCACATCTTGCTCCACTTCAAGATGAAAAAGTCATCAAAGTAACTGAAAAGTATTTCCTAAAAGAAGTAACTTCAGGCTGCCTCCCTCTTGAGGGGGGTTGTGGCAACCAGACTGTCTCCAGTGGATAATAGCTGCAAAGCTGAGATGTACCTGGCTACAAAGACACCAAAGAGCAAAAAACCAAAACGTGTATCCCAACGGACGGCCAGGTAAGCTCCACAGCATGTTCTGATGCCCCCAGTCATTTAGATGGGGGATGTGCTGGAGGGCACCACAGCTCCCCACAGATCCACACTCCCCATTTTCTTTCTCACAATCCCGATACAGGGAGCAAGGAGGAAACAAAGCACAGTCCTACACCTGCACACACTGCCCGTTCTGACGGTACACTGCAGCAACGCTTGTGACAAACTTCTAGCTACAGTTTGAATGGATCTACCCCTTTTTTGTTAACTGAGGACAAAATGATCAGGTCAATGCCTAAGATGTGGACAACTTAACTCTGAGAAACACAACAATGTATTAGTGCAAACACCTAATGCAAACCAACTGCAATGAAAACCACCTCCCCACATGCACTCTGTTTGGCTTTCTCTCAGTTATTTCTTATTGGCAACACTTCAATGCTAATAAGACACCATAAGTGTATAAAATGTAATAAAGATGTTTACATTAAACAGCAGACTACAGATTAAAAGAATCTGTTCCATGAGCTCTACAAGCTCAGCTCCAAACATCTATTTTCAGGTAAACATGTAAATGTGCATAGAAAGAAATCTGATAGTGGAAGGATTTTTTAATTTTATTTTATCTTTACTTTGTTGGCAAAGACCTAACTCGTTCCAAGACTTGAACACTGAAATTAGCTAAACAGTCTTAGAATATGACACAATTTTTTAGCAATGAGAGCAATGAAAGCTTGGAAGAGCTTTCCAAGCAAGTGCCTGATTCATCATTACTTATAGTTCTTGAACTGCAAACAGTACCTTTATTAAAAGTACCCTTTAATTCAGGTTCCAAGGTAAATCCAGGAGCCTGCCTACGTACTCAAGCAGGGGAAGATAGACATGCTCAAAAGAGCCCCACAAACTCCTGATTAACTTTGTCCAGTTCTTCTGCTCCCTAAAAAGCCACGATGCCTGCTGCAAGGTCAGCCAACAGAATGTGTCCTCAATGTTACTGGCCAATGAAAATTCCTCTCTCTTGGACTTGGTACAGGAAGGGATTAGGCAGTGCACCAAAGTGGCTCCATGTAATCTTAGACATTGTCCGACCATCCTACTCTGTACATCCCCGGAAGAGAGGACTCCTTGTATTGCCCTCCATATTGCTCATTAGGTTGTGGTTTTGCATTAACAACATTGCTTCCCAGTACCCCTTGGCATCTATTGGTACTTTGGAACAGCTAAAATGGATTTTTCTCCAGTTTCCTCTGAACTATTATGAAGTACTGATCATGGTCTGAAGTAATGCCAGGATAAAGCTGGTGCTCACATGCTCAGACTGAACACCAGACACGGCAAATCAATTTTCCTCTAACATCATCAAACTGACTACCTTGTGGCTTGGTCCCTTTGCTGGCACCCTGGGGATGAACTTTCTGCAGGATCACCTGTGTATAATTTAATGGATGATGATGCACAAGATAATATAGGGGTCACTTCTGGTCTTACACACTAAGGAAGAGAATAATAGAACACATGATAATACAAAATGCTCTTGAAGTATCTCTCAAGGGTAATAAAGGTGACGGGGTAAAATACAGACTGAGCATTTCTTTATTAATAAATAAATTACTTGGAGATTGAGACAAAATGTCCTATCACCAGGAGCATCCTGAATAATAAAGGAGATTCTCTAAACATTTTCCAAAGAAGGGAAAGCATGCAAATTACGGCTAGCTATAAAAATTGTATGTCATGAGGTGTTTTATGGGGTATAAAGCCTAGAGAGCTGAACAGCTTGAATGGAACAATGCTGCATGACTGGCCTCACTTAGGAGACTTTGAAAGTATGTCAGAATTATTCTAAGAGCCCTTTAAAGTAAATATTTTCATAAGCTGATGCATTGTTTTAGGTTCATATTATTTTTAAAAAAAGTTAAATAAATTTGCTCCAGTGAAACTAAGACAAGCCTTGTTCCTTTACTAATTTACATCTAGAAATGACAGGAAAACTGTAAACACACAGATTCGGAATTTACCACAACTAATTTTAAAGAAAAAGAAAAATGTTAACAAATTGCTTTCCTAAAACTTGAAATCTTAAATGAAGGAATGCTTGCACTACTAAAAGCTGCAAGAAATAACTCACAGAACAATGATAACGCAGTTCCACAGGCTCAGAAATTGCTGCTCCCAGGAATGCTTTATTCATGCCTGACACAGCTACAGGCTAACAGACCAAACTTTGGCCAGGTCTGTGCTCTGTGATCCATCTGGATCAAAACAGCACAAAGGGGCTGCTCAGGAGAGACATCATGGGTGGGCTGAGGACTAAGAATCGTGTCATGAGTGGTTGCTGCAAATGACTTCCCAGGGAGCATCCCCCCTTCCCCACCCACCCACTAGCAACATCCACTAGCACTTGTCCTGTGGTATGGCCTGAAGTTATTTCAAAAACTGGGTTTAAAAGCCTGGGATAATAAAGTGGCTCCAAAATACTGACTCTAGGTAATAAGATTTGCCTACACTCTCCAGGAAGATGAAGAACATCTGTAATACTAATGCCTCAAAACTGCAGTGAATTCAATTCCAACAGTAAGTCCACCTGATTCACCCACTAGCTCCTACGTGCCTTCATAAGATTAAAGAAGCAAGAGGACAAAAAACATTTATCACAAACCATTTTCACTTGATTTTGTTTCAAGGAAATGCTAGCAATGGTTCCACATAAATATTTATCGGACCATTCAAACTGTAATAAATGAAAGTATCCTTTAACTTTCATATACAATAACTGAAAACTATTTTAGAAGACAGTCGCAAGATGCAAGGAGTCTGGAGCAATAAATTCATTCCCTTCTGCCAAACAGATGTAACGTACAGGCAGGTCTGGTAAATTGTAAACTACATCATCTGGTGTTTCTAGTTTCCATTATTAGTTGTTTGAAGCCATGGTTAGGGTTTTTCAACACCAACAGGCTTCTCCAGCCACAGTTTGTCAGGAATTTTTTCCACTCTTGAGGTACCTTAAAAGGTATCCAAACAGAAGATCAGACCACTATCCTTAGAACCATAAATAAACCCATGGAGTTTATAACAATTTGAACTCTACCTCCATTTAACACTATCTTCAAGCTTGCAGAACTGTGAAAGACAGGACTGGCTTATTAATGTGAATTTCAGGGCTGAAAGCACCAAAAGATAACAAGTTAACAGAGTCACCTACAGCCCGTGTTCTTATCAGAGGTCCTCTACAGGGTTAGAAATTAGTGCCAGATAATGTCTAAATTTAAGTTCTAATGAAATTCAGGGGACTCAGATTCCCAAACAACCTTAGGAAACGAGGCGCGTAAGTTTTGAAAGCATTACTTAAGTCCATGTTTATGGGCTTTGCAAGAACATTAAGGATTCCGTAAGAATTTCATTAATACTATTTTCACTTCATGTTCAATTTCAATGGGACTTACGATGTTTCAGTGTTTTCCTGAGAAGCAGCAAAAGACTTATTGCTTCTGTTTTCCCACTGAGTAACTCCCCGGTGGAGTTACTCATTCCTCGCATACCAGGGCGCTGCCACACCAACTCTGACAAAGCCTACATAAGCCTCTGCAGCAGAAGATGCTGAGTATGTATAATCTCTCTGCTCCTCTAGAACTCATTTTGTTCATTTGCTATTATTAGTATACCCATGGGTAGTGTAGGGGTAAATACAGAAACTCTTTGAGTGCCAGGCTGTTACACTGACATGCCAGACTAAGAAGTGGAGCTAGATTAAAAAAAATGCTGTTTAGCTGAACTACGAATCATTAAAACACGACAAGGAAGATTCCAGCATTTAGGCTAGGACCTATGTCATCTAGCTCAACCTTTCAAGAAGCCAGAAAGTCTCAATAATTGTCCAAATCTCCACTGCAGCCAGAAAAGACGTTCTGACAGATGGTACTAAGTGCCCTAAGGCAGGTGGTATCATAAACCCATATGTATTTGTTGAACTCACCACCAGCTCCTGAGACAGCAAAAAATGCACCATTTTGCTGTGATATCAGCACTGTGAGGGTGTACACACCAGAGCTGAGAAAACCCAGGGTTTTAATAAAGCAGTGTAGGACATTTGACAAAGACCATTTCCAGGAGAGTAGTCACAACTATTAGAGCTAACCCTATGATGGAAACTCAAGCACACTGTCATTCCATAACGATTTTTAAAAGATCTCTAGTCATTTTGTGTTACAACAATCTGCAGATATAGAGGGCAATTTACACAATTTTCTTCTAAGAAACTACAATCATCAGACTGGCTAAGAGACTGGAGGTGCACATCAGGTGGGAAGCAGTACTGAAGATGAAGAAATGGCTCAAGCTACTCTGTAGCCCCAGAGTTGCCCAAGGGGAAGGTTACCACTCCCCAAGATCAAAACAGCAGATATTGATGAATTTCCATAGATAGAAAAGAGGGTGAGATGCTCAGTCTAAAACTGTGTTCTCAGAAAATGAAAAATCATAAAGTATTATTTACACAAGTCTCATCCCCTATACTATTAAAATTTTTTCAACTTTTTATTTCTAGAAATGCACTTATGTATGAGTTTCATACTGAAAGATAATTCCCTTAAACTAGCCTAAAAACATGAATGTTTTAGAGAGGAGTCATCACAAATTCCCTAGCATGTAAATGTGACAATATATATTTTTGTTTACAGTTGGTTTACAGTTAACAGGGATGGGTTATCTCTGGCCAAAGCAAGGCACTGAGTGAGACCTCTACCTGAGGTAGTCACAGAAGGGCCTCTCTACATTTTTAGAGTATGATTCATCCAACTTCTTTTGTATTTTTACATTAGGGTAAAATGAACCATGTTTCTCAGTTGTCCATTTCTGTCTGATGACTAGAAAAAGCCTGAAGTGACTACTTCTCACTGTAGATGACCACATTTCATAACAGATTACATCTCTGGAGTCCAAAAGAAAAAGAATGATGCAAAAAAAAAAAAGGAAAAAAAAAGAAAAAAAAAAAAAAAGAAGAAGAAAGTGGTTCTGAACAGGAGACAGGAGGAAAAGAAGAAACCATAAATGGCAGGAACCGTACACCTAGGCTGGTGACAAACTCAATATCTATTAAGGCAAGTATCGACAAATAAAAGTTCTCTTTTAATAAAAAAGTGCCTCCTTTTTTTTTGGGGGGGGGTTTTGTTTTTGGCCTCTAGAAAACTCTTAAACTAGATTTTTAGCCATGAATTATGAACTGACTTCTAAATCCATGAAAAATGTAACCTTCTGACTAAGGTACTAGATCCTTGGAAACCAGGAACTGCAGTCATCTACTTCAGGAGAGTTTTTATCTATTTACAAACTTGTACTGGCTCTGCCTCCAGCAAATGGAAAGTAAATCCACTGAGACAAATATGGACGTTTTTCGCACTTCTAGCTGGCAAACACTTGCTATGCTTCTGGTTACTAGCACATATAAACTGGAGTATTCAGCAGTGACTGCTGGATCTTCCAAATCAACTGTATATGACATGAGGCAACGAGCAGGACTGTAGGAAGGGAATACTAGGCTCACTCCCATGGCACATCTCTTATCAAACTGCAACAGCACACAGATTTGCACATATATACTATGCAGAGGGATCCACATTGATCAGTATGGAGAAGACTCAAGCTTGCTGACCATGAACCACTGTTCTGACCTGAATGTGTCTGCTGTGTAACCTCCATCAAAAGTCAGATCAAGCTTGGTGGAGCTAGATCATAGAATCATAGAATCATTTAATTTGCAAAAGATCTCTAAGATCATCAAGTCCAACCGTTAACCCAGCACTGCAAAGTCCATCACCAAGCCATGTCCCCAAGTGCAACATCCACACTTTTTTTGACTTCTAGGGATCATGATTCCACCACATCTCCGGGCAGCCTGTTCCAATACCTGACAACTCTTTCTGTAAATAATTTTTTCCTAATACCCAATCTAAACCTCCCCTGGACATTTCCTCTTGTCCTGCCACTTGTTATTTGGATACTGCCTTTCAGGCAGCTGTAGGGAGCGAGAGGACCTCCCCTGAGCCTCCTCTTTTCCAGATGCACCTATATGCCCCTCTACATATCTATAGTGGAACAAGAAGCTATCATGAAATCAGATGTGTGGCAGCATGGTGCAGTGTGGATTCACCATGCAGCCCTGCCTCTCCTCGGGTATCTCTGTGTCACTTCCCCTCTTTGGTATCAATGTGCCTCAGGGAGCACAGGTACATCTCATTCAGTACTGGAGCAGAATTTTGCTGAAAGCACAGACTCGCTTGCAGTCCAGCCTGCTCACATATCAGGATGAATTTGGCCCAGTTTATATCCTAATGATTATAATGGATGCAGCAGTCGTCTTTTCATTAACGTAGCAGCCAAAAATATTGATTTGTTGTACTTCATGCTCCCGCTTACCTTCACAAATTTCAGGAGAGACAGTACATAAGCCAATAGAGTCGGTCAGTTTAAAAGTGACAAATGAACTGTGCTGAAAGTAAATAAACGGCTATCTCTTTATAAATTAATTCAATATGTGACTTGAGCCCCTTTTCTACAGCTAGAAAGCTGATTCATCATTCAGCAGCATTTAAGTTGCCACCAGTTCAATAGCAGAGTATTAATGTTGCATTCTATTTGACACAGAAGGTCAAATTCTGCATTCAGCTTACAACAGCAAGACCCAGAGTAACTCCTGAGCCCCCAGGCCTTGCTCTCCACATTGCCCTGGCTGCAGCTCTGCACCCAAAGTGTTCTTTGAGCGGCTTTCACTAAGGCTTCCATTGTATTGAACATTTGGGAAAAACAGAAGAATAATCCGAAACTTTTTGATCTGCTGGATTATCAAGTCTCTTCTGGAACAATTTAGTGAAATAGCACAGGTTGGTTCATTTTCATATAACACCTGTGAAAGAGTGAAAGGCATACAAATATTGCATCTTGGGAGGTTTTCGACTCTTTTCCCTTCAAAAAACAGATTTAAATTTTTGGTAAAAAAACTAAGTATGTTTAATGTGGAATATTGAGTACAATTCCCACACACTTCAAAACATAATTTTTGCTTTACTGAATGAGGGCCCTAACTTACTCTCAGCTATCACCTCTACTAGTCTAGGCACAGGATAAGAAAACTGATTATTTTACTAATGAGTGACATGCACTGTTACTCTCCCTACCAGTTACTATAAGTTCAATAAATGTTGAATCCTGAGATTTCCAAATCAATACTGCAGCATTTGGACCAATCTCCCACTGCTTGATAAAGAACCCATTTAGATCAAGTTAACGTTGCTCAATAAGCAGGTAGGACAAAATTTTCAAATGCAGGAGCTTAAAACTGAAATCCATATTCAGTTGCCTAAACAGTGTTGCCCGAATGCCTTCAGTTGCTATTGCCACTGTAGGACATGTGAGTTCCTAACACTTCTGGAAATTAGGGGTAGGTGTCGTCTTGGCTTCTGACACTCCAGTTTGATGTTTCTGGACATAAGGTTTTGACTGCTTCATCTGTGCACAGCTGCAGCAGAGAGACTACAGCACAAATAGAATAAAAATATTTTTCACTGCTTATGCTTAGATGTGAGCCACAGCATTTGCAATGTCATATGTTTTTCATAATGTTCAGTTTAGAAAGTTGACATTTGATTAAACAGTTTGAATTTGCCAAAACATACATTTTAATCTTATGTTTAATACCACATTCTCAATTAAAAGCTTTAGAAAAAGACATTCAAAGTCTGCTTAAACCACAGTAAGCCCACAGACCTAACATATTTATATGTTTTTTGAAACTGTTGACTAATATTTTCTAATTCCCTCACTACTTCTAGTGGTGCACAGCGGCACCATTACTCCCAACAACCATCCAACATTTATACAGCCAGTTTGTTAAGTTTTCTCCTAGATACTTTATACTTTTGTAGTTAGTATTTTCAACATTTTCTTATAGGGTTCTTAAAACACCAACGGAAAGCTAGCACAGCTCACTTACAGTTATGAATCTTTCCCTTGATTTCTATCTTTACAGAAGCACACCAATGCTGATGAAGAACACCATGTTACAAAGAATGACATATCATTCCAGACTAACTCCTTTGAAAAAATGACTCCCAACAACAAAAAAAAAAGACCACAAAGAGGTTTTAGGACAAAACAATTCTTGTTCCATGCTCCTTATTTCCTTTCATTGGGTTTAACACTGGAATCAAGGTGACAAGTGTTGTGACTCTGTGGAGATGACCTGAGCAATTTACAATGATCAACAGATAATACAGTCACTGAAAGCGAGTTATTCTGCAACTATCACTGTTTCCTAAAAGGAGTCATCACACAGTTGCTGAAAAGAAATGTGCATTATTTCACACCCACAGAATGATAAATGTATCCAGGTAATTAAATCATTTTAGGTACACTGCTGTACATGAAAAATGCTTATTAATAATTTTGTCTTGCCTGTAAGAAGAACTGAACTACCTGTTAAGGGTTGAAAACAATTATGCCTAAGCTTCACTTCTGCAAAAATCCTCTATGAAGAAAAAAGAAAACTACCAACAAAACTCACCAGTTTCTTCATCTATGCTGAATCTCCCCAGGCCACTGCCATCCCTGATGGAATACTGGATCTCTCCATCTCTTCCAGAGTCCTCATCTTGAGCAACAACTTGCAAAACACTTGTACCAATGCGGGAGTTTTCCTTTACAGATCCAGTGACGGCAAAGTCAGGAAAATATGGAGTATAAAGATTTTCGTTAACATCCACCACTTCAACTTCCACGAAAGAAACAGAAGAGAGAGAAACCGGGCGCCCCTTGTCCTTCGCGCGGACGGTCAGGTTGTAGAACTGCTGCTTCTCATAATCGAGCTCTTTGTTCAAGCGGATGGCGCCGCTTGCTTTGTCTATCTCAAACCTCCCATTGTAATCGTTCACCAGCGAGTAACGGACTTGGCCTCCCAGGCCCAGATCTGGATCGTGAGTTTCCAACCAAGCTATGACAGTGCCAACCGGCAGGTCCTCAAGGACCTTCACGTTGTAGCTGGATGGTATAAAGGCTGGAGAGCAATCGTTAACATCATCCAAAAAAACCTTCAGAGGTACAACGGAAAACTGCTGATGGCCACTCTCTGCTTTGTCCCTAGCCTCAATCTTCAGTGTGTAGTTTGCTTTTGCTTCCCGGTCTAGCTGATCTGCCACGTACACCATTCCTGTGGAACTGTTGATAGCAAATTGCTGGGTGTCTGTCAGTACTGAGTAAGTTACTTCACCATTAGATCCTAGGTCTTTATCCCTGGCTTCTACCTGGATAATCTCTGTACCAAGACTTGTACTTTCTAAAATATTAACTGAGTAACTGTCCTGTAAAAAAACAGGTTTGTTATCATTTGCATCTTCCACGGTGACAGTCAACAGTCTCCAAGCAGATTTCTGTGGATTACCTAAATCATAAATTGTAATATTAAGAAGATAGACCTCTGTTTTTTCACGGTCCAAGGGCATGAGAACATTAAGTATTCCCATCTCCATGTCAATGTTGAAACAACTATCCACATTACCATCAGAAATTGTATAAAGTACTCTTCCATTAAAGCCTGAGTCCGCATCGTAGGCTTTTATCCTCAGGATGGTGGCACCAACTGGCAGATCCTCCGAAACCTTTACATCAGTAGGGAAGGATTTGTCAAAATGCGGTGCCTGCCTGTTTACCGAATAAAAATCGAGAAAACCATCTTCCAAATTCAGCTTCACATTTGCTTTTGCCTTTTTGAGTAATTTTTCTGCTAGCTTCTGAGCAACTCTAGTTTCTCTACAGCTAAAGGTCTTTGAAGACACTTTGCCATGAACTACTGAAATATTAACAAACATAGCATCAGCAAAGTTCTCTCCATCGGTTGCCGTTATCTTAAGACCAAAATTGCTGTTCTTTATGCCAGAATTAATTAGAGATTTTTTAAGTTGCAGGACACCAGAGTCAGGATTTAAATAAAAAATGCCAAGTTCATTTCCAGAGATTATTTTGTACTTCACCAGCTCTAACTCATCTATGTCTATTGCAGAAACAGCAGTGATGTGACCACCAACAGGAAAATCAGAAGAAATCACTCCCTGACAGGCCACTTTTTCAAAGAGGGGTTTGTTATCATTGACATTGCCTATGTATATGGTAACATTCACCTCACTTTCATGGCGGTAGGGAGAACCCCAGTCAGAAGCTCTCACAATGAACCTGTAGCTTTCTGGTGAAGACTCAAAATCCAGTTCTTCAGATGTGCTGATGACACCTGTAAACTGATTTATTGTAAAAGGTAGTGAGTTCAGACTGGCAATACTGTATGTTATGTATCCATTTTCTCCCCTGTCTTTATCAACTGCTGAAACTGCCAAAACACTAGATCCCACAGGGACACTTTCATTGACAAACGAGCTGTAGGAGAGCTGCTGAAACTCCGGAGTGTGATCATTGGCATCTTCTAACCTTACAGTAACCCGTGCTTTTAAATCACCACCTTTGTTCGTATAGACTTCTAATACATAGAGGTCCTTCTCAATGATTTTTAAAGGACGAGCAGTAGTAATAAGGCCTGTCTTGGGATTGATCTTAAAATAATCAGCCTCTTCACTTGGAAATATTCTGTATTCCACACCCTGTGGCTCAGGCACCAGCTTAACTACTGCAACGACCACTCCAGGAGGTGAAAATTCACTGATCAAAACATCATATGCTTCCTTTTCAAACTTCATGGGAATACTTTCTTTCTTGGGACTAGCAATGTGGACCAGTTTGACCGCTGAAAATTTCTGAGGAGATCCTTTGTCCTTTGCTTGGAGAGTCAGGTTGTAACCATATGGGAAGCTGTCCCAATCAATAGGTTTCCTTTCTTTGATTTTGTACTCATTCATCCATTTACCTTCCTTAGTCAGAAAGAACTGTTCTAGTGGATCTCCAGCCACAATAGAAACAGATTCTATTTCTCCATTGGCTCCTTCATCTAGGTCATCAACATTAACAACTGCATAGGTAGGTTCCTTGTCTGATGGGAAGGGAATATGGGTTACTACATTTATTGTTGGGGCATGTTCGTTGATACGTTCAATGTGAACATAAAGCTTGGCAGTGCTGCTTACGCCATTGTTTCCATAAAGCTTCATCCCACGGTCCACTGCCAAAATCTCAAGATCGTACCTGTTTTTCTCATCGTAGTTTAACCGGCCACTTAAGGAGATAACACCACTCGTAGGATGAACTGAGAAGAGATCAACTTTATTTTTGAAGTAATAATAAAACTCACCATTGGACCCAATATCCGCATCTGTTGCGGTCACCTGTGCAATGCTAGTCCTTAAAGGAGTGCTTTCTGCTATCGTGACGGAGTAAGTGGTTGGTGAAAACAAAGGTCTTAGGTCATTCATATCCAAAACCTGGATGTTCACTTTTGTCCATGCTTCCAAGTCCTCTCCTCTGACAGATCCTTTTACCATCAATAAATAGTTGTCCTGGATTTCTCTGTTCAATATAGCAGAATTCCCACCTTTAGTCCTTATTCTGAGGAAGCAAAAGTCAGCAATGATGACTTCCTCTGCTTTAAAAAAACCCTCATCGTCACCAGACACTATCCTGTACTTGATATCCCATGAAAGGTCAGGCAAGGTAATGCCCATCCTCGTCTGACTGTTGACATAGGTCCTGGCTGCAGAGTTCTCGTACACTGTAGCATTGTAAGTGGAATGTGTGAAGTGAAAGCCAAGCGGGGTGGTCCCGTGAACTACCTGGCAAATGGAGGCCAGGAACTTGACAATCAGAAGGGCAAGGCATGACGGAGGTAGCCGTGAGCCTGACCAGCGGCCCATATTCACCTCCATCACATCATTCTTTCACCCTGTGGCAGAGAGAGAAAACAGGAACTAGTTGATCAAGAGATAAAACCTGCACTGTGAAGTGACATGTCAAAATTACTAATTAAATTTTTAATTAAAATAAAAACTATGTAATATTTATTCACCGTACATTTATGGAAAACGTAACAGAAAGGGAGAACACTATACATATACAACCACACCAGTTTTGATTATCTTTACTCGTGTGGGCACAGTATGTATGCATGTGCACATACATGTACATATATGTAACTATATACATTTATGTATGTACACTTCTTTAACATAAAAAATCTCTGTGAGACCCTATCGTATCTGTTCACATATGAACACAATTCAGAATAATCACACTGAAAAAAAATAAAATCAGACACACACATTTGAGGAAGTTTATAGAGAAGGATGAAGCACATACAGAAATTATTGTTTTATTTATCAGAAGCTCCAATTAAGCCTAAATTTATTTGTTTTGTTTTCAGAGCATATTGGAAAACTCATTTTCAGTCCTAATGTTTGGAAAGGAGACAGGATTTTCATACGTATGTTGCCTGTCAAATTTTACCCTTTTTTTTTTTTTTATGGGCAGCTAAGAATGTTTGATGAAATTTGAGTCACGAAGAGCAAGTAGAATAAAAAAGTCACTACACATTCATTACTTTAAATATAGATACCTTCAGAAAAATAAAAAATTAAGGAAGAGTTATAGCTAATTAAATGGAATTGCATACACATATACACATGCACACACATATCCAGATACAGAAAACAGGCAAAATACAATGAAGAAAATAAAACTGCTCAGTAAAGCTCCCAGGTGAAGACTCGGGTTCAGAAAACAGCACAGCTGAGATAGTCCATACTTTACTCTTGCATATGTAGCCCAGTGCAGCTGTGATTATGGTCACAGACTGCACTGGCTAACATACTCTTAAATCAGGGCACAGAGGAACATTTCTTTCCTGTAAGTCCAACAAACGCTGGGTACCACTACCATCCCAACTGAAGAAAGCTGAAGGCCCTTTCCAACCTACTGTCTGTCCTGCTGCCAATGGGCCACCTTGACCAGCAAAGGTGTAAGTGATCCCTGATCAGATGGACTGAATTCCAGCTTACACCACGTCTCACTGAGGTAACCCAAAGTAGAATTTGGCTACAAATAAAGCACACATCTCCATCACCACTGTTCTGTCTTAACGCAGTCTGCTCCACTCAAGCTATTTCAAAGCACTGAGTGCCTTCCTACTGATTTCAAAAGGCTCATTATACATGTAAATATTCAAATGCAATTAATAAGCAGTATTTGGGGAAGACTTGGAGTTCCTCCATACACTGCTGTTGTGGAACAGCCCCAGTGCCTTGCTTCAAGGATTTAAATTGCGAGGTTAAATGGAGACAGAGTAAGCGGAGCTACTACCGAAGCTGGGAGCCAGGTCCTCCTTATCGCTTCCCACTGCAAGGAGAGGAAAGGAGCCTAAGGAAACTAGGCAGGTGCTTACAGTGAGGCACTGTGAGTAAGTTTCTTTGTTACAGAGTACATACACTGCTACTTGGGAAAATCATAAAAATCAATTTTAAAAGGCAATTATTGAAAGACCCACTGCAGACAAACGTTCCCACTGTCCTTTAGAAGCTGTTTGAAAAGGCAGTTTTTGCCAAGCTAGAATACAGAGTGAAAAAGGACAGGAAAAGTTGCTGATAATGACAGAGGTAATTTAAACTTCCAACATGATTTCAGCTTCCCCAAGGAGACTTACAAATTGCATGCAAGTTCCGGAATATGAATTCATGTTAGTTGTCACCTCCAATATAATGGAATGATTACTGCAGTTTTAGTACCAACGACGGTCAATTTATTGCACTGATGCTGTAATGTCCACACACGACACCTAGCTTCCTGATCCCATAGTCTATATCCCATTGCTTAACAAATCGATCAGTTTGATCAATCTCCTAATGCACTCATATTTCAACACACTTATTTTCACATGCATTTATGCATTCTCCCCCTGTTTTGTTTCCTTTTCACTTTCTCTTCCATTTAAAAAGCAAACAAAACAAAACAAAAACTCTTTAAGAAGAGTAAGAGTATCACATAAGGAACTTGCATTCCCCAGTAGCAGGCAAATCCCCACAGAACTCCAGGCAGCAGCTCCTTTTCTGAATACGCCCACTCAATTATTGTGTACATATCATGTGAGTCCTATGATTAAAATCATGTCCCATATAGTTTATACATCAAAAAGGCACAATTTTCTGGTATGCTTTGGGTACATGAGGGACCAGGTCTCCCCATGCTCTCCCTGTACTCAGGTTGACCCCCCAGGAGACCCAGGATGGAATTTTTCTACTTCAGACAGGAAAAATTATTTTATTGTTGTCACCATTTCAGTCAGCTAAAGATCATCAGTGGCGTCTTATTTTTCAACACAACAAACATAAATTTAATCCACCAGTGTGAAAATATCGAAGTCCCTTATTTTCATGAGGCTTTATGTGATCACTTTGAGAGTTGTTGCTTCAGACTAGTGTAGAAGATGATGCTGGCTGTATTTTATACATATATTTATGTACAATATACAGTATGCTGCCAAAGAAAAGCCAGCCAAGGGGAATGAAAAATTCTAATGAGAGAGACACAACTCATGAAAAAATAAAGGGCTGGATGTCTTCCGTGATGTGCCATTATCAAAACACTCAACAGACAAATCACTGTATTGCTGCCTTTCACCAAGAGCACTTCAGCATCCTTCATCTATACTACAATACCAGCCCCTCCTCACTGCTAAGAGCAAGTGAATTTTTGCTGGCTTACAACAGAGACTGATGCTATGTTTCCTATGAGCACTTAGACTTTTGTCACGACAGTTCAGCAACTTCACATTAATTCATTTTATTATTCTTTGGAGTAAGGAACTTAATTGTCTTATCCTATTTATGTCCCATTTGGCAGTTTAGTTTCTCCTGTCCATAGTTCAGCTTGAGCTGATTTGCCTCCATCTTTCACGGTCATCAACATCGAGGTTTCAAGTACACCATAACTGGAAATCAGTTTTCCTATGAAATTCACCACTTCCAAAAAAATTATTTAAAACTTTACTTCCAGGTTTGCCATACCCAAGGTTACAGACTCTACCGTGGCAGATAGGCATCAAAGTAGATACTTACAAAGCTCTGTGATTAGGTGAGCCTAATGAAAAAGTTGTGTATATCCCAGGCAATATAACATGACAACCTTACACTCCTATTCCATTTATCTTTTTATTTTTAGAGAAAGCCAGGACTAAGACCTCATCTCAAACACACTGCTGCAAATCCAGTCATGTCAATAGTCTACAAAGTTTTGGAGGGTCAGTACAACCAAGATCAGTCCTGAAACACTAAATTCCACCTAGAAAAAACATTTGTGTACGTGTGCTATTGTATGCATGTTTCAGTTATGTATGAATATGCATACAGAGACACACAGTTTTGTATTTTTAGGTAGAATTTCATGGTTGGCACTGGAAAAATTGGACTTTTCACATCAGGTAGCACTTTCAGAGTTTGATTTCATTTCAGATGTGGTATGCAGAGTCGTAGCAATGTCCTCATTGAACTTATTCATCTATCCATATATTTATATGGCTATCGTCGTTATATTTTATGAAAGTCCTGACGGATGAGCTATTAAACTGCCACTTGGGCTACCCAAGAATGTTTTATTCATTTACTGAATTCCTTTCTTCTAGGATATTTGTTTTTAAGAGCTCATAATACATACATACTTAACACACAGGAAATGTAACGAGATAGGTTACAGAAACAAAGTACAAAGCAAACCGCCATAACTTAAGAGGCATTTCTTTAAAGGCACTTCTTGTCAAAAAATGTTATGGTTTCAAGTGAAGAGAAAGGCTGTGATTACTTCTGCTTGATTTTAAAACATTTGGGCAGGAGCTACCAAAAAAAAAAAAAAAATCCTCTAGTACTGCTCAACATGGTTAGTATTAAAAAAAAAAAAAAAAAAAAAACAAAGGGAAAAAAAGTAAGGAAAGGAAAAGGACGAGGACAATGTTTTCCGAGAGAGCAAAACTGTTCTATAGCAAGAGCAGAGACTAAAGAGAAATAATTCCTTCTAACTACCCAAGGAGGTGAAAATGTAACACAAGTTATCTTGTGGAGTTCAGAATCTTTCTACTCTAGCTCTCATAAATATTCTGGCCTTGATGTGGGAATGAAGAAATGGAAAAATAGAACAGTGTGTCTTAATCTTAATATTCTTTAAAATAAACCTGAACATCACGGAGAACTCTATAATTTCAAATTTAGTTCACCACTCAACTAATTTTCCTTTGCTCCTTGAACAAAGACTAATTACATGACCCAAACCTTGCAGAATAGCTGCAGGGACTTGTAGGTGGCTGATGCTCCTTAGAGAAATTGAGAGGTATGAGCATCACTCCTTCTTCTCATCTTCGCTCTGGCAGTCTCCAGTCTGGGCTGCATCCAAATATAACCCCAGGAGGCTGAGAAGGAAGACTCAAGTCCCAGCAACTGCCAGGATTCCCGCACACCAAAAATGTGGCTCTAACTCAATGCACAGATATGAAACAAGTGCTATGTGATCCTTTGTTTGATTTCTTCTCCCTAGGCTAATTCTTCTAATTCCAAAAATCTCCACACCAGAAAATACTTGAAAAAGAAGACAGTGCATATAACTCTTGGATAAACAAGAATCACAAGGTCTTTTATAGAATATAAGGAATACAGCAGGTAAACTTCTTCAGCAAGCGGGAGGAACAAGCTTTTAGCAGGCCAGAACAAGAAAACAAAAGAGCTTTCTCCTCTCTCCCTACTTTTCCTCCAAGCCCAATTATACCTTGTAAGAATTTTTCCAGTTGACCATTAGGTAAATTAATGCAGGCAATGTGACTAGCTAATAAAAACCAACTACTTAACACTTTCTACAGGTCCTTTGAAAGAGAAGAGCGAAGAAACCAATCTGTGCTTTAACTTCAAGCTTCACACAGCCCAGAGGACCCAATACATAAAAGTTTCATTGGGCCCTTCATCCTTCATTGTGAGGAGGAAAAAAAGTTTCTCAACTTCAAATGATGAACTTCTGAGAGTCAAAGTATTTATGCATCTGTGTGTATGAGAAAAAAAGGGGTCAAGAAACCTTGACTTAAAGGTTTTCACCCTGATTAATATTTCTTTTGGAGAAGCTGGGAAAGGGAGGGTGCCTCCTCCCACAAGACAGGAGTGGTAACCTCATGATATGGAAAAATACTACAATTTGAATTGCTACTGCTTTCTCGGGAGAGTAGTCACAATTCTCTTTCAAAATTTAGGTATTTAAATTCTATTAACTAAGCAGCTTTACAGCAAAAGAGGTATATTTGAAAATGTAAAGGTACTTTTTTAGGAGGCAGAAAAACAACATCATCACATGCATATGAGGTCTAAATAGTATGTAGTGAAGTCATGCATCTGCAGCAGGGCTTGATTTCTTTAAAAAGAAAGCTCTTGATTTCTTTGAAAGTGACCTCAATCTTGCAAGTAACTTCTCCCTTTCACTCAAACGTCAACATCCAGCATTGACAGCAGCCAATCTACTCTCACAGACTAATCACCAAAACACAAAACCTGTAAGCTTGTCACACAGGCAAATCCATGCAGCTACATGAAACCTTGTATTCTCAGTGCTCTTTTCTATAAGCAACAGCAATTTGACAACACCAAAACTTCTGCATGATCAGGCCATGAGGACCTGAAAATAGGGCACATAATGAAGACTGCACAGCATCTTGACTGGTTTGCAGTTGTTACCTATTTAAGGCTTCCATCAAGATGCCTCAGTGATAGAAAAAATGTTTTTCACAATCTGTTGTCAACATTGCTACCCGGATATGAGAGCCGATGCACGTCTGTGCCCTCTCTCGGAAGCAGTCTCTTCCATAGCACAGAACTATTGAAACCTCTTGCAAACTCATGGAAACTAATCTTTAGGCACATGGAAGATATCAATTTAGGAGTTTAAAGACCAAGGTGTCGATCTACCAGCAAAACTCAGGCACAGACTACAGACAGACATGGATTTTATACTCTCATTACACAAGCAGTATCATTAGCAGGTTGTTAAATGAATAGTGAATAAGGGATAAAACCATGTATAAACAACACTTCCTCTTGCCAGACAACTTCTTTGCACTCCACAATAATTCACACAGCTAGGAAAGCACATAGTGTGACTTCTGAGGATGGTCCTGTGCAGGGTTGGAAGTAGGACTCAATGATATTTGTGGGTCCCTTCCAATTCGGCACATTCTGTGATTCCGTGACTCTGAGAAAGGCTAACAATTTACTGCACAGGACAAGAAATCAGAATGTAGAATAAGAATTTTTAGAATTTGTGCCATACAGAAATGAATTAAAGATGTGTGTTCAAGTCTAAGCAGAAGCAGGAAAAACCTTACTGACAGTGATAGGTTTACAGTAGGGGATATATCCATGGAGTTACCTGTTTCCCCAGTGAGCACAAAGATCTGCTTTTCCATACATATGATTATATCATGATGTGTTTATCCCAAAAATAGAAGATGACAACAAAATGATAATTTCTGCAGAGTAAGCCCTTGCAAGAGACAGTGCTATAGATCCTAACCTTTCTCAGAGCTGCAAATCCTCCTTCTGCCTGCATGTCATTCTGCACAGGAGAAAGGGCACTCAGCATGTAGCAAGTGTAATTCAGGCTGTCCCTAGGAAGTGAAGATTTAGCCACCCAGCCGTATGTTATGAATAACTTTGTTTTGCTAGCAGGTGCTGGGGATTTTTTCCATACAACACCAATTTTTGCCAAGTATCAGTTCATCAGCAAATGCTTCCATTTGCGAGCAGGAGCCAGGAATCATTTGTCTTCCCCAGGATAAGGTTCAAAGGGTCTGTTGAACTCTCCTTTTCCCCTTGAGGACAAAATGTGACTTGGGGAAATAGTAGGGGGGAGAGGGGAGGAATAATTTGTCGCCATGTGAGATCTGTCAAAAGTGAATTCCTGGGAGCCACCTTACAAGGGATTTGAGCTTGTCCGTTGGTGGTCTGCCCCCAGGGAAACAAAGGCTGATATCCAGTTTTCATGCTTTGTGTATCTCAAATCCCCCCAGCTCCTGCTTCTTAATCACTGTAAAATGGGGACGCTTTGGGGCAGTTTCAAAATGAGCCAGTTATTTTCATGGGGGCTTCCTTATGAAATACTCTTAATAGTACTACTACTTGTTTGGCCTTCTTTTTTTTTCCCCTAATGTTTCACTCATAAATCCAAGGCACCCTGGTTTGAATGTTTTCAAGGTGCAATGGCGACATCAAAAATCCAGCACTGGTGAGTCCCATTCCTTTCATTGCTGGTCTTTGCCCAGCTCTCCTTTCACCACACATCAATTTCGATCCCCCATGAACAGCCAGCTCTTTACCGAGCTGCACCTCTGATCCTCAGGGGAAAGAGTTCTGCTCACACATCCAGAGGCTGCTGAGGACCAGGAGCAGGACCACAGCCTGCCATGGAGTGCCTTCCAATTGCATACAGTGGGACTTGAGCA
Source organism: Oxyruncus cristatus (assembly GCA_013399855.1). Classification (NCBI taxonomy): domain Eukaryota; kingdom Metazoa; phylum Chordata; class Aves; order Passeriformes; family Cotingidae; genus Oxyruncus; species Oxyruncus cristatus. The sequence continues at coordinate 494,908 of VXAY01005704.1, forward strand.
GTGATTCATCTGGGCTCTTTGCAAACTTTGCCCTTACTGTAATACAAGTAATAAATACAATTCAGACCAGAGAGTCTTTTGTACAAAACCCTAGAGCAATCTGAATCTCAACTTTTTACAATACCTGGCGAAACATGGCAATGAAATAAGCCCTTTCAGAGTTGCAATGCAGCACCAATGTGAATGTGATGTCTCTGCAGCCAAAAAAGCATCTTCCACATTTCCCACACAAGACTCAGTTCCCACCCTGCACTCTTTTCCGTGGCTATTTTCCTGCAAACTCACTCTTGCTAGTCCCAGTCTCTGTAAGTTTCTGCCTCCAGTCTGCTCTGCGTTTGGGATATACTGCACATACTCCTTCTGACAGCCTGCACAGGCTTGTATAAACTATTTGGATATAGTTTATAGAAAGAAAGAAGTCTATGAGATTTACAACTACTGTTTCCAGGGCCATAATAGGTATGTAGGTATAAGGACTGCAGTAAGCTGCTACTCTCAGAGGAAAAAAATACTATGTATCTCCCTCAGAACTCAGTGTGTGGAGGTAGGGCAGTTCAAATGGTCCAGACCTTTATATAGGGGCAAATGGAGGGTGATTGAAAAAATGGACGCATATCCAAAAGCTTCTTTGCAATTGACAACTCCATGTGAAACACACAACATAAAATGCAGATTAGTTGAATAGACTGTCAGGCTGGAGTAGATTATATTTAAAGGTCCCTTCCAACCCAAACCATTTCATGATGCTACGATTATGAGATGCCAAATCAAAATAATGACAGTCCAGTAAAGACTTTGCAAAAGGACTGTGGGATAAAGCATTTTATTCCATGCCAAAGACATATGGATGCATCCAGGTGCCATTAAGGGGAAAAAAAAAAAAAAACAGAATTAAAAAGAATAAACACTTGAGAAATAAGTAAAACCTATTATTCTAGAGGGGAAGAAAGAAAGAAAAAAATTCTTTCTTGAGGCTAGGAACTGTATTATTGGTTTTGCAATGCTATTTCTCTTCAAGAGAGCTGTGACATACAGGAATAGACAGCGATCATGATGGAAGTGCAAGGAGCAAATATTTTGATTGAGATTCTCAACAAGCTTGAGATTTGAGAACAAAACCTAGATTTAGCAGTGAACATTTTTCTTTCAATAGGGCAGGAATCTGCAGGGTGCTGGCACTTCCTGCTCTGTTGCAGGCATAACATCGAGCTGCTTCTGGAGCAACACACTGGAGCTGTCTACAACCAACCACAGACATCTACATGGGCCTGACTTCTGGGCACTGCAGAGTAATCACCTTTCTGAAAGCCAGCTCCCCACAACCTGCCTCCCGATGGGTCTCTGAGGAAGAAGCCTCTGAAAACTTGGATGAACTGTAAGCCCACAAGTGTTCATTAAAAAAAAAAAAAAAAAAAAAGAAACTAACAAAACCCCAAAAGGTTAATTGACAAATAGTGGCTGCTTTCCAAATTTTCTTGCAAAAAAGTCAGAAAGGTTGCCATTTGTTCAAACAGGCAGTGTTTAGAGGAAGGGCTACTGCCATTACTTTTTAAAATTACATCCAGCTCAGGCCACAGTAGTTGGTTAACCTGACTAAGTAAGAAGCAATGCACAGCTACATCAATTCAAATAAATCTCACGTTCTCTCGGGTAAGTGGAATACACACTGCAGACATCACATGGGAAATAAAAAAGTAGATTGAGTCAGCTTTAAACCTAGCAGTTCTGACAGAAACCCAGAAATTTCCTTTCCAGTCCATCTGTTAAGGTCCAATCACTGCAAGGAGGAAAGCTCTCCAAAAAAGCTGGCCTTGGACCGCTATCCACATTAGAAATACCCAAATCCATACAAGGTGCTAAATGCAATTATTTTGAAGGAGATGTAACAACATGCTATTTTCAGTGCACACAAGGGAGGACTTGTGGCACTCAGAGAGACAGATCTGCCTTGGCTTCACGGAAGAACCTCTGGTACCACGTCTGGTGACACCTCCACCCCTCACCCGCACCCCAACAAGCAGCCGTCAAGGGAAAGGCACAGCACTGGAAACCTTCTGCATGCTGAAACTCCCACCACATTCAAACACGCTACCCATACTGAAACCACAGTTCTTCCCCCCTCCAATGTTAGGCTCATGCATAGATATTTGAGATGATAACCACTTTTTAGCTACCCATACATTAACTCAAACCACCACAGCTCCAGCTTTCCAACTTGGCCAGTTCAGTCACCGCAGCTGGGAGTCCCTCAAAGCTTGTTGTCTGTTTAGCAAGGTTCAACTTTGCAGGCACAGCCCAATTAAAAGCTCCACAGAGCAGAGATCACTATTTAAAACTGAACTATTCGCTTTTGTTTATTTATAGCAAAACCATTAATTGCTAATCACATATTTGTTTGCTGGAAAGCCAGTGCTCCAAAATAAACACTAAGTTTAAAGACCGTTCCCAGAATACTGAATGGTATCAGGAACAGTGCTAAAAATGTAAATCAGACACATCAAAACACATCAGGACTTCAACTGGTGGAACAAACAACCCATTATTTCTGTGCCAGAAAAGAGGTTACCCATAAGCTGCCAGTTACCCGCACAGTCATCTACAGTCCAGCAGTTATTGTATGTCCTGAAGAATAAAAGACACTATGGCAGAGTATCTGTTGAAAATATCTTCATGGCAATCAGCACATGCTAGATTAAATGAGGTATCTCCTTATACAGAGTTTTGATATTCACCTTGGAAGAGTGCCTTTAAAATATCTGGCATTAGAGGCAGAACCTCAGAAAGAGTACACATTCATGTATGAGCCAGTTTCATATGTCAAAATCATAAAAAAATTTAAAAAAAGAACAAAAAAGCTGCATTTTCTTTCAGGTTTCTTTACTAACAGAGTTCCATGCTTCCCTCAGGAGAAGCATGTACCCCAAATATCCACAGGAGCCCTGCATGGAAAACCAGGTAAAACAGCCTTACAAAGCCACAGTCCACCCTTTCTCCATGAAAGGGGCTTTAAATAAGCACAGCATCCCAGGTATCATGGAAAACCTCACCACCAGCCACACTGAGAAGCAGGAACAACTCCACAGCAGACTGCTATCCACCTCCTGAAATCCTTATGGGTACTGGACTTCTCCAAAGAACCTACACCCACCGGCTGTCAGAAAGGCTTCCACAGCAATGTGCCTCCACCTTTCCTGACAGAGCTGCCCTGAAGGCTCCTGATTTTCGTGCATACTTGAAGGTCAGGTAAGTGCACACACTTAGCCCATGTCCAGATTTGGAAACAGGTACAGCATCTCAAGCCCCTTGCTCCAGGTTACATAGGAGATGCCCCCCCACACACACACTCCAGCTGACTGCTCTCACTGCCTTGCTATGTTGCCCTTGGTATCTACACAATCTAAGGCAGGAGTATTTCCTTACAAAGCAATACTCACCAGCATTATTGGTCTAAATTTCTAGAACAGAGAGTCATACAATCCTGTTTCTAAACATCACTGTAGTGGCTACCATTTAAAATTCACCATTTATTCACAGGTCAGGAGTTTGGTTTCTTTAAAATAACATCTGGATCTTAGAAATTTAATTGGCCATTAATAATGGAGACCAGTAAGGCAGGGGTAATAATAATAATAATAATAACAATAATAAATAATAAATAATAATAATAATAATAATAATAATAATGATAACAGCAAAGACAATACCAGCAACAGTGTTATGACTCCATTACGTTGTTGACAGTGACACCCATCAGGAAGAACAGCTGCATCTCAATGCCTCACCCTTCTCTATCCCCTGAAGATAGGATCAACTGCAGCAAAAGGTCAAGTTGCAAAGACTGCACTCTCAAACCCTAGGCAGAAAGCAAATGCCACATGCACACCGAACACTTGTTTGGGAAAATCACTGAAACACGCAAGGCAGGGTCAGGCCCAGGCCCTCTGACCATGCATTCATCCCGTCTCTCTCCTTAACATCAGTTTGCTATCAACCTCCTTGGTCTGGACTTCTCCCCACCTGCTGGGACCCCACATTGTGGTGGTGCCACACCAACTCCCTACAGACCCAGTGGGTGAATCTTCCTAACTGAGCCACCCTGTCCCTCACACTTTGACAAGCAGAGAAGTTGCTGGCAAGGTGGCCACCTCGTACCACATGATGCTGAACATCCAACCTAGCACTTGCCAATAAATGGAGCATATCACTTGTCCCCGAAACACAGGAAATCACAGGCTCTACACCTTCTGTTTGTACACCCGGAGGGGAAGAAGCAGTGCTGCCAACCCCGTACCATCCCATCCGATCTCTCAAAACCCAGGTGTGGCTGTGCCAAGGTGCTCCATTGCTTCTGCCTTGTGCCAAATGCGCTGTGATGATGTGCAGCTCCCAGGAGCCGCCCTAGGCAAAGGCACGTGGATGTTTCCTCTTACAGCATCCCGCAGAAGCAAACTAATGCCTCATGGCTCCCAGCCACACACTCACCGTTTTCTTACCCTTTTCCTTCCGACAAGAGAAGGGGAAAGCTGCTCAGCTAAAATAAAAAGGACTCCAGCCTAAATAAAAACTCTTAGCTCATGCCTAATAAGGCTTGTTGTTGCTGAATTTGACCTTAGTTGAAAACGAGGTTTCACATAGCAAGGTACTATTTCCATATAGCTCTTCCTCACGCTCCATCATGCACTGATTGAAAGTCAGCTGCCATTTCAACCTGACCCCTGCAAATCTCCAGAAAGGTAAAAAAATAAAAAATTGGTTTTTTCAGAAAGCATCATGCCAAAGATTGAAATCATCAGGAATAACTTTTCCTGTTTCCTATGTACTTTTAAAGTGAAAACATACAGTGAATAAAAGAGTAAGAGTTACAAAATAGCCATGCATCAGCTTACTAGAGCGAACATAGCAATATTGCAAATCCACAGAGAAGGGGGGAAAAAGAAGCATGCCTCATTTGTGAAACTATTATGGATAAGGACAAAATATCTGTGTATATAATACAGTTCTATGCCGCTTCGATAAGAAAAGACTGCCAATAGCTTTTGGCATAAGAAAGCCACCGTGAGGACTGCAATAAAACTGAGTATATTGTAAAAGAGCCATCTCACGTGCATCCCTAGAATTTATCTTCAAATGCTACTGTATTAAATTCTGTGTTCTGCGGCTTTTGGAAAAATGCTTTTATTTTATTAAATGAACTATACAATATATTGTTTCTCTGAAGTAAAAGCCTGAGTAGGAATGTAAAGTAGTTGTTTTAGCACTAAAAAATATTAACAATATTTTGAACCTAGAAACAGCTTCCAGTAAGTGAGCACACTTGTAGTTTGAGTGGGGGTGTGCACACGCACACATGTACAGCCCATTTTATCACGCTCAGCTGCCCTCATACGTCATGTAACTACACAGCCTGTGACAGATACGGACATTTCAGAGTTTACATCCTTGTTGCTGTGTTTCTAGGGGATATCCCAAGGTCCAGTGAAGTCTCAAAGAACACGAAAACATTAATTCTTTTTTTTTGACATGCAAAAATATTGCTCCCAAACAGACATTCCTCAACTGCATATAAAAGCATCCTCTGCAAACAGTGGAACAAGCAGATGTGCTAAAAGCCATGGAGGTAACACACAGAGAGCTTCACATCCACGTGCAGGATCAGTGAAGTGCCACAGCACACGGTGCACCACCATATGAGCCTGGGCACCACAGCTTGATGCTCCTACCAGCTTCTTGCCAAGGGTTACAGGACACTCTGCACAACTAAATCAAAATATATTCAGGCATAATCCTTTATACCACAGCTTGGTGATCACTTTACGGTACAATAAGACATCGTGGCCACCAAAGCAGCTGTCACAGGCTCAACCCTCCCCTTTTTTCCTGAATTTGTTCGTTGGGTTTTTTTGGTGCCTTTTTTTTTTATTTATTTTGTTGTTGTTTATTTTGTTCTCAGTATGGACTGAGCTTCCCTATTGCAAATACGCCTGTGAACAAAGGGAGAGAGGGAGATGGGAACGGGTGCCTGGGGCAGGCAGGAGGGATCCTTTCCATGTCCATGGCAGCTCAAACTGTTTGTTAAACAACAGCCGGAGTTGAGGCAACCAAGATGGTGTGTAAAGAGCAGAAAGTACCTTAGAGAAACATACTGAACACTATCAAAATACCCAAGTCTTAAATAGGCACATGAAGTATTTAAATGCTTTCACACCCATAACAAATTTTGTTTACTGCCCAGCATTCAAACAGCTTTTTCTTTACTATTGTAAGATTGTTCCCAAACAGTGTGAATTTGATGTTACAATGAATAGTAGCACTTCAGCTCCTATTTACAACCCATTCAGTGACATAATTCCCAAAATAGCATGCAGGATTTCCACACTTTAAGAAATAAAACCTGTTCTTGGCTCAAAAGAAGTTGTGCAAATTAGCTGACAAGAATCATTTCCTTTTGTTCTTCCTCTCTGATATAGAATATTAAAGGAAAAAGAGAGTAATATGAAAAACTTCTATTAAAACCATTAGAACCATGAAGCATTGTTAACGTCCCTCTTGTAATTATATGCAAAATGTTCAGTATCCAAGGAAACAGCGTAGTAATGAAGTTGGAGACTACTGTATAAATGCACCTTCTAAATCACCACCGAGAATGTCTATTCCAGAGGGACTGGCTAGTTTATTAGCGTGTGACACCCTGATCGCTTAGACATGCTACAGCTTAAAAACAAAAAGCTAACAAGCTACTTTCACATAAAGGGCCCTTTTGTTTGCTGTGTATGAACAGCCCCTTCTCAGCATCTAGTTACAGAGTTCCTCTGCAGAGTTGGAGATTTCTCTAAGCCTGGATTCATCTTCATGGGAGTTGTTCAGTATTGGTGGGTACTAATTAAACTGCATAACCAGTCACAAATGAAGCAGAAATGCTGTCATTTGCCCCAACTTCTCAGCAAACTTAAATGTGCAATAAGAGAAATAGTGAAACTGCGTTCTTCTCCAGAGCCTGTTGGTCTGAAATCTATTTCATTAGCACTAAAAGCACTAATGCATACTGATTCATGCCCACATTATTAAAATTAATTAAAAATGAATAATTTTGCTTCAATATCAACAGCTCATACTCAAGAGATGTTTCCTAGGAAGACAAGCACGTCTATAGTAAGGAAGCCAATGCAAAATTAACTCCTGCTTTTTGGTGTTAGCACTTAAATCATTGTGCCAAATCCCTGGGTTTTAGGCTCAATTTCAGCAAGCATTCAATTATTCTCCTGATTTCTGTGGCAGCCAATTCCCTCCACCTGAATATAAAGCAGTTCCCGCAGGTTCAACCTCTCTGTCATGCTGAGGATGAACTTTGGTATTCCTCCATTCCAGTATGTGTGACAGTTTATAGGAGCACATACCTCAACACCCCTGCTTCTTCAGATGCCCCTGTAATCTTTCTCTGTGACCTTTACATTCCCTTTGGCTCATTCTTTTCCATGACTGTAACACCCTTTATGTAAGTAGATAGCCTGAGCTACACACAGTATTTCCAATGTGGCCTCAAGCAAAGATAGCCAAGTACCAGAATAACCTGACTGCCTGCTCCTGCCTGATGACACATACAGGCATAGAACTCTGTCGCTATCTTGAACGCTTTCAGGTATGCTGATTTGGTAAAAAAGGCTCCATCATCTTCATGCTGCCTCCTCTTTTGTGTCTTGCCTCCTCAGTCTTCACAAACTTTACTCCTTTCCTGCTGTAGCCATTATTGTTTCTAAGATCTAAAGGCAGCTTGTCTGCCCTCCTCTTTCCACCCACGCTGCTTTGGGGGGTCTTGTATCATTGAAAGAATATTCACATTTTCAGTAAATCCCGTCACTTTTCTTACACCTCCCCTCTTCCAGATTGTGCAGGGATGATCCTCATTTTTCAACACCACATACAGCTTTATCTCCTGGAACACCTCATTGCTTTGTCTGCTGCTTTCTCTTAAGCTCCAAAGCTCACTTTCACACAATGTAATAACTGATCCTGCCCAATTAACCTTTTTAACTTGCTTCTATGCCTAAAATGTTTTCTTAGAACGCCATAGAAATTCGGGCCATAGCTTTTCTCTCACTACTCCTTTTCTCTCTTTTCAGTATATCCCAGTCGTACAGCATGCCTTAATGGGAATATCTGCAATGTATCAGTATACCTGCAAATCTGGCTTATAGCACCATAATTATATGATGGTCCCACAGTTCTCTCTTTAGATCGCTTTCTCTAAACACCCTCTGTAGTTTCATAAATGAGTTACCAGACTAGTTAAAACCTTTATTTTCTAAAGGCATTGTCTTGTACTTTTGCACTTGAAGCAATTGTGCACTCGAAGCAGTTAAGCGAGTGAACTTCCTCATTCCCACTCCATTTTACTGTATGGCCAGCTCATCATTCACTTCATTAGCACTGGTTTTTTATTTTGCCTATGACCAACTACCATGACAGCAGTAATCTTAAGAGTATCATTCCCCTCCCAAAAGCCATAACAGAGATTACCAGAAACACTACACCAATGAAATCAGAACCCAGCAGTGGTCAAAACCTGTCAGCATTGTAAGAGCTGCCGCACCTTTGTCAGGCACTTTCTGCTTAATGTAAAACGATACTCAAAAAGTTGTAATTCCAACTAAGGCAGGTTAATTCAGGAAAGTCCAGACTTGAAGGGTAAGGGGACCTTTCAATAACTTGTTGAGGGGGTTTTGAACTAATTCGATTTCTAATTAGTTCAATTTGAACTAATTCGATTTCTAATTGCCTGGCACTGGATGCAAAACTGCAAATATTAACTCCCTCCACAAAATTCACTACCAAAAGAGTGGCTCTTCCAGTCAAGTCACAAGCAGCCTCATTTTCAGAGGTACATGGCATCTGTAGCTCAATCCAACAGGAATGTCAGTGTTCACTACCATGGGAAACTTGAGCTCTTCACCTCTTTTCTGTTTTAGCTTACTTAATGTGGTTCATGCTTATCTGCCTGCCATGGCCTGGCACTGGATGCAAAACTGCAAATATTAACTCCCTCCACAAAATTCACTACCAAAAGAGTGGCTCTTCCAGTCAAGTCACAAGCAGCCTCATTTTCAGAGGTACATGGCATCTGTAGCTCAATCCAACAGGAATGTCAGTGTTCACTACCATGGGAAACTTGAGCTCTTCACCTCTTTTCTGTTTTAGCTTACTTAATGTGGTTCATGCTTATCTGCCTGCCATGAATGTCATGAGGTTCAATTAGTTGTGGTCTGTAAAACACACTGAGATTCCCCGGAAAAGCTGTATATGCATTCACAGCAGGATCCCTGCAAGATAATTTTATTGGAATCCCCAGAGGATCCAGCCCAAGCAGCTAAAGGACAACTCCAAAGACAAGGTACTCAAAGCACTAAACTGCCTGCAATCCCAATCTGTAGCTCAAAGATCCAAAGTTTCAGGGGCAGCATTTTGATGCAACACATAGTGAACTGATGTGGAAGTTAACAGCAGTTCTACATAAAAGTGCTGTTAAAAAAGTGCAAAAACATCATCTTCAGCACCTTCAGAATAAATAAAGCAAGTAGAAGAAAACCCCCCATCTTAAAATGGAAATATTAGGAGGGAAAAGGGAAATTGACAATACTAACAAAAAAAGCATCATGTGGGTTTTTAAAATATCCCAAACAGCTTTAAGTTGCCCAGACTCCAGTATTCATTAAACGTTCAGGACACAGACTTACTTATTTATGGCTTAGAAAAGAATTCCCAGCTCAGAGGCTTTGCAGAGAACAACCCTCCCCAGTTCTGCATGGCCACCTCGGCCAACTTGCCCTGCCATTTCTTATTCTGATGCTAATGCAGTTCAAACAACCCAACCCTGCATTTTTTATCTAAGCAATAAGCCTATCTTTAGGTCACTTAGTTGTGTCAGTCTAAATCACAACATTACCATAGTGAAAAATCAGATCATTTCTTTATTTCTGGGAACAGAGAAGACAGAATAAAAAAACCCTCATTATAAAACCACTCTTTTTTTGTTTGAGGTACCTAATTCAAGCCCCACTGAATCCGTGTGAATTTAAACAGCAGCTGAACCACAAGAAACAACAAATGTTAATCAAGACTGGCACAGTTACCTTCGTGACAGGGTACCCTGAAGATACCTGACTGTGCACAGGCCTATCATATTACATAATTGTATATATTATTAGGTCTTATCCAAAGTCTGCTGGAATGAAGGCCAAGATCCCATTGATCTCCGCAGGTTTCAGATCTCTTTCTTTTGTAAAATAAGCCTGGATTCTGCTACTCCAGTTTTCACAAGCATCTGCATGGGAATATTCACAGGGCTTCTTACAAGAGGGAAAAACCGTGAAGTTGAAGCCATCCATGAAAGGTACTGGATTTATTCCAGATGTGGAACTGTTTTTAATTAATTTGGAAGCATTTGAAGTATTGACTCATTAAATATGCTTTGCATTTCACACATGCGAGTAAGAGAGCAAGAAACCCCAAAATTAAAGCCAAAATCATAATGTCTTATTAAAAGACTCTGACACCACTTTTAGCAAGATTAGGCTCATATGAAGAGAAGAGTTACAGCACTGCCATGACATACCACAGCAATATGCAAAGCACGCAGTTCCTGCACTGCCCATCCATCCCTAAGCAACCTCACCCTGACCTGGAGGACTCACCGGTTGAGAGCTCTCCTATTTCCATTCAGCCTTGCACCTCTCCACGCAGGCCATTTCCCAGTGTGCTCACTCCCATCACGCAGAGCAATGCTTTAGGATACCTATCTTCTACAAAAGAATGAAACAACTTATGGTAAATCTATGTGCCAAATCATCACTACTGGTAAAAATCATCGAACCACAGAATATTCTGAGTTGGAAGGGACTCACAAGAATCACTGAGTCCAGCTCTCGGACCTTCACAGGACAGCCCCAAGAGTCACACCATGTGCCTGAGACAGCTGTCCAAACATTTCTTGAACTCTGTCAGGCTGTGACCACTATCCTGAGGAGCCTGTTCCAGTGCCAAACCACCGTCTGCATGAAGTACCTTTTCCTAATATCCGACCTACACTTCCTCTGACACAACTTCAGGCCATTCCCTTGGGTCCTGTCACTGGTCACCATAGAGGAGAGACTGGTGCCTGCCCCTCCGCCCCCCGTCACGAGGAAGCTGTAGACTCTACAGGGTCTCCCCTCAGTCTCCTCTTCTCCAGGCTAAAGCCAGGTGACAGGAAGGCTGTGCACAGTGACGCTCAGACAGGTCCACATGCAGAAAACCACAGACCTGCTTGGCACAGATGAAGCGCGGGCCACGTTTCTGCTGCATCCGAACTTGTCTCAGGACACAATTCACCCCAGAAGATGGATGTTCCTTGGGAAGAGCACCTGTATCAAGCCCATGCTATGTCCCACGTGAGCACCGCTGGATGTTCCCAGCATCCTAGATTAGGCTGGCTATATCCACTGCTCAGTGCAAACCCATGTGAAGACAACCCCGTACCGGGTACTCCCTCCGTGGAGTCAGACACTGGGATAACGCGGCTCTCGCCTCCCCTCTAGTGGCTGACCCACGGCCGCCGCTCCCGTGTCCTACTGCCGCTGCCAGCGGCCAAGAAAGAGATGGATGGAGCGTGTCCCCTGGCAAAGCCATCCCAACCTGAGCTGCTCTTTCTCCGAGACCGGGCTCAGTGCCATGGCCAGGCAGGGATACTGCTGCACAGGGAAAACGCACAAGGCAGAACTGAGCACATCCGGGCAGAAGCACAGCTTTTCTGCTTCTCTGGAAGCCCAAGACTCCTAGTTTTCAGATGAGGTGAGCGAAACTGCCATACAGTATGAAGAACCACAGCTAAGTTCAGAACACAACTGTATTTTTAGTTATTTCTGAGAGATCCAAAAGAATCACATATTTGGTGGCTACAAAACACTCAAACTTTTTCTGCCCAAAGTTTTATATTGGACAACAACAGTTTTATCTCCAAGGCTCAAAATAAACTCCTGTGATCACCAGACAGGTCAGTTTCTCAGGGATCTCAATTTTACCAAGTGCTACCAAACTGTGTGTGATGCTCTTCTGTTCACAACAAGCATACAAACATTAAAAAACCCCAAAACTTCACATTTCTTCACAAGTAATCATTTTATTTTTTTTTTCCTAAAAAACCCCAAGCAGGAACATTCCAGTTTCTTTCCTTTGGTTGCCAGTGCTAAAATATGCTAACAGCATTAAGGCAAAGGACGACTTGAAGAGCTCACAATCTGTATTCAGCATAATTAGCAGATGCCAATTTAACTTATTACTGCTTCTTCCTTTCTATATTATAAAAAGGATGTCAATGAAAACCTGCTATCTAAATGACTGTTTTCTCAGTGCTAATAGAAAGCAACAATCATGGGAAAATAGGATCACAGAATATGGGTTAGGAAATACATGATTTTGAAATGACATTATAAACAGCTACAGTAAAGAAAGAAATTAATGCCTGCAGACAGGACTTTCCTCTCTTTCTTCACACTTCGTATTTTTAGACTGTTTTAGAAGTAACTACATATTTGGTGGTATTCCTGGTTATGCAAATAAGCATTGCAACATTCCAGGTAAACCAATACCATTAAATAAGGTTGCTGAACTGCCTCAGCTACTGATCATTGCAAAGCATGAGAAATGAGCACCCTCAAGATGCATTTTCTATGCAGAGAACAGCTCAGAAGTAAGAACACAAATATCTGCAAAAGAAAGCAAAGCAAGCCCTAAAAAACAGCTTTGTCCAAAATAGCAAATAATGGATTGTGTCACAGCTAAAGGACAGTCACAGAGAGCACTTCTCCTGCCTGCAAAGCAGAAACACATTAACACATTTCATAAAACAATGCCCTCTTGAACTAAGAGGCTGTTGAAAGATGTATCCAGCACATGCATAAAAAAAGCAGAGTGCACCAAGGTTGGGGATTAAACAGGTTTCTAACACATAAAATATATAATGATCCAGTCCAGGCATCATTTGCTGCTACTTCTGCTTGGTGAAGATGCCTTCCTGCTTACAATTCTGCATATTACAATAGAGTGCAAAAAATATTTTAATAAACTATCTTCTGACTCTCAGGCTAAGTTGAAGAGCCTTGTAAGGCTATGCTTCTCCACAGCTTTAATCGATTTCAGCTATAACTTCATTTTCCATGCCTAACAGACAGTGTAAACTTCACCCTTCCCAAGAATTAAGAAGAAAATAACATTCATACTCCCCCATAAGCAGTGTATGGAAAGCACAAAACAGAACCGCTGCACACATACCCCCCAATTAAAGTGGTCTCTGTGGAAACTAATAACTTTCCACAGTATGCACTGTAATCCAAGTAATAATTTTAAACAGGCATAAGCTGCAGCGTGCTGAACTAAGGCATTCTTACCTTGTGAAGAGTGCTTGAAGACATTTAGTCACAGTAAAAGAGGAGAATGTGCATGTTGCCAAGCATTTCCCATGCAAAGGGGATATGTTATACCCCACATATGCGCACGCACACAGAAACTGGGTGCGTGTGCTTCCTAGGTAGAGAAAGGGGACCAGAAAAGATCGGCAGCAGTGATAATGCCCCAGCTCTATGTCTCAATCAGTAGAGACCTAAGTTGGAGTAACCATTTGAGATAAAAGAGAAACAATTCCAAGAAACAAGATTTTTTTCTCCTATGGATGCAAAGAGCTTTGCTTGGGTGACCTACACTACCTTAACACAAAAATCTTCACAACCCACCTCCCTCCTGAGCCAGTGAGTTGCACATGTCAAATGACAATGCACAAACAACGCACAAAGACTTAAAAAAAAAAAAAAAAATTAAAGAATCCCTTACCTTTTAGTCAGAGTAAGCGACAGATAACAGTGATGAAAAACTCAGTTGGCACAGTTGCTGTATGTATTTCTCTGCGGACTTCTTTTTAGTGGTCCCAAAAGCACTGAACATAAAAAACCTCCAGCCTGCCTGCTTCATTCTTCAGCAACAGAGATACATGCTGTCACGGTAACGCAAAAAAAAAAAGGCAAAAAGAACTATAGATCTTAGTTTTTAAAGCCTTTGTGCTTATAGGGAAGAAAAAGAGGGAGTGGGGAAAAGAAGGAACGGAGCAAACACTTTTTCTAAGAGAAATGTGGTCTTGGCTGTAGAAGTAACCACAACAGAGAAGCATTCAGTTTGAATTTCCCTGTTTGCAAGCTCCTTGGGAAAAATAAGAGAAAAAATTCAATCTTTAGGGAAAAAAAAATCAAATGCATGGATGGGGGAAGGGAGAGGAGGAGGGTACTGCTCCTATGTGACATACATATGGAATGAGCATTAGAACAATGCTGACAGGACAGCTAAGCAACTGCACTCTGGGGCAGCAGTTTTCAAAGCAGAGCTTTTGCAGCTTTGCAGAAAGGAGAGGAAAACAATTCAAATAATAAAAAAAAAAGCCCTCCGCAAAGGGGAAAAAAAATAAAAAGGAAGGGAAAAGAAAAGAAAGGAGTTGTTAATTCAAGAAGAACTGCCAGACTTAAAAAAAAAAAAATAATAAAGAGTTGGCTAATTTCTGAAAGGGGGNGCGGCGCACAGTGGGTCCCCTCCTCCCTGCCTGCCTCTCTCCTTCCCTCCCTCCCTCCTTCCCTCCGCCCTCCCTGCCTAGGAAGCTCTCTCTCCCAGAGGACAGGAATTCCAGTGGACCCAATTAACACTATACTTTGCTGGCTCTTTGGTATGATCGATATTAAATAAGAGGAGTTTTTGCAGCACTGAAAAATAAAGCAGCCATGTAATGTGCGGCTGATGGAGACTGCATTTTTCCCGCTACTTCCCCTACTACCCCAGTCTCGAAACGACCCGATGCAGCAGGAAAAAAAACAATTTCAAAAGCATGTGCCAGTACCAGCGATACAAGCTGCATCAGATATTTGTTGGAAACTTAACGGAAGCCCTCGATTGCTCATTTCACTAGCTTTGGCAGTACTTTATTAAAGTGGATTTACAAATCAATGGAAGGAATCCAAATGTTCACAAACAGGCTCTTTCATCAGGTCCGCTGCCTGACCGTAAAGGAAGTTTGCTGAAGGGGTCTGGGGGCTGTTTCGCCAGCACACTTGTTTTCAATGGACTCCCAACAACACGACTTGTTTGGTTTGGTGAAAGAAAGGCAGTAAGAGGTTCATTGCTTTAAGGGAATGCAGCTTAGTGTGTTTACTGCCTCATTCCTGAAGCACGTGTTACAAGGCATCCTACAAATTGCAAATTATTTTAATTTGAAGGGGAAAGTGGTTGGGAGGCAGTAACCTTCTTTGGTCCTGTTTTCCCTGATCTAGCAATCACAGATTGCCATGTAAAAAAAAAAATCTACTACAGGCTCTCTCTATAGAGGAAAAGCAATTACTAGCATTAACTCTTGCCATTGCAAATTAATACAATACAGTCCACAACCGATAGAGTCTGCCTGCAAGCCATTAATCTAAGAATAAATGGGTGGTTTGCTTAAATTCAACTGGTCTAAAATTCTCAGGTTAAGAGCTCCCTTTTCCCTTTCCACATTTCCCTTTGTGTTTGTAAAAGTCAGTGGAAAGAAAAGAAAGCCCTATTTATTTGCTGTGGCCAGTACAATTCCAAGCTAACAATATCCATCAGTGAAACTGCCTACAAATACAGGATTTCACTGCCAGTAGCTGCTTTCCCTTTCTTCTTTCTGGGGTGGCCATGATCTTCAAACTAAACCCAATAAACAGTACTGAGTAATATCCTTGACTGAACAGCTGGGTTGACCACTGACTTGAATCCATCTTGTTAAATTAATGTTAGATTGCATTTACATACAAATAAGATCAATTAAAAATACTCATAAAACCATGCAACCAAAGGCAGTGAAGAGTTAAATTAATTAACTCAAAAAGCCTCCAAATAAATAATGTTAAGGCTAGGATTCTCACTCTAGCTGGCAGAGGGGAAAAAAAATAGCAGCAGGCCAAATTCCTGTTAGTGACTACAAGCAGTAGATCCAATTACCACACTGTTTGTCACAAATTCTATATTAAGCCTAGGAACATCCTTCACAGGAAAGATAAACATGGTGTATGCAGAAAACCCAAGCGATGGTCAATTACCCAAACAGATATCACAAAGTAAAAGTTTATTTACATGGGAGTATCCAAAAGAGTGTAGCTATATTGCCTATGCACATGAAGTCATGTTTCTCACGCTATAGTAATACCAGGCTCATGTACTTGCACCTGTACTCGTGAGGAAGATGCTGCACTTTACATGCATTGATTTCACAAATATCATCTAGCTGGCATGTTTTTTTTCATGCAAAAAGAGTCAGGGAAGAAGTACTCCAATGAACATGGCACTAGTAGGCAATGCTGGGTGACAATTTGAATGAGAGAAAAATTAAAAAACCTTCACTGGAAATCACAGAAGATTATGTATATTGTCGTGCTTCACAGTTGTTACTGATCCAGCACCACAGCATGGCAAACATACTGGATTTGAAATGAGTTACAGAGATTGCTGATAATACCGACCTAGTGGTCCAGAGTCGGCAAAATTACATTCCCTTTTCAGTTTCCTGCTCTAAATTAGGGGGAAATGCTAATTGGCTAAAGTGTCCCCAAAAGTGGCCCCAACCTTGTACAGAACTCTTCTCTTGGCAAGGGGATCAAAGTACTTGGCAAGTATTTTGGGATCTCATCAGAGTGAATGAACATATACATACACCACTTGCCCTGGAAATCAAATTGTTTACATAGAAAACCACTATAATAAGAACATAATCCACTGAATCTATCCTGGCTATGGAGGCCCAGTGGGTAGCTACATTTTGGGAAAGGTTGAGGTTTACAGCCGCAGAGGGGAACATAAATGCTCTAGGAATCCATAAATGATCCATCAGTTGATCTGACATCTCAACACTCCTAGGCACTAGGAAAGTCTTTATTATCCCCATTTTAAAGATGATGATTTGAACACTGAAAGCCTAAACTGCCTCCCCAAGGAGATGCAAGAAGTGTTGGAGAATAACAGGAAACTGATGCCAGGCTTTTCAAGTCCCTTACCTGCAAAGACTGCTTCAAACACAATCACCTGAATCTGACACATTTTTAAAGTCAAGCTTTGTTCCTTAAAAAAAAATCAGCACCATTCTAGTCTACTCTTAAGTATGAAACAAAGCACCATTCATGGTATTTAAAAATCATCTGTTCTGCTTAAGGAATCTGCATGTGTATACACTAAAAATTTTTATTCCAAATAAAAATGTACATCATTTTACTAAAAAAATAATTGGAAGATCATTCGACAATCAGAATTAAAGTCCGAGTTTGGCAGGACATTTCAAGCCAGTGGGGACTTCCATGGAAGGACACCTCATACCTGTGAAGAAAAAGGGACAGAAAACATTTCTCAAAATAAGCAAGTGTGCCAGTATCAGACCAAGTTATTGCTTAATATCTACTTAAAATAGAAAATCTTGAGTGCCACAGTGAAAGTGCCAGTCCCTAACTGCCAAGAGAACAATCCCTGCTGTTGCTGGAGGCAGGGAAAGAAGGGTGTGCTGCTGCCCTGATCTGGGCAAGAGTCTCCTACAAAGAGTTTCCCATGCACAGATGCCCTGGTGAGCTGCCAGTGCTGCCTGGAGACCTTGCTCTCCCAGGACACCCTTTGCACACCCTGACACAATGGTCCTTGGAGATCAGCATCAACCAACACAATGGGCCCACCCTTTCTGCCACCATCAGAGCTGGTGCCTTGATGATTCCAAAAACATAATCCACAGAACAGAACATATTTAGCTTAAACCAATTCGCAGGAAGAAGCGTTGGTCTCAGAATTTGCTTTATTCCCATGAAAGGCAACTCTATGGAAGCTATAAGGAGTTCCTAACAGAAGTCCAAGTTAGAAAGATGTATCAGAGATAAAGAGTTTCTACCAAAAGAGAAAGAAATCCGTATTTACTATTTGATTTTATTAGTATTACTATTTGATTTACTAATGATAGTAAAAAAAAAGCTACAAAAATTTTTCTTTTCTCCTTCAGAAACTGTATTGGGAAGTGGCAGCATTTACAACACACTTTGGAGAATTATAATCTATCTGGGTGCTCCCCAAGAACCTATGATTGAAACTGCAAACATGGGAGATTAGATATGTGAAGATACATGGTGTAACAGAATTTGTAAAAGCTAATCCACTTTATTACAGACATCATCAGCTCTGTTCATTATATAAACCTCCCAACTCAACTGTTCTCAAAGACTACAGCCTTTGGCACTATTTAAAGTTGCTTACACTTTCTTTCTAACATACTCTTTTTGATTATTAAAAGGCAAATAAATTGGTAGGTTTTTCTTTCTTCCTTTATATTCATTTTCATTTCATTTCATTTCAGTACAATAAATCCTAGAAATTAAAAAAGAAAAAGACATTTAACTAAATATACTTTGGCTTCAAAACATCAATACTTAGAAACAAGGGTGAACACACAGTAATGTGGTCTTTGCTCAAGAATGTGAAAAAATGCCTGCAGATATTTTAAATATTTACCAAATGAAGGGGATGTATATCAGGTTGCAGAGCTCTGGATTACACATACTTTCAAGAGATGATGATTCATGTTAATGTACATCAGTAGGGTTGGAGGTTTGCTTTGTTCTTTTTAATTTCTAATTACATTTTACTAGAAGAATAAACAGAAAGAACACATAAAGCCAGAAACTAAATCTAAACTAAAATAAAGGAAAAACAACCTTTTAAGGCACTTAACATCAGAGAAGGTTAGTCAGCCAATTACAATTTACAACCAAGCAGTAAACCAATGGTGAGGTTCAGCTGACTAGCGCTCTGCACCATTATGTAGCAAGTACCAAAGATAAAAGGCCAATTTCCTATTTGAAAATTGACTTTCAGCCATGTGCAGCCACCATTCCGTGGGGCTGGGTGATTACCTCCCCGGTGGTATCCATCACGGAGGTCCAGCAAAACCCAAACGGAGCTGCAGCACCCACTGCATCCCCTTCCATGCCCGAGCTCTTCAGAAGGTGCCCATATTCCCCAGCTAAGCATGGGGGGCTCACTGTACTATATGCCAAAGCAGCCATGATTTGGTGAACTGGGATTAAATCCTCAGGATGCCAATGAACTCTAAAGGCACCTTATTGCAAATGACCAAACAATCTTGTTGGATCTAATTTTCACATTTTTAAGTCTTTATTCAGCGGGTGCAAAACAGACCCTCCTGAGAAAGGTACTACAAAATATAATATAAAAAAAATTTAGAAAGCAATAGCTGTCTCTTACCATTCCCACCAGAGATGCTCTTGGTCTGTACTAGCAAGGTCGGCAGGCTATACCCAAAAGCTGACTGCAGGACAGATAAGGAAACCATAACTAATTTTAAACTAGACTGAACAGCATTGATGTCCACACCAGTGAAGCTACAAATACCAGCACAGGCCACATAAATCTAATCAGGATACAGGAGCCTCTGACCACTCCATATCATAAAAGCATCTGTTATCGTGGCTTCACGGCAGCCACAACCACCCAGGCAAGCTTGGTTAAAGCTAGCTGGGACACTTCTCACACTTCTGACTGCAGCGTTAGAAATATCCATAATTTACTGGGGAGGAAGGAGATCTTTCCAGAATGAACTGAAATAAAAATAAAAGTTGAAAGAAATTCATACTACTCAAAAATAAGTGTTTTTTTGTGGTTTCCAAGGCAGCTGCAGGTAGTGCAGTGAAGCTTCCAGGGCATCTGCCTGGCCCTGTTGGACACATGGTCAGCCTGGGATGATGCTGCTGCCAGCTTGACACAACTAGTCCTACCACATGTTTAGGGCTGCCTGATGTATGCATGAACTCAGGATTACTCTTCTCAAGCAGTTTTTCTATACAACACCTCCAATCACTTCTCCCAGTGCAGACTGAGTTATCATATTTTGGTTCCTCCTCTACAGCAAAGAAACCTTCCCCCATTGCTGTGGCTTGGCAGCTTAGGGATGGAGCTGGCTCAAAGGCAGAGAGAGACTTGTATCATAACACAGCCGAAAGAGCCCGTGGTGTTGGTCAGAACATACCAGCAAAAGCCTACTGAAGAAGAAAGAACATGGGCTCAGATAGTAGGGAGGGAAAGTAAGTATGCATAAAAGCATTACAAGTACCTAGGTAAATTGCTATGTAGTGGTCTGTGATTTCTCAGAGAGAGACCCAGATTATATGATGGTATGTGTCCATCACTAATTTTGGTTACTGATAGGCCTTTCTATAGGACATTGGCATACAACATGGAATATATCTTAAGTGTCACTTTGCTTCAATATATACCTCCAACATATCCTAGTAACAGTTCAAATGAAAAGCCCTGCCACATCACAGATGATCACATCTATTATCTTTGAAGATTGAAAGTAACTGCTAAGTATCGTTCCTCAGAAGTAGAGAGTGTGGGAAAAAGAGATGGATAAATCCTGAAAATTTAGGATTTCTCTCCCACTCACTGCAAGGTTATCTACTTTACTCCTTCTCCAGTTTTATTCTAGCAGCAACTTTTCTGAGACCTTTTGCAAGCCAGCTCAAGCCAACACAAAGTGTGCTGACACATCCCACCACCACAACCCTGTTACTATGGTCAAGCAGTCAAAACCCTCATCAAAGTATTTTCAGAATATGCATTGCATCAGAGTAGTCAAAAACACTCCGTTACATGTGGACACCTCCTCTGAGAGTCTCTTTCTGGTAAGAATCTGAGAAGACAGAACTTGGAGGGGGTCTTCAGCCACATCTGGAGGGGGCGATTACTGACCTCACCTTCCCATTTGAGGGGCATCCCTAAAGCTCAAGCTGTAGCACAAGTATGTTAGTCCTCAACTAAATAGACAGAATCACAGGATATTCTGAGTTGGAAGGGATCACCGAGTCCAACTCCTTAAGTGAATGGCCCATATAGGGATCAAACCCACAACTCCTGTGTTATTAGCGCCATGCTCTAACCATCGGTGCCAATCTCAAAATGACAATTTTCTGCTCTGAACTCCTTGTTTTCCACTGGTTTGGTAATGCTTTGCTCACCAAAGCTCTTCCCTACTGCCTCCCCTGCAAATACTTTGTACTCCATTGTTTGCCCATACAGGTTCCAGTTACCATTTAGAGAGGAAAAAAGAGAAAATAAATAAGAGAAACCACTCTGAAAGACCATCTATTTCCAACAGGTTTCCAGCAAGGCCAGACTGATGTCCCTGTCATTAGGAGAGGGTGGATTAGCGTAATTGCCTTACAGTTTTGACAGTTTCTGTCATCCTCAGAACAGATGTTCTACGAGTTCTGCCTTATTTCCTAAATGCTATCGAGTGACAATTTCCACTAATTTTGTGGAGGACTCATGAAGCAAAGTGCACAGGTCTTTAAAGTGACTTGTGCTCAGGACTACTTCTTCAAAGGACGCAAGGCTGGTTGCCATGGTTGCTGAAGGTTAAAACTCGCAGGGCTGATGTCTTTATCAAACCCAAGTGCCAGTTGTGGGAACGAGTCCTGAAAATTGGGATGTTCCACAAAAGCAGCTTCAGGGCTAGAAGTTCTGGCAAAGGGAGCTGGAAGTGAGCAGATGAAAAACTCCAGCACCTTGTTAGAAAAAGGCAACTTCGATGGTCTAATCTTGGTGGATTGGTAGGAGAGAGGAATATACAAGTAAAAGGGGAAAATAATAAAGAATCAGCTCTTCCCTTTCAAATTATTTTCAATGTGGATGACTCCAAGTCTGGCACAGTAATACATATGTATCAGCTCTGGTAATTCCACGACTAAACAGCATTCATCAACATGGGCTTCAAATCCCAAAAGCAGGGAGGATGGTAACTTAGCAGGTACAGCTTGCCTTTCTCAAGGCAACACTCAGCCAACAAGATTGGTATGTGAGGGTTTGTGAAGGAAGGTATGTGAAGGACCTCCATACTGTTGCTTTACTACCTCCAACGAATATGAAAAAACAAAGCCCAGAAGAATCCATTGTCCATAGTTTCCATATTATTAATATATCAAGAAGAGACGAAAATTTATAGCTTCATCCATTTTCCTAGCACGTCTTCAACTCCCTAAACCAACACAAGGAGGAGGGGAGAGGAGAAGGGGTGAATGAATTCATGTTGCTCTTCTTGCATCTTGGGGAAGATGGTTACCATTTTCCAAAGTCATTCTGAACCCACCCTTCCTCAGCAAGTGGAAAGGTCAAGAGCAGTGCTGGACATCCATTATAGGACAGACTCAATGGACAGAGCAAGGAGCAGCTCTACCTCCACCACATGTGCCATGATCCAAGTGTGTTAGGGCTCAATGACCTCTACTCCAAAACTCAGACTGGGGTCTTCGGCTTATACACTGTTATTACAGCCCAAACCTGCACTTTACAGCTCCTTAACATCGTTCCTGATATTTTGCACAGAATAAAACGTCAGCGCAAAGGACATCCATGTCACTTGCACTGAGCCACCTCCCATCCCATCTGAAGGCAGTAAACCTAGTAAAAATGTGACAAAAATGAGAAGAACTGCAGACCATAATATCCAGCACTACATAAAAACAAGGGCAGAAAAAGACAGCGTAATGGGATAAAACACAGTATATCCTGTGAGGTTCAAGTTGTGGCAAACGATGGAGACAAGAGGTCAGGGTTCACCATACAGAAAGCAAAGACTTCAGTTTAATTGTTACTAAACTATGTGGTACATGAGTAATTGGGTTTATGGATGTTCCTGGCAGAGATAGAGGGAAACCCATCCTCTAAGGGCAGCTAAGTGCTTGACTTCTGTGTATTTTTATGTGTTTGTCAAACACTTAGACACTAGAGGCACTTAGAATCCTTTAAATAAATAAAATGCATTGTGTTATTTCAGTGCAAAAAAAAGCACTGTATCAATGTATGTTAACTACTTTCAATTGAAATTATAACAGGATATGAGCATAAGTACAGCCAAAAGAAAAGCCTAATAAAATAGGCTAGCAAGGAGAAAGGGGAGGAAATAGAAGGTTGGCAGAATTGCAGCCTAAAAGAAATCAGAACACTAGATCTGAGAATAGCACAGATCATAAGATAGGAGAGAAAACACCTCCTATTTTACTATGACTGGGTCAGCTTACATTTTGTTACAGGGAATCCAGGATAGGCAATTGTGTAATCAAGAGCCAGACGGCTTTACTCATTTATAATTAATTCAAAGTACTTTGAAAGTGAGCTTAGAAAATAGCTAAGTGCTTCCCTTCAAGAAAACCTCTTGTAATGCTTCTGCAGGGCACCGCAAGCAAGGCACAAGTTGTACAGATGAAGACAAAAGGTTTTCTCCCAACATAAATGAATAAAGTGTTACCACAGACAGTGAAGCAGAGAACATGGCCCATCTTGAACGAAGGCTTTCATCCAAGAACTGTATTTTTACAGCAAGAAACACCATTCTGGACTGTTTTACACCACTTGAAGGGTTGAGAGAAGTCTCAATACATTATGGACTGAGATGAAAACTATTCAGTCTTCTATTTATTGTACATAGACGACTCCTCTCTCAGAGGCAAGCATGATTTCTGGTTCCAAAACCACAACCAGCACTTCCATCAACCCACAGCACTTGCCAGAAGAGTGGGTGTTAAAACCTAGTAGAGTTGCACTGCCCCCTATGTACTCCCACCTTCCCCAGCCACCGCACTGTGAACCACGTCGACAACAGAGCCCTGCACACTTGTGCTGCTGGTTTGTTCAGATCCTCAGGTATTCATTAGCTGTCCTGTGCCCACACAAATAATTCAGAAACTTAAATGCCACCTTCCATTTTGTGTAGTTACTAATTTATCCACACTGAGTTTCTCATCTGTAATTCACATTGACGTTAATGGAGAGACAAATATGTGTGTAACAGAACAGAGGCAGTCCAAAAGAAATGAGAAAAAATGTGGTCATCAGAAACAAATTATACATTCAAAACTGTTTGTGGAAACCACTGGAGTGCTGAAATCAAGTGAAGAGGAAAACACACTTGGACTGGGGGAGGAAGGGGCGTGCAGGGACGAAGTTGCTAGCACATACAATCAGTCTCAGGCTCATGAAAAGAGTATAAATATTTAGACATGAACAGACCTCTTAAAATACAGTTGCAGAGTCTGCTGGCACATGGACAAACACACAATAAGCCCACCAATGTGGAGACACAAATCAGGTAAATCAGACATGAAATTGGCAGGCAACATGTGCAAGATGCATTTTGTAAAGGCAAAAATGTGTTCACCACCAAATACAAAAATGATTTTTCCAAGACAATCTGAAGCTGCACTGTAAAAGAAATAAACATTAAATATTTAAGGCTGTTCACCTAAATTCTATCACTTGGAGCACATGGCGGTGGCTTTTTCCTCCACCAGCATTCTTCCTGCTCCAACAAAAAAATGAAGGCTTTTTGAACAGTCTTGCTACTTTGAAAGCTGAGTATCTTCTCAGATGGCCTTGAAAGAGTTAGCTGCTTTGAGCTCAGATATTCTCCTTCCTATATCTCACAATAAGTACTAGAAGATTTATGTGCAATGAATTTCCAATTACTGATCTGCACCAGCTGGACTGTCAACCAGCCTCCCTATGCAGTGCATGTCTTCACCTCCTCATGTTCTCCTTGCATGTAGAGGCTCCTTATCCCCTCAACAGTGCACACAAAAGCATGTAATTACCATATTCCTGTCAACTAGAGTAGGTTAAGTGTTGCTTTGGACTTCCCTTGCTTCTCCACTCTTAGACAGGCATTATTTCTCAAAATGTCATCCAGGAAAACAATTCCAGTCACGACTTTGAGACATCAAAGAGTACTTCAAAAGCAGAGTGATATTTCCTCCAAAGTTTTTCCTATTAGCAGTCATTGACAGGGAATGCAGGGTATGAGGGAAATTTGTGAGGCATGCCCTAGCCTCAGGACACAAAATTTTCCTGCACTAGTATATAAGGTCCAGATACAAGGAATAAAGAAAAGAAAAAACTCACTGCATTATGGAAGTCTTTAATTATGATTCTGCCGAGCTAAAAAAGTATAAAGCTGTCATACAACTAGATATGGTAACTTTAGGATCTCCAAAAAGCCCCTCAGATTCACTTAAAAGGTATTATCTCCCAAGAAATACTGAAGTCCTTCACGGGTGTCTTACACTTTTCGATCAGTATACATGAAAAGGGTATCATCAGGTACCATCAACCAACCCATTTTAATGGATTATCGTTTATTTATTTAATACTTTGAGTCATTCTTAGCATCACCACACATTCTTTATTTCTCAGCCACATGACTAAGGGAAATGCTGAATCAATAAACCTTTGCACAGCATCACTAAGCAATATAATCAGTGATTAAGTCTCGTTTTCAATGTAGAATTCAGCCTGAAGAAATATAATTAAAAAAAAAAAAAAAACACAAAGCTCAGAAAAAATAATTTTCCTCTCCTGTTTTCTACGATTTCACTAAGCTATATCCTTGAAATCAAAAAACCTCCCCCTCCCAAAAGAACAAAACCAAAACACCACAGACATGGCATCATTCTTCAGACTTTGCCTGTTACAACATGATGTTACCCCAGGCTGTTGTTTTTGCACCTGCATTTCACTTCCTAACCTGGGTTACAGAGAACATGATTCCTGAAAGGTTGATTAGCAGCTATGTAAACAGCAAATCCTTGCTATGTCTCAGAGCGTGTGTGTTTTACTGCAAAGGCTGAACATCCTGCGAAGGCCAGGACTTCGAGATACGGCACCAAGCCAGATCCTCTAGCAGGACCCATAAGTTTTTTGTGCCCGTAGAGGCCTTACAAGAGCATTCTGGAAATTTTCATCCAGGCTTGGCTGCCTATAAATAGAGCTGCAGCTCCCGGGAGCTGTGAGGCTGTGTGCTGCTGGTGTGCTCCGAGTTGCTAAGGAGATGGCAGAGCGAAGGCGCAAACCGCGTGGGGGAACCAAGAGGAAAGCTGCAGCGCTCTGGGGTTTGGCTGGGAGCCAGGGAGGTATCCTCCTGCGGGTATCCTCTGGATCAGAAATAAAAAAAAAGAAGAGGGAAAAAAAAGGATGGAGCTTCCCTCTCAGCCTGACAGAGGCCATTTGCAGGGCAGGCATTCCCATCAACAGACTCCTGAATAATTATAACAAACCATCAACCTTCTGGGCTCTCACGGCATCCCTGTTTCCTGAATTCAGACCCATGTTCTTTATCTCCGAGTAAAGTAATTACAGCTTATATTACACAGTTCCATTCTAAAGAAAAAGGAATTTTTGAACCCTTTTGTTCACTTGCATGTAGACTTGTAAACAAAAATTATATGCTTTGAACTGTAGCTGTGGAACAAACTACCTAAAGGAACTGAGACTAGAACGACTCCTCACACACAGTTTTCAGATCTGAGCCAATTCATTTATCTTTGGCTAGAGGACACCTGAACGGAGATAGACTCTGGCTCAAGACAACGAAGGAAAATAAGGGTCATCCTGAATTAGGGTTGGATGCAGATACTACTGTCCATTTCAGCCAGTGAAATTATCTCTTATCTCTGTGACGAGAGAGTCACATCACTGTGTTGGTAGCAAGTATCAGCAAGACTGAGTGCACACCCTGAAATGAGGAGATTTTGGATTTCCAGCATGAATGTAGTTACAATTTTACAAGCTTATATCGGGCTTACTTAAAGTTTATGCAGAAACAACTTTGAAATTGCTTCTGGTAGATTGAGAAACCACTTGAAGATAAAGGTAACTATAAGAAAAATATAAGAGTAGTCTCTAAGAATGAAACCCTTAGGAAAACAAAAATTACAAACAAAGGTGTAGGAATTCCTCAAAAGAAACAGGCAAATACAGAAAGAGCCAAGGTTGTTTCTGCAAATGCAGCAGAAATGCTCTGTGGGGTTAACTGTGGTTTTTCACACTGATTGCTTGGTTGGGATTGAAAATTAAATGCTTTTGTTTTCCAAGACTCATCCACAGCTCAAATGATACATCTTAGCAGAACAAAGGCAGTATCTCTTGCCAACAGTATAAGCTCATCTCTCACTGAAAAAAACCAAAGACTTAGCAGAAAAAGGTGTATTTTTCTTTGCGGTCACCTCTGTTTCAAGCCAAAGTATCAAAGTGTGTCTGACAGTTGCTCATTATTACGCAGGTGAAAGAGAAAACTGAACTTTTTTTCTTTTCCCCAAGACAGCGATGAAACCGTGCTAAGAATATTTGAAATAAAAAGCACGTAGAGCACGACTGATTTGAACTCTCACTGTCTTCCGTCTTTTACAGACGCTAATGCTAACAGTAACTCACTAGCAACAAATCGATGGAAAGAGAAGGAACATATGATCACGGCTTATTTCCCAGTGTACATATTTCTTAATATAGAAAAGTGTATGATAGATCTGCCGCCATCTGATCTTGATTGTTGTAAAACCAGTCATTCTGCCTTCATCTGCCAAAAGAGTTTGAGAATTACTGGGGATATTTTTGGCAGCGTTAAGCACACAGAAGCACTAAGGCATATTCCCAGAGGACAGCTGAAAGTTTCTTACCAATTTCCATCTATTAGATGTCACTTTTGCACATTACTTGAGGATTGTCCAGTGCGATTTCAAGTTAATTAGGAATGAGGAAAGTGGGGAAAGAGGCTTCAGGTCTTACTGCTGTAACTGTCTTTTTTCCCCACTAAAGTTATTTTATGACAGTCTTAAAAAATCAGAAATCTGATCTTGTATCTGCTAACTTTTATGACATAATACATTCACTGAAGAGGCAACTTACAAAAAAGATCTGATAAAATATTATTTTGGTCATAAATATAACCCTTAATGGGGTGGCAACGGATCAGCCCCTCACATACAAAAATAGTGTGGAAAAAAGGTGGTAAGAGTTCTTATTCAGTGATATACACTAGTTTTTAAAGACATAACTTCACATTTTGATTTCTGGAAACAAGATTATTTCTGCCACATTCCCTATTAGAAAAAAAATCTTAATTTTTCAGGAATTCTCAAGCACAACTGAGCCAATATAAATTAACCAAACACTGAATAAAAATTATTTGTATGAGGAATATTATTATGGCCAAGACACAATGGACACAAATTGAAATACAGGAAACCCTTTTTAAATGTAATAAAAATCTACAATCACTTTCCCACCATGAGGGTGATCAGGCACTGGCACAGGTTACCCAGAGAGATTATGAAGTCTCCACCCTTGCAAATATTCAAAGTCTAACTGCTTGTGGCTGTGACCAACCTGCTCTCCCTCACCTAAGCAGAGGTTTGGACCTTCAGAAGTGCTTTCCCACTTCAGTCAGTCTGTGATTCTCTGATTACTGAAAACAAATGTACCAGTTGTGTTAAGGCTAAATATCAAATTTAAGCTAATCTCAGCTATGCGAATGAAGAATTTAGTTTTGGAAACTTCGGTCATAAAACTGATAATAAAGTGTCCTTTTAAATAAACAGAAGCTTTAAGTAATCATATTCCATATTTGCTAGCCAATAGAAGAGTATATCCAAAAGAAAAACACCATTTCTTTTTACATACCGTCTATTTCCAACACATGAAGTGTTGTGCCAAGAAATTCTCCATTCTCCAATTAAAGAAACAATTTTGCAACATGCATTCTGGATTTCTCTCTGCACACTGCTATAATAGTGTTGATGGCTATGACCTCTTTTCCTATCAATCTTTATTTCCATATGCCATCTGATTGACTGTCACACTTCCTATATTCCCCTTTATTTTTTCTCCATTTCCCAAGCTTTAAACTCATGTAAAGTTTTTCAAAACCAATACTACAATATAATAAACCATGCAGCCCTTTGCAAGCGTAGCAGAGCTTGTAGCTATGGAAGCCTCTTCCAGTTCCAGCTAAGTTGGAAATGCATTTCACATTATATAAATGATGCTTGGTCCCGCACTGACTGTGCCATTCTACAGTTATTACTTGGTCATCACTGCTAATGAAGAAGGGAGTTGGAATTAAGTGGCATTAGCAGTTTTGCCATCAATGTCACACACTCAGCACAGGCAGATTCACAGCCTTCTTGGACAGGTCTAAGAGGTACAGGAAAAACTGCAGCAGCTCAGCCTCTGCTATGAGCACAGGGCTGAAGCATGGACAGGCAACAAAAATTTGAAAAGCTAAACTGAGCCAGTAACAGCTGAACAAGTAGTATCTAGAGGCACACAAATCAGAAGAGTGAACACAGCAAACATAATGGTGTGAGTCACTAGAGCGCAGTGTTAGCGAAGGCAAGTATTTGAGGGCCAGCAAATTAAATTCATAATCATCTGAATTCAGGTATCTCAACAGTGGCAGACAACATTTCAGTATTCCTTTAAAACGCATATGTTAAAAACAATAAAAAATGGTGAGAAGGGGGGGAAGGCTCAAGTTAAAATATATTCAAGATAATAACATCCTCACATACACTGTACAAACTGTTTCAGCTCTCACTGTGCTGGTTTACTCTGCACATTTCTCTCAGCCAGGCTTCTGGAAGAGGGGGAAAGGTGGCCAGATTCAATACAACTTTCCTATCTGCGTGCATTAGCACTGTTACAACATCCAAGCTGACAAGATTTAAAGGCTTTATTTCTCTACTGAAGCAAAACCTTTCACTGGGTTAAAACTGAATAAAATGTCCATAAGTGTGGATTCATACAAGCCTGGTTGATAACAAGTCTACACTGAGAAGCCTGGGCTCCTCCTGAGCATTCACTTCCATCTCCCCAGGCGTTCAAGTACCCTCTGCTGCCCTGCCAGGGAGGCAGTGGAGAAACGGGAGCAGCAAATACCACTTTGCTGCAAATGGGCTCACAGAGCAGTGAGCTTCTTTCAGAAGCTTATTGCTGCGAGTGCAAAGAGTTAAAACACCGCAAGGCATTGCTCTGATCTCACACATCAGTGAAAAACCAGCAGCAGCTCTATCCAAAGCAATGCTGCAAAATAAACACGAAGCTGAATCACACCCATAAGCTCTTAAAGAGAACAGTGAGCTAGATATAGATACGAATTTCCCAAGGTGAACCCCTTTTGTATCAAGGCAACCTCCAGACATTATTGTTTAACCTTCTTCAGGATTTAGGTTTGATTTCAGGCTAACAACAGCCATTTGGAGCAGCCATCAAAGTAAAGCTGAAGAGTACAGAAAAGGAATGGGAGAATCCACCTGAAACAAACATTTGGCCAAACCTCCACAAGGTTGAAAAATAAAATTCCTGTCAGCAGAGTGGAATCAACTTCAGTTACACCCTCAGTGATAATATAAAATTATCCACTTGCCACCTAAAGTTGATACGGGCTAAGAAATTAAATGATGAAAACTTACAGGTGCACCTTTCATTATCTGGGATGGCAGTGCTGCTATTTAAGCTACAAATAAAACTCTTAAAATTTTTCACAGTATTATCACTGCCTATCTGCAGTCCCCACAAGGGTTAAAGGCAGAAAGCTCAACCCTGCTTCACAGTTTGGAGCTTTCTGCCACTGTGACCAGCTGTTTGAGCTTAGGCGTATCATCAGGAATCCAGTGACACAGCAAAGGACTGAATGCAGACATACATTTCTGACTCCCAGTAAGCAGAAAGATGACCAAAAAATTATGCCCATGACCTAACAGATCCCATCATGCCTTTACACCTCTTCACTGTAAACTGATTTGAGAACGCAACAGTGGTGAAAAGCATTACCTTTTCTTACAGAACTGTTTTGCTTAAGTGGGCTTTTTATTCTTTTTATTTTGTTGAAAATATTAAAGATATTAATCTGTGATAGAGACACAGCCACTTGCAAAACAACTTGATTCTACTCTGAACCTTGCAAATACAACCGACTTTGTTTCCTGCATTGCTCTAAGGTCAGCAAGAAGTCAGAATTCAATCACTAGTGCAAGTGGCAGCACATTTTTCTCTCCAAAATAGCTGTTACTCAGGGGCATGAGGCAATCCCCCCGGATCTGTGAAGTGAGTACATGTCCATGCACAGGGGCTGTAGCGGAGTATCTCCATCCACCTGGCTTGTGAGAGGTATCTTGTGAAAGCAAGGGGAGAAAACTGATGGGGGATGGAACAATGAATAAAGATTAGTATCGGGGAATTATTATCAAGCAAGAGGCAAATATTTTCTTGTTTTCCTCTATTTTTCTTTATTTTAACTTTCGAAACACTGCCAAGAGAAAGGAAGGGGGAAAGGGTAATGAACGTGACAGCATCATCAGAAGACACAGACTGGGAAACTGGCAGCTCAGACGTGCCAGGGCACAGCCCAGGCAGGGACACAGCAGTGCGTTGTGGTCTAAGCCACTGGTCATGCAGGAACACCATACAGGAGCTGACAAGGTTTCCTTGTAGAGCTGGGCCAGGCTACCCCACAAATGACAAATAAAATCGGGTTTAGAGTGTGAAAAGTGGGTCACAGCTACAGAGAGGAGGATGAGCCCAATGAAACGGCTGTGCTTAGTGGGTGATGGAGAAGCAATCAGCAGTGACCTCAAGCCTTTATCAGTAGTGTTATTACCCAAATTTGGCAGCACCCATCAGCCTGTCAGTCTGGTAGCAGCGAGCTGCCCTAGATGAATGCCATTAAAAGTCCCTTCCCCAGCCAACACTTTTTAATGCTCACTGTAACCCACAAAAGCCATGGTCCTCCTCTCCCAGCTCTCCCCTTCCTGCCCAGCCTTCTGCCTGACTCATACTGCCCTGGATTGAGCCCCCCCTGCACAGCAATCCTGGGTGATCTACTCCTTTCATCAGGGTCCATTTTCAATCCCACATCCCCAGACATCTCTGGCACTGAGCACAGGGGTGGTTTGGGACAGGGGACTCACAGATGGGCTGGTTTGGTCCCCACCACTCCCACCCTGGGCTTTGTCTCCTGCAAAGAAAAGAGACGGGAGGCTGCAAGCACAGGGACATCGGTAAGTTTGAACTCTTTTTTAACCACTCAGTTTTTCCCTCAAAAGTTGAAGTTCCCAGATGCATCTGGGAGAAGAAAAAGGGCACAACCAGGCTTTGGTAAGAAGCAGGCAGGCATCTACTTCCATGCTGGGATGCATCCTGGTAAGAACGCGAGCACTGCAGCGAGTGCAAGCCATGCTGAGCACCACAGCCTTGGCCAAACCGTGCACTCTCCCAGTCATCCCCTAAGTTATCATTAAAATCTTCACAGAAAAAAAAATCTGGACTTTTTAAACACTGCTTAAATGATTCTCTCCCCCAAAGAATTAAATTACCATTTATAGCCTGTTCTTCCTATTAAAAATTTATCAATTTATTCATCACTTCTAGGACTGAAACCTTTCATTTGTTTTACAATGAAGAAACCTTTGATCTGCAATTCTCCAAGGCTACCATTTTTTATTCTTTAGTTCTTCTCATTAAAAATAAAACACCTCTATTCTCCAAAATGCCCATTTTAACACAAGAAACTTTCTTTATCCTTACCTTGTGATAGGCACTCTGGAATTTGATATGGGTTTGGCTCTTCTGTTTGTTTTATTTAATAACAGCATTGTAATGCCAAAAAAACCCAAACAAAAAAAACTAAAACAAACAAAAACCCACACAAAACACACAAACAAAACAAACAAACAAAACAAAAAACCAAACAAAAAAACCACCAAACCAAACATCTATTATCATCTTCTCCCAAAGACACAGAAGCAAAAAGCAAAAATAGAGTTTCACATTTTGTCACCTGGCAGGCCGCATTAGGCTAACCTGAAATGAGTTTGCCCTGGGTCTCCAAGCACACCCCAGCCCTGCCAGCCTGTCTCCAAGGGGAAACTCCTAAATGGAGACTAAGCCAGAGCATGCGTTAAAACTGAGATGCACAAGCTGCAGAAGAACATTTGGAAACCACATTTTAACATCTTTCCCCTTGTTCATCCTGTTTTTCCAAGCTGGACACACAAAGACCCCTCTCAGCAAAACAATCATTAGCACTTGTGTGTGACTAGGACTACAGAAAGCAGATTTACCCCTACCCAAGCTGCTAAATGTGCTAAACGTGATGCTTCACATCAGTGGCTCTCAGGATGCTCCCACCAGGAGCAGGACAGAATGTCGAAGCGGATTTGCCTTTCTGTACTCCTGGTACAACTCACACCTCACCCACTCCAAGGACCACACACTTTGCACTGGTTTACTCCATAAAGTTTTGTCCATTAGAGTTACTAGAGGCACACAGGTTTCACACTACTAATCAGTAAAACAGCGCCCAGGACCATCTACCCTACTTCACGTTGCGTGGAACAGCCTGCCCATGTCCAGCTACATAATACCTCAGTCCCATATGAAGTGCTAGGGCACAGTTACTATCTGGCTGTTGGATTTCAGATCAAAGGTCTGAAATGATCTGAGTTTTACTGCTGTCACTTAGCAGAAACTCCTTCATGTCCTGGAGACGGCTGCAGGAGAGCTCCATGGTGCAAAGCCATCATCAGGGAACTGGGCTTCATGCTGTTGCCCCACTGCCTTTGGGGAATGGCCCATGGGATGCAGGACAGCACTAGCTGCTGCAGGCCAGGCAGTCAGCTAACATATCTTCCAGCTTGTCCTTCTTATTTATGAGGTACTGCAGTAAGAGCCCTGCTTTAAGTTATTCCCTGACACAAGACCATCTCATGAACTCATGCTGGTGTCCCCCCCTCCCAGTTCTGCACTAGGCCTTGGTGCACCAAAGGGTTGGCAGGGCTTCCACTGCAGCAAAGTTTCAGAAAAACAAGTTTTCAATAGACCTAGAAAAGAATTTTCCTTTAAAAACACCATTTGAGGAAAAATGGATTTTTATACCAAATACACATTTTCCTGTTCACTCGCCACAGAAACTCTGATGCCTGCCAGGAAGAGCAGTGCTTGAAAATCAAAACATGCTGTTTGATTTCTAACATAGAAGCTTTTCCTGTACAATGAAATCCTACTTTCTGCACACCTCTGTCACAGACAGCTGAAGAACAAGCTACAGTTGAACTCCTAACAGACTTCTAACCCATTCCAAACCTGACTTCAGCTTAGACACAATGCTGAACCAAGCCCACAGTCATTTTCCAAGAGGTCAAGGAAAATAAAAACCTAAACCACCCAATTCTCAACACTTATATTCAGTAACACAAAGCAGAACAACCAACTAACCTGACAGAGAAACAATAATATACTCCACTACTGAAGCAGAGCAAATCAGAGGACCAAAAACCACTTAGTGTCCAAGCTTCTGTTTAGTGCAATGTAAACCCTCCAGCTGCTACAGAGAGAAAGAGCAGCTTTTGCCCAGCAGGCACATTTGTGTAGGAGCCCTCATGATGACCACAGGGAACTGCCAAGTGTACCTGTCCTCCCTCCTCCTCATACCAAAAGTTCTAGCTACCTGCATCAGGAGGGAGCAGAGGAGGATCAGAGCCAGCAGGAAGCACAGAAATCCAGAAAACTACTCCATAAAATAGCACGTGGCTAAGTGCAGCTAATTACACTTTTGTCACCAAATACAAGATGCACCAAAAATATTACTGTCTTGTAAGTCATTTGCATGCCAGAATATTTCCACTCTGCATAAATGATTTCATTCAAATATTGTGAAAATGAATTCATCCCTAAAAAAGACAACAGGTCCAACTGCGTGTCACCAGATGTCACCCAGGCTATGATGCAGCCACTTGAGTATGCTCTTCACCAGCATCGCATAAGAGCCATGAATGTCTGATGAGCCCCAGGAATGTGGGCTTGCCAAGCACTTGTCAATCTCCAGCGCGTGTTACTCCTCTTCAGTAATCTAACGCCGGCATCTTGTTCCTGTGTACATAAAAGCTTGCTCAGCGTGTTCAAATTGCTGTAATTCTGACAGTCTAATCATTTGGCGAAATGCTGCCATATTAACAGACAACAGCTTGCCCTCTCTTCAAACAAGAGGCTCCTACTCTGCATTAGTGCTTTCGAGGAAGATGGTGGATGAAGGAGTTTCTCACCTCCTGTTCCTGTTGGTGGGATAACAGTATCGATACTTGATGCCCACCAACCCCAAAGCAGTGCTCAAATACATGCCAGGGGGCTGGTTTTTAGGTGAAACACCATATACATACAGAAAGAGCCATTACTCCTGTTTTACAGAGTGCTTCACAGAGGCAGAAAAAAACTTTATGTGACAAAGGAAACGTGTGGGCTGAGATGGAAAACTGAATTCATTCCACCCAGCTGTAGTCCAAATAACCGCAATATTATTAAATTAGCGCTCTGCTTAAAATGAGGGGGAATCGGAAGCTTCCAAAGTGTGGTTCGCAGTTAACCTTTGCTCCATGAGTCACAGAAATGACTGACAGAGGTCAGGCTAAAGGTTTCCCTAACCCAAATACTGCCCAGTAGTGGCCTGAAACAAAATGTGTATGGTGGAGTGAAAACTGGCAAAATACATTTTAATAACTGTACACAAGAACACAGTGGTTTGCAGCTCCCACATTTCAGGAACTGGAGGGGATTTTTCTCTTTTTAAGAGCATCTGATGGATTTCTCTTTCATGAATTCGTACAGATGCTGTCTGTTGGCACAAAAACTTCTGGCATTCACAAGATCCAGTGGCAGCAAACTGCATAGCTTCATTACAGATCTCCATCAGGTCACTTTAAGCCTGATACCTCAGACCTAAAACAGCTGGGACAAAAAGTAAATAATCCTTCACTTTCAAGCTAAGCAAGTTTTCCTTTCTAATAATAGTTATTTTAGATCCCATTACTGTGCATACAAAGTTAAGGTTATTCTTTGCATAACTTTGCATTCAGGTCCACCCTGCAGAAACCACTAGATTTTTGCTGCAAAATGCAGCAAAGTTTTAAGGCAAATGGTACATTTTAAATGGGTTCCCTATTGTTCTGTTTGTTTCTTTGTGTGAGTATTAATGTTTTCCCCCTGTCACAGGGCATGACCAGTCAGAGACAACTCCTATTACAGGAGGAATCCTGCAGCAGGACCTCCTAGTACAGTGAGGAAAGTGTTTGATTTATTTAGGCCAATGGTTCCCAAATGGTCTTTTGTGAACAATCTTCACCCCATAGCACTTCTTTCCACAGAAAGCCCTCCAAGCATTCTTCCCTTAAATAGGTGATCAAGTTATTACCAATTCCATCTTCTTGTTTCTCTCTGCATTTTCTCCACAACTCAGACACCCATGTTAGTGCTCATGATATTGTTGTCAAGTCCAAGGCCTCTCAAAGAGGCCAATAAAGGAAATACCTTCACTATACCAACAATGCATTGATCAATGTACAAGTTGGTTTGTACAGGAAATAAACAACCTCCATCCTGATCAAAGGTCCTGAACATGTAGCCTGACAGACTATAAGGAAGTGTTTTAAACACTGCAGGGCACTATGTTTGCATTTAATCTTTTCTTTTTTATTACTTTGCTTTTTTTTAAAAAAAAAAAAAACATTATTCCCCAACCTGTCAGTGTTTGCTTTTCGCGATTTGTTTACACTATGTGAGCTGTAGGTTATTTCTGTTAGAGACCCTAATTTCCTCCTCTGCTGAGACTGTGGCAATAGCCCCAAGAAGTTTACACTGGGAGAAGAGCATGACAGGCAGTGAATTAAGTGGTTCAGAAAGAGATTCAATTGGCTTTCTCAATGGAGGAAAATGAAGATAAAAAAGAAAATCTTGGCAGTTCTACTCTCCTGTCTCTGTCTCAACTTCACCAACTGGACATCAAGAGACAGTCAAAGAAAATAATCATCAATATCTGAAACTTAGTATGACATGATTTATTGACACAGATCTGTCCTTTTTTTTACCAAGATCTGTCCTTTTTTTTCCTTTTTTTGGTAGCCAATTCTCCAGCTGTCTCAGTTCAATTCATTTGTTTCTCCTAAATGTTTGGTTTTCAAGTTGCTATAAAATTAGATGGCAGGAAGCCTAGAGCTCCTGTGCAGGAATCTTCTTTACCAACTCCTAAGCTGTGAAGTGCAGAAATGTCATGTTCACTCCAGCCTGGTCAACATTTCCACAAGCCTTAAAAATGCTTTGAAACCCAGCATTGAAAGATTCTGGACTGATCAGGACTCATATCCTGCAGGAGAAATCCAACCTAAGGAAACAGTAACACCAGTATTGAGAAGGAGACAGATCCTGAGAGCCATTGGAGTCCTAATTTTTGAGAATGACAGATATTTCTAAATCTGATGACTAAACCAGTAAGCTGTCCCATCAGGCATTAGCAGAAGTATTTATTATTTTTAATACATGCTGCCTCCAGGCAGAGGCAAACAAGTAAAAAAAATGACAAGTGTCCCTTCAAAGGGACTGCCAGCTGAAACAAAAAAGCTGTATGTATAGTTCAGACTTTGTACTTCGAATGCATGTGCATCTACAAAGAGAGACAAAGCTTTACAATCACGCTATTCTTGACTCCAACCACTTCATTGCATTTAAAAATACACACAATGCCATGAACATCGTTATTCTTTAATGGCACACTTTGGCCAAGAGAAACGAATGCAGGAAAATGAAAGACCTGGTTTGCTACTGAAAATTGATGGCTTCTCATTAAAAGTTTTTAAAAAGAAAAGTGGAGTAGTTAGGAGAAAGTATCTACTTTTAACTCACATCTCTTGTTCCTCCCCAACTGTGCTCTGGGCCACAAAGATTAAGCATTAGAAAAGAATGCTTTACAAAGGTGACTTTTTCTTAAAAGCAGATTGCAAAAACTGTAAAGAAAGCTTAATCTGATTAAAATATTAATGACATTTACCAAACCAGAGACTACTTTTTAATAAGAAAGTCTACATGTAAAACAATAATTTTCACATTTTTGTGAATAGAAGACTATTTTATGATAGACTATAAAAGGTTGTGTTCAGCTGTCCTTGGGATTTACAAGGTGCTAATAACATTTCTCCCATAACTTGTTTACCACAACAGAAATACATTCAGATAAATGCCATCATGGTGGATGAATGATGCTACTCTAAGAGGGCTCAAAGTACCATGGAGTCAACACACAACCCTTTCACCATCTTCCTTGGTAATGCCTTATCTGAAATAGGACAGGCATAAAACTTGGAACACGTTAGAAACAGACAAAGACATGACACAGAGGACATCTACTTTATGATGACTAACCCGTGGAGAAATGGTAAATTATTCCATAGTCAATCAGTTTTGTGTACCACAGAGTTCTGTACAACCGATGCTGGCAGTGTGCAGCACAAACCTCCCAAGACGGACCCTAAACAGCTCAACAGATATGGCCAAAGCTGAACCTTGTAGCATTCTACGAACTCTGCAAAAGGCAGCAGCTCTCAGCTTCCACTCCATTTCTACTGGCACTCAACAACCTCTAATTTAGGAAAAAAAGGCTATAGGGTGGCACACCCTCACTGAGAAAGTGCCAACACCTGCTTTACAATAGCCTTTTTAAATTCCAGGATCTCTTCCAGCCAGATTCATCTAACTTCCATTTCAATTTATTTCGACAGTCAACAGCCTCTTTGCTCAAATACCTTTTAAGTCATTATTTTCTGAAGTGAAAGATAATGGGCCATTATCCTATATCATAAGAAAACACAATACAATGCTAGATCGATATCTCAGTCTGCTATTAAATGGCTGCATGGCCAGCCACAAATCTTCCAGTCCTTATCACTCAAATAGTAAAATACCTCATAGAATCAAAGAATGGTTTAGCTTGGAATGGATCTTAAAGATCATCTAATTCCAACCCACTCACCAGGAGCAGGGCACTAGACCACAATGTTCAAAGCCTCACACAACCTGGCCTTGGTACCTAAGGTTCTTGTCTCCCAAAAAAACTCTCAAAACTTTAGTATCTTTCCCACTTAATAGCTTTTTCCTTGAAATCAGTACATAGTATAAAGATGCATTTCCTCTATCACTTCCCCATCTGCAATTAATTCATTTGTATTAATTTAACTCTGGTGAACAATAAATTCAGCGACAGAAGAAACAGCAAGCAGCCATCATACAAACTTCTTCAAATCCATCTGCCTTAGTTAGAGCAATCAAACATCTAGGGCTCAGTGGGGAGACATCCTCTGTTCCAGCTGATATACCACAGAATCTCTGATGACAAGGCCAATGAGCACAGAATTTTCATCTTTCCTTTAGGAAAAGGATCTCAAACAATTTTTCTGCTCCACCCATCTCATGTGTGTTGGAACTGCCATCTCATGGTATCAGACTCGATCTAGTACTTTCCCAAGTCAAACTTGACGTAGCCTCCAAGGACTGAGCTGCCCTACCCAGATGGTATCATTAACATGAAATCACAAACTGTTTTGGGATTCACGTCAGTCACAGACCTCATTTTATATACAACTTACTTGGATAATGGGGCCTTTGTAAAGGAGGACACTTCCTATCATAATACTATTACAACAGTATCATAAAAATTAAAAAAAGTGGTCAAAAGGTATGATTCCTTATCAGTATTGCAAGCTAATATATCAAATCTGTTTCACTTATTAAAAAAAGAGAAATACTCCAGATGAACTGTGGCTGTTTTGTTTTGTTTCAAATAAAACCACATCTGGTTTCCGAGTACATATATTTCTTCCTAGGGGAAAAGTTTTTGCAGTCCTGCCTGCCTTTTTGGTTTTTTTCCTTGCTTTTTGCCCAGCTATTCAGAAAACTATATAAACACAGGCAAAGGTCAACAAGGAAGGACACAAAGTGACAGCCCAAGTCATCAGGTCACCAACCTTTCCACCACATGGTCCCAGCAAAGCATAGTCTTAACGTGCCTTTAGAAAACCTTCATCGCTTCCCTATCAACAACACAGGACGACTACTGCTGAAGAACTTATATCCAAAAATTAAAAAGAAACAAACAAACCAAAAACCAACACACTTGGTTTAGATAAAATCATGAAAGGATTTTTAAGAGAATGGAAAATGATGGAAACACCTTCTCTGGAAGTGTTCAAAAAATGTGTAGATGTGGTGCTCAGGGGCATGGTTTAGTGGTGAACCTGGCCTGGGTTAATTATTGGACTTGGTGATCTTAGAGGTCTTTTACAACCTTAATGATTCTATGACCATTATGTGCTGTTGTCTAATTGCAACAGAAACACCACAAGAAAAATCCAATGGTATCAGTAAAAGTGCCTTACGACATGCAGATATTCAGGTTACTTTGTCTGGGAGTGTCCATCGTGGCCTCAAGGCGTGGTGAGCAGGTCTGGAGCCCTCCTGCCCTCTCCTCCCAGATGCCCCTTGCTAAGCCCAGGTACTGCCAACAATGTAGCACGGCCTCCATGGCTGACAGGCACTGTCCCAGGAAGAAAACTTCCAGTTTGGTTTCAATTAAAAGAAACTATTTTGAAGACAATTCAGTCCCAGTTCTAGGCACAGTAATTTTCAACTCCCCGTTTTAGAAAACTCCTCTCCAAATACTGCCGGTCTCTGGCCCCTGTACAAGCAGTGCTCCTTTTAGGCTGCGGACGTTAATCAAGCTGCTCTTTATTTTTAGATTTTCTTCATATGACTTTATGCCACCAACTCTATTAACATTATGCTGTGGAACATCAGAGGTATGCACAGATCAATCAAACTGACACAAGATGTTCCTCCTGGTGTGGGAGAAGCTTAGAGAAGAAAACAAAAAATACCCCTCACATCATAAAGCAACTGATTGGACACCCTGGCTAGGAATAAAATCTCTCTGAGGAGGTGGAGGAAGGGAAGAGAGCAGCATTTCCACACACACCCCCCCCTCCTCCCGGGTGCTTGTGTGTGCAGGTTAACTGCTCCTCTGCACAGAGGGTTTGACTTCAGGGCAATGCCCAGCGCAGGCTGGAGAGCGAGGACCCACCTCGGCAGTCCATTTAAAAACACTGTTTCTGTCACTCTTGTGTCCTTCCTCTGTTTCTCTCAATATACTGAATGGTATTGCAGCTGCAAGAAAACTCAACCTCTGATCTCACCCCAGCCTAACAGGAACCTTCTAATTCACCCAGTTCAAAACTTAAATGTTCAGCTGATATGCTCTGACCCAGGGCTGCTGCAGGTATGGTGATCCCTGCCACAGGGACAAGGGAAAGACTGCAGCACTACATCACATTCCAGCCACCCGTCTAACCACTGCCAGAATCAAATGCTTCATTCCCCATTTCCTTTCCTTAAGCAGGATTAAGAGAGACTGAAAAAAAAAACTACAGTCACTTCAAACCCAGTCTTTTCTGTTTACTGTACTGAAGCCTGCTCTTGAAAGCACCCCCCACTCCCTCTCTCCAAAAACAGAAAGAAATCACAGGTCAGCGACGCGCCCTGTACAAGAGACTGAATTTTATCTAGACTTCCTCACTGACACTCAGAAGTATTTGGGAATCTTCTTCAATGCAGATTTTTGTTGGCAACTGGAGGCACGGGTAAACCATTAATCAGAACATAAACCACTGCATATGTCAACTGATGGAAGGGTAAAAAACCTGCCAAACTTGTAGACAAAAATTAAAGATCAAAGGTATGCTGTTAGCTAGTACCACCATTTCTGACTGGCAAATTCTCACCTGCTGTTGTTACCAGCAAAACCTTAGATTATGTAAAAGGAACAGTTTATTTCCGCCATGTGCTTTCTCAGAGAAAAAAAAAAAAGCATAGCCACTGACTCTCATGAGCCCCATGCAACTGCTCACACATTGCCACAGGCATCCAGGGTGAGATCCAAACCAAGGAGCAAAGTTCCAGCTTCTATGGATATCAACAGCTGTAGTATCATCAGAGGTATGCAGGGAAGCATTGGCAGCTGCAGACCGTCTGCTCAAACCAAGCAATACAAAGCCAGGCTGAAGTAATAAGACACCTTTTCGCCCTTTCAAAGCAAAAATCAAATATTCCTCTGTACAAGTATTTATTTATTTCAATGGGAAGTACTGAGTACTTTTGTCTTCTTTGCAGCTTTCAATGTGAGCCACCCAACATGCTTGTGCTCTGTTACCACTAAAAAACCTCCAAACAAACAAGCCCCAAACACAAAACAGCAGAAGAGGGTAAAAGTTAAGGACATTTTCCAATCCGTTGTTAAATTAACACAGGCTAAAATTTCACAGCAGAAAAAGGATACAAAAATTTGGCTATGGAAACATTCCTTTATTTGAAATTCCATGTAATTTGGTTAGTCTTAAGACTGCAAAAACTTAAGTAGCAACTTTTTGTAAAATCTGCAAGCCTTGGGAAAATTCTATAAAAGGGTAAAGCAAAGTGACATTCTCCAACACTTCTCCACCTTCACATTAATATTGAAGGGGATTGCTCTTAAATTTCCCACCACGAACAACTTAACTACACAAACCTCAGTCCAGCACAATAAAAGACGTTACAAGTGATCTTTGAGTTATCGTCTAAATCATAGAAACGAACAAGAAAGCACTGAGCAATAGGTTGTATGTCGACACAGGCAGGTCCTGGCAAAGCTCCAGGCGTGCAATGCATGCTCACTGCCTGCACCATCCTTGCTGAGTTATTGGCAGGATCCTGCACACAAGCCAGCATCACACCACTGAGCAGTGCCACACATCAGGGCCCCGACAGCACATCTATCTTCCATTCATACTTTCCACATAGAAGGAAAATTATAGGAACTGTTGGCAAACATGAAACTTGGGCTGACAAAGCACCATACCTGTTGATGGGGAAAGGAAAAAAGGAAAAAAAAAAATTAACTAAAACTGGGCTTATCATTTAAAGACCAGAAGACACAGGTTTTTTCTCTGAATACTTTTTGTCCCATTACCACTCAAGAATTGACTGCTATGTCAAAACAAACAGGACTTTCTTTATGCTTTCTGAAATGTTATATTTACATGTTTTGGTCATATTTTTTTTCTGGCTGCTTCTCTGATGCTTAAGGAATGATAAGGATTCCTTACTGCATTAAAGATGTTTAAAATGCAGTGCACAGCCAAGCAATTTGGGAAGCAATTGCTATGTTTCTAAAGTGAACCTTAATCTAGAAATGCTCATAAAAATCATATTATGGCAGACGGAAACAATAATGTTAATTAAATAATTTGCATCTACATAGCAATCGGTCCCGAGGGCCAAGCATATAGTAACACAATTCACATGAAGTACACCACGTGCTCAGCAGCAACAGATT
This sequence comes from Oxyruncus cristatus, assembly GCA_013399855.1. NCBI lineage: Eukaryota > Metazoa > Chordata > Aves > Passeriformes > Cotingidae > Oxyruncus > Oxyruncus cristatus. The sequence continues at coordinate 538,037 of VXAY01005704.1, forward strand.
TTAAAGTTTTGACCTGAAGAAACTCAAGTGCATACGACACCTGCTTTCCCTTGCACTTTCTGCCCCCAGCCTTTACATATCTAATCACAGCCACCAGCTTTTGGATGACTCATATAGCAGGACTTTTCTGCTTTATGGTTAGTTGCCCAAGAAGTATCCATTCCTCTGGACTGTTCCATGTTTTCTTTTCCTAAGACACAGTACACAAGTGGCAACAGGTTTTCATGTAGCAAGATGCTCCTGCCAAGCACCAGCACCTTCCTTAACTCTCCATGCCAGGTCCTCTTCAGCTAGCTGGGTGCAGGACAGTTCCTCTCGCGGAAACAGAAACACAGACAGGACCGTCCACCCTTAAGCCTTCTTTCACTTGTTCAACACAAGCAAAGATAACTGCGGAGATACTTAATACCCACAGCTAATTCTAATTCAATATTCTTGGTCAGAGAGGATTTGTACATGACAGAAATAGAACTGCATTACAAGAGAAATGAACTCTTTCCAAGATCCTGCCCATTTACAGAGCAATGCCAAGCTCCTTATATTTATGCAGGTCTCTTAACAATTTAGGAAAGAAGTCGCAGTGGCAAGAACCAGAAACACTAAAAGAACACAACTGCTTTAAATGACACTTTTAAGATAAATATATAAACACACACACACTCACACACACACACTCACTTAAAAAAATTGTAGACTAGCTTCATTTGTGGTTTTTGTTAGATTTTCTGCCCCATTTATTAGCTCTTGTCAGGGAAGCAGCACTAGCTAATTTCATTATTTGTTCTCAGCCAATTTGACTTTTTGGCTTCCTTCCTGTGCCCTAACAGAGTTGCTCTGTTTCCAAAGAAGGGAAAGCAGCCATTGCATTACTGGAGATCAGATAGTTTTCCCAAGTTCATTTTAGCTACATGGGAGGAAGGCTTCAAGGCATTGCTGGGGGAACATATCCAGTCCTCACCTTCTTCTGGCCGCTACACAAACACAATGTGCACACAGAGGTGCAAAATGAAACACCTGCGGACTTTCCTTATAAGTGGGCACTTGACATTGCATGAAGCCAAAAGACTGTAGCTAGTTCCACACAGAGGTAGCCTCCATCTACATCACCCAGTGAAACCCCATTATATCAAAGGATGTATTAAGTAATGCAGATCCTCATAACCACAAAGATCCCAATCTTTCACAACAATAAATCTTTAGCAGGCCTATTTTGCCTCTTTGTTTCTCAATGGGGGGGCAGCGGGGAGCCCCCAAACTCTAAAAAAATACAAACAACTAATAAAAGCTAGGCCTAACATAAATCCCTCAAGTTTCAAAGGGATTTGCATACGGCCCAGTGCTGCCATAGCATTTTTTACATATGGCGGGCATTAAAGGAAATAATCAGACCTTGACATTAGAATTGGGTGTCCCTTGTGGCAGTGCTGAGGAACTGAGCCTTTTTCCTTGCCCCTTCATTTTCTTTTCATCTTAAATTTTGTTTGTCAACTGCTAACTTAATATACAGAAGTTAATTTCTTTCCTGACTCAAGGTATCACTAGTGGAATATTAAGTGTTACTGTGGTGGCTGCAAGTCATTACATCTATACAAAAATTAACCTATGGCACTAATGTTTTTACTTTTTTTCTCTTTTCTATTTTATTTATACAAAAGCACCTGCCTTATTAATACTGTAGTTGGAGCAACTGCTAATGCAAATAACTGAAATTCCAACTACCTTAAATATGCAAATATAAACCCCTAAGCTTTTCCTTAAATTAATATAAATAAAATCTGATTTCTTGAACTGCAGAAGTATGAGTTATCCTAAAGAAATGAAGTGTGCACCAAGAAGAGAATGGCTTTCCATCCTACCCACTTTCATGACAAATTTCATAGGAAATCAGGCCTCCTATTTAGGCCAACCTCTAAAGCAAAGAAGAAAACTACTATTTCTATTTCAGAAATATGAAAGTTAAAAGTATATCTATACTATTTTCCAAGATGTTTGGTGCACTCAAGCAGCAGGAAAAATTAGTCTGTGCTGAGTTCCATGCTGCCATTGCTTGATTGCAGCTACTACTCAACATATCATTTAAAGCACGCTGAGGTGTTTCTACACTGCAGTGTATTACTGGGGACTGCTGCAGTCATACCTATGAGATCATCCAGTAAAGAAACAAAACTTTCAGGCATGTGCTAATTGCAGAACTCTGTAAAAAACGATCCAGCCATTCTCCATTCAAACCCATTTCATCCATTCTGGGGACACAAAAGCATATTTTCCAAGGCTCAGTGCCCACAAGAGATCTTATCAAGAAGCCAGGCACTAAGAGATGCTGTGCATTTCCACCTCCCCGACACCAAAAATGTACATGATGATGACAGAGCACGGACAGCAAAAATGTAACAAAACAAACCCCTCAAAGACGCTGAAAACAGAGCATATGTTAAAAAATTAGATATGGTGCCATCCTAATGGACCCTAGCAAACTTCCTAATATACGGCAGACTTCAGTTTCCAGTCTAAAGAGCAGCTCAAAGGAACTCCAGCTACTCCAGCCATTAGCCCAACTTAAATGCCTCTATGCAAATACACATAACACAGGAATTAAAAAAGAGGAATTGGAGACATGGGCAGACCTGCATGGCTATGATCTTACTGGCTTTACAGAGATGTGGTGGGATGGCTCCTGCGACTGGAGTGTTGGAATAAAAGGATACAGGCCTTTCAAGAAGGGACAGGCAGGGGAGATGTCATCCTCTTATGTCAATAACCAGCTGGAATGCATGAAGCTCTGCCGGGGGGTGGATGGGGAGCCAACTGAGAACTTATGGGTCAGGATTAAAGGGAGGGCAGGGAGACGTGACATTATAGTGGGGGTCTGCTACAGGCCACTCAACCAGGAAAACTGAGTGGATGAGGCCCTCTGTGGACAGGTAGAAGCAGCCTTATGTTCATAGGCCCTGGTCCTCATGGGGGCTTCAACTATTCCAATACCTGCTGGAGGGACAACACAGCAGGACATAAGCAATCCAGGAGGGACCTGGAATTCATTAATGATAACTTCCTTCTCTTAGTGTTAGCGGAGCCAATGAGGAGAGGTGCTATGCTGGACCTCATCCTCACCACCAAGGAGAGGCGCTATGCTGGACCTCATCCTCACCACCAAGGAGAGGTTGGTGGGGAATACAAACCTCAAGGGCAGCTTGGGCTGCATTAACCATGAAATGGTGGAGTTCAAGATCCTTAGGGCAGTGAGGAGGGCGCACAGCAAGCTCACTACCCTGGACTTCAGGAGGGCAGACTTTGGCCTCTTCAGGGACCTGCTCAGTAGAGTACCATAGGATAAAGCCTTGGAGGGAAGAGATGTCCAAGAAAGTTGGTTAATGTTTGAGGATCACCTCCTTCAAGATCAGGAGTGATGCATCCCAACAAAGTGATGTCAGGCAAACACATGAGTCCTGCATGAATGAAAAAGGAGATCCTGGACAAACTTGAACACAAAAAGGAAATCTACAGAGGATGGAAGCAAGGACAGGTCCCCTGGGAGACATATAGAAAGACTGTTCTAAGCAGTCAGGGATCTGGCTAGGAAAGCCAAAGCCGTAACAGAATTAAATCTGGACAGGGACTTTAAGGGCAACAAGAAAGACTTCTATAGGTAGATCAGTGATTAAAAAAAAAGACCAGGGAACATGTGGGCCTTTTCCAGAACAAAATGGAAGACCTGGTTACCTGGGACATCGAGAAGGCTGAGGTACTCACTGACTTTTTTGCCTCAGTCTTTAACATCAAGTGCTCCAACGACGCTGCCCAAATCACAGATGGCAAAAGCAGGGACTGGGAGAATGAAGAACCACCCACTGAAGGAGAAGACCCAGTTTGAGATAAATTTGGTGGCCTTCTATACTGGGGATACAACACTGATGGATGAGGAAAAAAACTACAGGTATCATCTACATGGACATGTGCAAAGTGTTCCACACTGTCCCATACGACATCCTTATCTCTAAGTTGGGGAGACACTGATTTGACCACTTGGTAGATAAGGAATTGTCTGGATGGCTGCATTCAAGAGTTGCAGTTAACAGCTTGATGTCCTAGTGGAGAGCAGTGACAAGTGGCATTCCTCGGGGATCAGTATTGGAAGCAGCACTTTTTATCATCTTTGTTGGTGATACGTACAGTGGAATTGAGGGTACCCTCAGCAACTTCGCAAAGCTGTGTGGTGTGGTCAACACACTGGAGGGAAGGAATGTCATCCAGAGGGACCTGGAAAGGCTTGAGAGGTGCGCCTGTGAAAACATCATGAAGTTCAACAAGACCAATTGCAAGGTCCTGCACATCAGTCAGAGAAATTCCAAGCACAAACACAGACTGAGCCAAGAATTGACTGAGAGCAGTCCTCAGGAGAACCTGAGGGTGTTGGTGGATGAAAAACTGAATTTAAGCTAGAAATGTGTGCTGGCAGCCCAGAAAGACAACCATATCCTGGACTGCATGAAAAGAAGTATGTCTAGCAGGCTAAGGGAAGTGATTCTGCCCCTCTTTTCTGCTCACATGAGACCCCACCTGGACTACTGCTTCCAGCTCTGTGATCCTCAGAACACGGAAGACCTGTTGGAGTGAGTCCAGAGGAGGGCCATGAAGATGATCAGAGGACAGAAACACCTCTCCTATGCTGCAATAGCAGCCAGCACCTTAGCTAGGCAATGCACCCCATCTCAAAAAAGATGCCTGAAAACAATGGACAAAATCCTGCTGGGTAGCAACCTTTCCTCTCCACAAGCTACATAAGGGAGGAGGATCATGCTACACTGCCATCTCATGAATACTGATGTCCAGCCAGACGAAGCCCAGTCTGCCGCATGACCCACTCACTCCAGCAGCACCACAGGACAGCAGTACTCTCCATGTACCCAGCATTGATTTGGGCTAGAAAGATTAATCCCTGGGTCACTGAGGGGCAGCTAAATGTTTTCAAAAAAAATTGACCTAATTAAAAGCTTAGCTATGCAAGAACGTGAAGTACAGAAAGGTGGGAAATTACAGTGTGTTTCTCACTGCTCTTGTGTATTTTGCTACACTGAGATTAAAGGGCAGGTCACTTCCCTGCCAGTTCTCAGAGAGAGGGGTATGTATTTACTAAGGCAATTACACAGAGCAAGTTACAGCTGGAAAAGCAACGCGCTACCAGTCACCACCTTGATTTACCCTCTGCAAGCCTGAAAATTTACATGACACTTAGAAACTGCAACACACACATTTGCCAGCCCTGTGTGCCCTTCTACTGCATCCTCCTTCACCGTTCACCAAGTTCACTTGCACAGACCTGCACTCTGTTTTAACTCCTCCAGCCAGGAGCGCATGCCTTCCTTTCCTCCGAGCATGGCACAGCTACCACAATCAGTAACAGTGCCCAGACACAAATTTAAGTGCAACTCAAAGGACATCTCCACACCAGATCTGCAGGGAGAAATGAGACTGCACCCCCAGGCAGCAGGTCAGGAGAAAGCTCTTCACGAAGTGCCAAGCAGAGATGCTGCTCTCAAGTCCTGCAGAGGGACAGGGCATTCTGGTCAGGGCTACAGGCCATGCCTCTGATCAGATGTCTTTTCCCTCTGGTTTGGCATACCGTTAGCAGGTAGCTTGCAGCAGCCTGCCATCACAAGCCTTAAATAGTCTAAAATGCTGTTTTCCTCTAATGTAATGGTGTTATTGTTATCATTTATAAATAAAAGTGATCAGGCAACCATTCGATACTACAAATTTTTTTTCCTTAATTTCACAGGACCAAGATCTTACATATTCTGTTTCAGCTAAAGCTCTGACACATTCCCTGTCCCAGACACTTGTACTGCAGCAGATGAGAAATCAAACACTGCAGCACCTAAACACCTTGAGGCTAGAGTCTGAACTTGAACCTCACCACTCTCTCCTCCTAAAGATATTTCCAAAGCAGCGAACTTTTCAATGTATTTAATTTTTTGCTTCCTTTTAATCCTACCTTCCTTCAAATATATGATCCTTCACAAAAACCTCTAGGGATCCCACCTTGTGATTTATTGGGATAATACTGTAGCATAAAAGTACAGTGTCAAAGTTCGAGGATATGAAAAATGATACAACTTCTGGTCCACTGACTTTCCCTTTTCTGTAACATACTACTAGTGTACTACTCTAAGATAATAAGACTGCTTTTCTCCCACTATTCAAACTGTCTAGTACCCATCCACAAAACTGAAGTAAGGTAACTCTTTACTAATGTTGTTTAACACCTTTCACAGTGGCGCAAAACCTAATGAATCCCAAAGCATTTCTTAGGTTTCATCACTCAAGCTGCCATTAGCAAAATTTGATTATCACCTAAGTTATCTACTTAGTTATTTTTGCTAGATCAGTTATGGCACTCATTACAGTCAGTTTAAAGCAGAAAGGTTAATACTGCCTGGACCCAGCAAAGATGTAAAGTAAGTGAAGCAAGGGCCACCAGGAATGGCAGGGAAGACAACTTTTATTTTAGGTTTACTTAGGGATGATGTTTAACCAAGGGTTTATTAACTCGTAACTCTATTTTCAAAAAAATTCCTTAATGACTTCACTGCAATCTGTTGTTCTTTATCATTTCAGAATAGGAGGCCATCAGATTCTACATAACCTATCCAAAAAACCCATACTGTAGGCTGTGGCATCCATATTAGGAAATTCTACTTTTGACAGCTTACAGAAAGCTGGGATAAACCCTCTGTCTTTTCTTCTCCCTGGTTTTGACACAAACTGAAGATTTCTGACATTGGGCTCCAAAATGAAGTTGTCCGCTCTCATATTTAGATAATGGGAGTCCCTACTCACATGCCAATTCTGCAAAATTAGGATTATCCCCTGCATTCTCTGGTTCACACTCAGAAAAAATTTCTTCACTGAGATGGTGGAACAGGCTGTTCAGAGCAGTTGTGGAGTCACCATCCCTGGTGGGATTTAAGAGACACGTAGATGTGGTGCTTAGGGACATGGTTTAGAGGTGCACTTGGCAGTGCTGGGTCAATGGTTGGACTGAATGATCTCAGAGGTCTTTTCCAACCTTAAAGATTCTATGATTCTGTGATTCTATGAAATCATACATAAAATGCAGGAGCTCCTGGCAGGAACAGAAATCACTGAGTTCAGAACATAGAGTTTGGAGTGTTCTATGCTTTCTCCTTTTGTCAGGTGGTTTCAGCCTGGAGGTTCACAACACCACTTCTGGTGGGAAAGGTCATTGCCAAATGGTAGCTAAGCAACACCTGAAGAGTTGTGGCAGCCACAAAGAACCACGATATTTTGTTTTGTTTAAGTTAACTTTTTAAGAAGTGATGGAGAGTCCTCAGAACAGCCAGTGACATCACCTTAATAGCCTTCCTGTGAGGAATTTATTTTTATTTCTTAAGTAGTTTGCATATTTGAGCCAAATGAAGCTAGGCACTAATCTGAAAAAATACTGAATAAATATAAAAGAGCTACCTGAATTTCTCCCTGGTCATGTTTTATATTACACCAAAAATTCCAACTTCCACAAGAAAATACTGGGAGGCCAGTGCTCTTGCTCAGAGGAGAACCTGATCTGTGCTCCATTTTGTGCCACTTCGCAGTTCCTATCTGCGCCAGCCAGGGCAAGGAAAAACAGTTTATTCACTTCTTGCACTGCACAGGTGGAAGAGCGTTCAGGGGCACCAGCCCCAAACCCTTCCACACCACGGAGCACAGGTCAGTGTGGCTAGAGTTCCTCTGCTGAGCTCCCGCTGCCGATGCATGAATGCAGATCTCAGTTCCAGCTGCACATCGAAGTGCCAAACGTTCCCTGATTATCTAGATAATAACTGCATTAACCCAGTTTTTGAGGGACTTTGGGCATATTAAAGCCTCAAGCTTTGCAACTTCATGTTAGAGGGTTGGGTCCCTACTTTGTTTCCTTCCCTGCCAACCTTCAAACTGCTGGCTACCACTGCTTCAAAATGAAGAGCAGGAGTTTTCCACATACCATGCAATACCACTGCTGAAATGCAGGTGCTGCTATGCTGTCCAAGGCTCCTGGGCTGGAAGGTCTGACATTTTTATCCTGAAGTGCCTTCTGCAATTCAGGCAGCTAAATACTGAGCACACACTTCAGCAGCTGAAACTTTAAATGCCTTTTGTGCTTCCATCTGTGCTTTGACTCATCCACCTGAAGCATTTATTCTTTGGCACATGGGCAGTCTAACCAGTCTGCACAATGCTTGGTGGCCAGTCATACCAAAAACTTTTAAGGCCTACTGAAATAGTAATAACAATAGCAGGGAAGTCAACTGTTTGGTTCCAGCATCTCTTCCCCAGTCAACTCGTATGCCAGGAACAGAGACACAAAGGAAAGAGGCAAGAAATGAATGCTGACTGGTTGAACCCTCAGAGCCTTCAGGTCTCATCACAGTCGTACAAACAAATGCCGGAAGGGCAGTCTGTGACCTACTTTCCCTCCCTTGTGTGAGGAACTGTGCTATTGTGAAACTGCCACCGACTTTCAGCTTCACAATGACGACAAGAGGGATTTCAAGCAGCCACACACTGTGTGGTTAATGGTGAGAAAGCACCGCTGCTCTGGCACCCATGTCTTCTGCCAGGGAGCCTCCACCATCCCGCGCTCCAGCTGCCACAAGGGGCAGAGGTACAGCCCTCCAGAGCAGCATGGCAGCAGGCTCACACAGCAATCCATCCACCTCCCCAGAACTGTTGTTTCCTCCTTCCTTTCCCTCATGAACTGCCTGGAAAACTATTCTTAAGTGGCAGCACTGAAGTTTCTTGCACACCCTCTGTGCCTTTGAATACCTTTACGCTGCCTCCCTGCTGCCTGGACTGGAGATGACTGTGCCATCCCATTAATAATAACCAGTCCTAAAGGCCAACTTATCCTGGGCGGCATCAAAAGAAGTGTGACCAGCAGGTTGAAGGAGGCGATTCTACCCTTCTATTCTGTCCCTGTGAGACCCCACCTGGGATCTTCAGCACAAGAAGGATGTGGAAGTGTTGGGAGTGCAGAGGAAGGCCACAAAAACGATCAGAGGTCTGGAGCAGCTCTCCTATGAAGAAAGGCTGAGAGAGTCAGGGTTGTTCAGCCTGTACAAGAGAATGCTCTGGCAAGACCTTACTGCAGCCTTCCAGTATCTAAAGAGGGCTTATAAAAAAGAGGAAGAGCAACTTTTTACATGGGCAGATCGTGATCAGACAAGGGGGAATGGTTTTAAACTAAAGAGGAGAGATTTGGGTTGGATGTTAGGAAGAAATTGTTTTACCCAGAGGGCAGGGAGAGACTGGAACAGGTTGTCCAGAGAAGCCGTGGGCATGCCGCTCCCGGAAGAATTTGAGGCCAGTTTGGATGGGGTCCTGCACAACCTGGTCTGGTGGAAAGTGTCCCTGCTTATGGCAGGGGCGTTGGAATAAGATCATCTTTAAGGCCCCTTCCAACCCAAACCATTCTGATCCAGGCAAAGCATCGTGGGTCACCTATGACCATGAGTATGTTGCTGCTTATAGTGGTCTCACCGAAGCCAGCCCTACAGCTAGACAAACTCACATACAGACAACTATTTGAATAGTTTTAAGTAGGAAACATTGGTGCTTAGCACAGCTCTGAAGTGACCTAATGGGTGCCCAAGTGGCTCTGAGAATCTAACTTCAAGCACACAAATGTGACAAGGTGGGCTGAGGGCCCTTGTATGGATCTCAAAATCACCTGTGCAGTATCTGCACCGCACAAGAGCTCAGCCCAGACAGCCGAGCTTCCTCAGGGCATGCAGAAAGCTGGTCCTGCACAGGAGCTCCCCTGTCTGCTGTGCCCACATCAGCTCCAAGCAGGGCATTTTCAGGCAGTTCTTGAACAGTTCTACCCCAGTGACAAATACTCCAGACCAGAGCCAGTCCACAGACTGAAGAGGGTGAGGTCAGCCCATTTGCACAGACATGCTCCTGTTGCAACCAGTGTCAGCAGCTTCTGCATAGCAAAAATGCCTCACCTTTGTCTGGGCAGGTTTGAACCCAGGCTCACAGAGACCTGGCCATTTCAGATTCCAAATCTTGTTCATCTATGAGAAGGATGAGTTGGCCAAGCAGCCTTTCCTGAGGGCTGATGACAGTGTTTCCCTGCATTACCATTTACCACTTACCCTTGCAGCCTGAGGGAAACCTTCAAGTCCATACTGGTTAAAAACCAGTTCAAATGGGGGTCTGTTATGTTAACTCCTCCAAGGCAAGCTTCACCCAGTGCCTCCATATAATATTAAGTTAAATGGAAGGGGAATAAGAAAGGAAGTCTCCTCCCAGTCTTAAAAAAATACATTGATCTTTAGATGTTATTCTTTTCTCTCCTATGACTACAGAGTAAGAAATAGCCATAACTCCCACCAAACACTGCACCTAACTACCCTGGTCCAAACGCACTGAAAGTTGTTTTAGTATTCTGATAGTTTGATACCTACTGAGGGTAGCAAAGTCCCCTGGAGAACTCCTCCTCCTTTTCCTGCGAAGGGACTTGTGCAATACTATCTTGGTACTGCATAATCCCCTTCTTAAAGAGAACACTACGCTATTAACGTAATTATCTGATTAATCTTCTAGCCTCACTTAGCATTAAACAAGCACCTGGACGCAGAATGTTCTTTTCTCCTAGACAGTGCACCTCAAGTGTTTATCCAGCACACTAATGCAAGAGATACCACCAGCAGTCCAGTTGGTGGTCAAGAAGGAAACAGTACTGCTGAGCACACCAGGGACAAGCAGGTATTAAAAAATACAAAGTAAAAAACAGAATACTCATCCCTTTATACTTACTACCTCCTCAGGATGAGACAATTCCTATTTTATAACTTAAAAAAAAAAAAAAAAAAAAAACCAACTTTAAAGGAATATACTGAAAATACACACACAAGAGTGATTTGAGTGTCTCACAGAATTTAAGGTCAAGAGCACACTGCTTGACTCATCAGTTCAGGCCAAATGGTTCCTGATCAAGTGCACCATTTTCAACTGAGCTACAACACCTCACAGAGAGGCACCCAGTGGTGAAAGCAGCTGATAGCCATGCATCACATTTCTGGATGAGTTCTTTCCAATCATTAATTGCACTCACTGTGAAAAGAAAAATTCAAGTGTGCCTCATTTCTTTCAGTTCTGCTTTCCACAACACTGGGTCATGTTACACCTCCACCTGATAGACTGAAGTACCACCTAGTCTCAGTAATCTTCTCCTTATGCAGATACAAACAGACCATGAACAAATACGTTTTCATTATTACTTTCACTTCCATCTGAGAGTGGGATGTGAGGTTGTTTTTTTTTTTTCGGTTTGTCTGAAAAACAACGCCTACTTTCTTGCAAAATTACAGGGTTTGGTCATCAGGTAAAATTTCTGTAAACTCCCAATTTCCATTCACATTGCATCCTCCAAAGCTTTTGTTTTCAAATTACTTGTTCATAAATGGTACAAATGATATGAGATGTCAAGACCCTCCTCCCATTTTCCAAGCAACAAAGGTGAGTGGAACATGCACAGCAACCAGAAGGATTTGGAGTGACGTCTCCTACTCACCGTTAATAAAATGCTGGCTTTGTATAGGTCTTCAGAGAAGTGAAACCTCCGATACACCAACTGAAAAATCTGCCTGAACCAATGATCAGAATAAGGCTCTGCTGGAATGTTTTGAAACTTACTGTGAAGCCGCTTAAAAAAAAAGCCACCAAAACACAAGACAGTTAGAAAGCATTCACATTCATTCTGCAAACTTCAGTAAGAAAGGACAGTTCAAGATAATTATTGCCAGTAATATGCTAGCAGTGTACCAGCACCTTCTGCTGTTCTCCACTTCCGGGGTGAGGCTGCAACATAACTCAAATGGCTCCTGTAACCTTACAATTCTGCTTTCCACTTTTAACGGACTCTTAATAAGACAGTATTACAGGAAAGAAAGTTCATCTTGTTTCTCCTTTCCCTTCAACCAAGTGTAAAGGAACAAAATGAAGTGGGAGTTAAAAATCATGCCACCAGGACAGACATCACAGAGCACCCAGAGGACTCACAGCCTCCCCCCTATCCTATCACACCATCCATTACCAACACTATATTTAGCTTGTATAATTAACATAGCTACACACATAGGCCAGTAACAAGTATCTTCAGAGCAGACTGTCCCTGTCACACATACAGGGGGGAAAAAAAATTCAAATTAATTTTATTACTGTGTTTACAAAGCAATATGCACCAGAGGGGGGGGAAAAAAAAAAAAAAAAAGAAGTTTTAGTTACACTCAAGCAACAATCTGCCCCACGCATTTCAAGCAAAACACGAAAACAAAATCACATTCTCCATATTGTTCCTGGCTTTTGTTGTTGTTACGTTCCCACAAAATCCCTTCAGGCACATCAAAATACTGCAAAACCTTCAACAACCATGAAGAATATATTACCTTTCACAACAGCAATGGGTAAGAAAGTACTATACTTCTGTAAGGACCAGGTCTGATAAGTCTAACATGTATCAGCCCCTCATTTGATCTTCCATTGTGTAAATGTGTAACCAATGGTGCTTAATACTAAACATAAGTGATGTTATGGAAATCTTTATATTACACCAATGTTGGGACACTGGTGAACCTGAAAAGAACACCAAGATGTGCTACCATCCATGTATACTCCTCCAACACTCCCTGCAGAAATCTCCCAAGGTTGACAGAAGCTCCTTTCCCAGGTAAGAGATGACTTCCTACCCTTCTCCAAAACACTGAAAGGTTCAAAGACAGAATCACACTGTCAATTTGTGTAGTTAGCATTGCCCTGAGTTACAGACTCAGTTTGGAGGCTTTTCACTGATTTCTTCTCTCTTTGCATGTACATTATCAGCTAGGGTGGATGGCCTCACGGTACGCCCATTGTATTTTCCTGCCGCCTGAGTAATCTGTCAGCAATGTTTTGAATCCAGCAAAAAAAATCCATCCTCCTGGACACTAGAAATGTAGAAATACGAACAGAAGACAGTCTACCATGCCTACTTCCATAGGACAATCCATGAACTTGTAAAACTTGAGAACCTGATCAATATGTACGTAAAACAGCAACAACGGCAGCCCACCTGGTTGACGGTCACTCCTGACACATCTGTGCTGAAAAGGTTTAGTTCACTTACAGAGTTCTCACCCTCTACCCAGTGCCGACTGATCTGCAATGCAATCATACAGTCTGGTGCCCAAACTTTAAAGTTCTTTTATTTTATTCACCTCCTTTGTTATTTTTTGGTTTTAACTCAACTCCTGAATCACAATCTCTCTGGGCATTAGTAAATTCCATCCCAATTTATCAAGCCTCAGGCTTTAACCAACATTATTTAATATCTATGCCTATTTGTTACCATTGCTAGCACTGAAATCATTGTAGCCCTACAAGCTTATTGTCAGATTAGTTTAGTCAATACAGTGGATATAATGAGGCACAACGCACTTCAGGGTCATCTTAACATTAGAGAGAGCCTCTGCCCCCTGTAATCACTGCAGCACACAGGCATATCTGCAATAGGGCGTGAATGAAGGAAGATCTAAAGGCTGGAACTCGACATATCCCCAGCTTCCATTTATACTATCAACACAATCATCTGGTCATCTCTCCTTTTCTTTGACAGTTGTAATATCTGCAATTAAAATCTGAATCAGTGGGGTCTGTTTTAAGAACAAAGAAGGTATTTCAGCTCAGTAGAGCACTGCCCGATTGGGTAGGATATGCTACAATTGGCATTCCAGCTCATTAAAACAGCTTTGCTGTGGACTACTCGTTCTGAAAGCATTCTGCAACTGTATGTATACAACACAAGCACTACTCAGCATCAGTGTTTGCTGAAATCCAGCCAGCTTCATGTTGCCCTTGCACATGAAGGAACTTGTCACAACAGTCCTTCGCAGTCAGATGAATGACTGGAGCCAAGGAGAATTCAAGGGAAGCACAACTCCTCGCTGGGGACTGGCAGTGGTAATAACCTCCCCTCTGACATGAGGCATCACGGGAACACCATTGTAGCAACCAGACATGGTCAGGAATTTGCTCCATGCTGAACCCAGAAGGTACCCTATGAGATGCTCTTGCTGCTTCTCCTTCTCCACGGCAGCGATAGCTACTGCTTTCCTCCTCCAAAACCCTGAATATGCCACACTGAATACCCATCAATAACTGAATCCCCCAAAAGTATCAGAACACAGAAGCATAGAATCATTTAGGTTGGAAAAGACCTCTAAGATCATCATGTTCAACCATTAACTTTAAAACTGGTTTAAAATGCTTCAGTACCTTTTGTCTGTAAAGATACTCATAAATGTGGGAGAAAAAAAGTCTAGATCTCAGGAAAGAACCATAGTCTTGTTTGGAAATGTTTTAAAATGGCATTTGGAAAAAACACACATTCCCATTCAAGAAGGGTGAAAACAGGTAGATCCTGTGAGCTGCAGGAGTTTGGTGCAGCTCAGAAAAAAAAGCAAAACCAAAAAAACTTTAGGCTTAGCTTCACTCAAGATGGGTATCCCAGAAAATCAGAGAATCCAAGTCACTATTTGTATTTATTTGTCTATTCTACCTGTTTAGAGGGATTTGTTCTCAGAAGGCCAGATGCGAACTGCCTACTACAGTGCTAGACTAAGGTAGATAATTTTTAAATAATTTTTAAAAGGGAAAAAAAACCTCAAACCAAAAAAACCCAACCCAAACCTAAGGAAATTTGGATTTCTTCTTCTTTCATTTAGCATTTGAGCTCCTTTCATTGCTTTTTCCATCTTCCCTTTGCTATGATTTTATTTTAACAATACCCAGTTATTAAATGCATCAGATAGCATGACAGTAGAGATAAGTTTCCAAGACATGACAGTAAAGCAAATTAAAATAGTGGAAGCTGTCAATGCACAGCTAACTCCTGTGTAATGCCAAACCCCTGTCCTGCTAAAGAATTAGATCCAAGCACATTCCAGTAGGATTTACCACAGTGAATTTGTTTTGATACACTGCTACCTTTCAACTCATCTTTATTGCACCTTCTAAAAAAATATTTCAACTTCCTTAGCAATGGATATTGGTAATATCCGATAGGTTGCTCAGAGAAATTGTGAATCCCTGAAGTGTTCAAGGCTAAGTTGGATAGGACTCTGAGCACCCTGGTCTAGTGGAAGGAGTGCCTGCCCATGGCCGGGAGCTTGGAACTAGATGATCTTTAAGGTCCCTTCCACGCCAAGCCATTCTATGATTCTGTGTTACGCTGAACTAACATAACAGACCAGTACCAAATACATTTCTGTTTTGCCAGGAAAGAATAAAAAATTGTGGAGCACCACACTGCATTATAATACAGACTGCTTTTCATCCTTGCATAGCAAGCTATCACTTAATTAGCAGAAGCCTACAAGAGTTTCAGCTGCCCAAGCACTAAGGCATGGTGGCATGTGGGCCCCTTCCAATTCAGAATATTCTGTGATTCTGTGATCTTAGATGCATCTTGGAAGCTGAGGGATACATGCACTTCTGAACCAACAACAATGTGCTACCCTACAGTCCTAAAATGGCAGCAGATATTTCTGTTTAGGCAACACAACTCCAGCCTTCATGCCTATTTAAGCACTGAAATGCTCAGTGAGCATTGCACCAGTTGGCTTTGGGCCTCAGTCATCTGCATGCACTCCAAAAAGAGCCGATGGATGCTGCCAGGACAATGGATACTAGTCAGAAGCTTTTAAAAGTAGTTGAGATGGAAGGGAAATACAGACTGCATCCAGACACTGGCAGCATCCAGACACTCTCAGAGTGACAGACAGCTGATCAGATAATTCCTTAACCCAAAGGAAAACAAAATGTTCATGAATTTTCATACTCCATAAAGTCATTACAAAGAGCAAGGATGGGAGAACATGGTCTCTGCCAGCGTGGGTGTACTGTTTGGGTCCCTGTATTTGGCACTATGTACTGCACCCATCACTTGTTTTCTAGGAAGAGATTAAAAATGAAGCTCTGAGAACAGGCTTTCACTAGATTAGCTCACCAATTCTCTTTTGCTCATAAACCACATCAATTAAGCACAGAAAAGACAAATGTACTGACCTGGGATGAGGACAGCCCAAGTTCAAGCCCCAGCACCACTTGATTCAAAGTAAGCAGGATGAGAAAATGTGCTTAAGTCAAAAAAGGAATCTGAATTACAGTACCCTGACACTTCTGGTTTCGTGGAAAGGAAGAAAAGCAGAACACATTTGGAGTGGTATGAAGTCAGATTTCAATCTTTGCAAGTTACTGAAAGCCTAACTACATTTCTCCAGTCAGCTGGACACTTCCCAGAAGAGTTAACTCAGATAAGAGTTCCTGGGACTAACCTGGTTCTGCCAATTTGCCAACAGTCACATTGCCCTATGTCTATACCATCTTTTGTGGTTTCCTTTGCCTTTCATGTCTCTGAGTGAATAGCCACAGGGACTTTTTCATTGCTGGATCAAGAATTTCTCCAACTTTTTGCCAGCAAATCAGGAAATTCATCCATTCTTCTATGTATCTGGGGAAAAATGTAGGAAAGCTCTGGAGAGCTTATTGATACTCCGTGGAAACTGGGACGGTTATCTGCTTGACCGAAAGCAGAATGTGGGCACCAAGCCATCACCAGCACAGTCAGCTTGAAAACATCACTGCATGCAAGCAGGGGTTTGCTGTGTGGGCACAGGAGGAGTGAGACCCAGGATTACAAGCAAGCAGGAGGCAGCACATACTCTGCAGTTAGGGATGTTACCAGTGAACTGGGCCAACCTGCTGCTCCTCAGCAGTGGTCACAGAGATGCTACTTACGTTTGGTCAGCACAAGCAGTTACCACTGTGCACCTCATCTCAGGACTAGAACTCGAAGGCAGAAAATCTGATTCCAGCCCTCATCTCCCCAGCAGTAATAGCTTAATCACAGCAACCATCTCTCTTGCAGAACTGGTGATTCAACATTCACCATCAGAAAGCCACTAGAAAGAGAGGCCTAAAAGTTCTCTGTTCACGGGCAGCTCCTGAAATGAAACATCAGGAATCTTGTTTTAAGAATAAAAACAGCAAGAAACAAAACTGTTTGGTTTGTTTGTTTTTTTCCCAAAAAGATATCCTTAGTTCATGTCAGGCAAATTTTACTGATGCCCTGCCTCCCTGAGAAGCTTTCTCACCTCCAGTGATATCCCTCAGGTGGTGCTTAAAAGTGAGGAATTAAGGTCAAAGTGATGACGTACAATATACTGGTAAGACACCAAGCACGGTAACATAGAATATGTAATGTAAAATGAAGGAGGACTCTCTTGCATTACACTGTCTCAGGTTTAAAATTATAGTAATTTATTCTTAAGGATGCTATTAGTAACAGGATTTGCCTGTGTGCCATCTTTTTGCATGGAGGCTTTGAGCAGCCTACATCACTGCTCCATCACCCTATGGAGGTAAAAAGAAAAAAAAAACGGCTATTAATAATCAAACATACAGCACAGTCAGGGTGAAGAGAAGGAGAGGAACAGGCCTCACACTACACATTCAGAAACACAAGTTCACACCCCCCCAAAAGCCACCTCCTGTCAAATTCACCCACAGTGATAACCACTCCGCTCCCTGCATTTCATCATTCAGAAATTGGTGCTTTAACTACAATTCACTGATGGACTGGAGAAGTTCAGGTGGTTCTGAGACCTTCTGGTGCCTCATACAAACAGCAGCCAGCCCTTGCCTATTCAAAGACAATACACATTTTCATCTGGTTTTGGCACACAGAGAGTTGCCAGGCACACCCTGAAAAAATTCATCAGACTCTGTATCTGCCATAGTATCTTCTGCTGGCCTCAGATTCTCACACAGAAAGTAAATAGTTAATTCTTGACTTTGTTCTTAGCAAAATGTAGTCCAAAACGCTTGTTACAGCACACAATAGCTGCACTCTCCTCATCTCATTAAGGCTGTACTGATGCACGACACGGTCACAAAATACAATTTCACTCATAAGTCTCCCTTTATTTTCATTCAGTGCTATGCCAAGCACAAATTTAAGAAGGTCACAACACTTTATCCAGCACAATAAGAAGTGAAGAATAACTTAAAAACAAACTACAAACTCAAAATGTTATTACAGTTTTCCTCTCTCAAGTCTAGCTGGCACTGCAGAGTAACAAAAAGTCTGGATCATTTCTACAATGAAAATATGTAAATTAATTACACTCTTATGTTGATCGATGCAATTTATTTTGGTTCAGAACAATACAAGTCACCCACAGTTTACAAAACAATATGTCAACAAAATGAGCTAGACCTGCTGAAGAAAATATTTGTTGTACCCTAAAGCTATTTTTGCACACGCATAACCTTGAATTACAGTTTTTAGGAAAAAAATACCACTTCCACATTCTGATCAGCAACTAGTAAGTTGAGACTTGCTTTTCCTCACACACTAAGGAAGCTATTAATGTACCAGACAAAAATACACCAAGGAAGTTTACACAGACCATATTATCGTCCTTCACGATCCCAGCAAATAAGAACTGACAAAACTGAAAAATTTACAGGAAAAGCTTTTTTACCAAGAAAAAAACACTTCAAGGCGTCAAGTGTTACTCTCTCAGCATGTTTTCTCTTCTTCCCAACCCCCCAGTGCATATTTGCATGAAGAAAATAAACCTGTATAGACAAAATACCACTACAGATAAAGCCTAACTTTCCATTAGACCTTTAAAACACTTCACAGGACCTGCTTGAAGGGCCAGAGCTGCTTGCTTCTACAGCCTGACCTGTAACAGCCACACCTACCCACCCGGTAAAGAAGCAGGATACAAGTCATGGTGGGGAGGGCAAGAGGGACCCAGCGGAGGTGTTGGAGGAAAACAGATTCAGGGTTGGAGGTGATCAGACAGTGGGGGTTAAAGACACTTCACACAGTCTGAGATGTGGTGTGACTACAGCTATCCATAGGATGCCAATGGTTAAGACCTGCAGGTCGATCACCCCCAAGGTGGTGGTAGGACAAGCTGGGCCTGCGTTTGGGGCATGAACATCTTGAAGCCCCTACACATCAATCCCATAAAAATTAAGGACCTTGTTGGTTTGCTCTTTTTAAGATTTTGACAAACTAAAATGAGTCACAAGTACCAGAAAGTTTCAAATATGCAAATATACACTGAAAGGAATCAAAACATTTACCCAACACCTGCTTGCTGGAGGATTTAACTCAGTCAACAAAATTCTTGGGTAACTCTCTGCTGAGTACCCAGTTTCTTGTCACCATCTCAATTTCTGGGGATGAATAATCTGGGATTTATGTCAGAAAACTGTCTCCCACTCCTATCTATTTCTTGTGTTAACTTTCAAGAGCTAGATGTGAGAAAACTGTGAAGTTTCACATTCCTCTGCAATCCAAGTTGCTGGAGAAAGCTCACTTTGTCACCTCCTCCCTCGTCTCAGAACTTCTCCTCAGAGCTACAGGAAATCTGATTTTATTCACCCCCCCGATCTTGCAGCATCCGAAATTACAACCTCTCTTGAGGACAACTCTGGCCTTACTCAGTGCTTCTTGCTGCTCCCCAAAAGGACAACAGCTAAAAGGGGAGCTGCGGGACAACTCCCACCAGGCACAAAGCTCCGAGTATCAGCTGCACAACCAATCATGGGTCCTGCTAACTTCATTCCCCAGCTGCTAGAAGTATTTCAGCTGCTGATCTGCATTACAAGAAGTTGTTGCCCTAGAAACGTTAAGTGATATTACAAATTCAAGCTTCAAAAAAATTGTTTTTGCTAAAACTTCGTACTTCTTGCTATACTCTTCCCCCTCCTTCCTATATCTTAAAAGGCCTAAAATCCAATAAATGCAAATAAAATCACAGAAACACATGAAGAAGCCTTCCAATTACAGACAGGGAACAATTTCCAAGCACTTACCTGCATCTTATTGGACGTCATATTGAAACTCAAAAAACTTAACCATTTTTTCCGCTGGGGTTATATTATGCAGGTCCAACTAACAGTGGATGTAAAAGTGAAATGAGATAAACACTACTTTATGCTAGCAGTCTTACTGAGTCTGTGACATTACCAAAGATCAAAAGAAGCATCTTAAGCAAGCTATTCTCACTGCAAAGTAAATAAATACATTTTAATGAGAAGGAAAATATCCTGTGCGTCAAGAATTAGCAACTGGAATGTGGAGCAAGTCTCCCTGCCTGCAATGGAAAGCAGACCTTAAAAACATCAGATTAACCAGAAGCTTGCAACAGCAGCTCACCCTATCACTTCTTAAAGTTGAAAATACAGAAGGAAACGTAAACTAATACATATTCTATTTCTGCAGGATACGTATTTTCTTTACTCACCTCCTTACAGACGGATATTACTTCTCCGTAGGTATATTATCGCTTTGCATTTCTATTTCCAGAAAGTAATAAAAAAAACTGTATCAATCTGAGGCCAACATAGAAACAGAAAAAAAAAAAGAAGACCCAAAAGTCAACTCCCTGCCTCCTACAAACTTAGACTAGAGATATCAAAAGAAAATTCAAATAAATAAAAAAAAGAAAGTGAAAATACATACATCAGAAATAAGTAAATCAATCAATCAGAAAATTCAAATAAAGAAAATCCAATCAGAAAATTCCAAAGGCAGATGTGACCTTATAGTTTTTCACTTCTATAAAGGAAGGAAAACAAAGAGAAAAACCTTCAATCTCTTAAAAAAAAAAAAATTCTTGAAAAATTCATTTCAAAGATGACAAAGTCATGAATTATGGGTGATGCCTTTACTGTACAAAAATCAAGACAGAAAAAAACAACCAAAACGTATTTTGGAGCTCTTTTCAACCACTGACTTGCTAAAGCTACAAAAGGTAAAACCAGACAACAATCACAGAAAGGAGGACTTCTACCTAAATGCAACCTGGACTTGCATAAGAAATACTTACACTGCATACGGCATCAAAATAAAATCCAAATCAAAGCACTGATTCTCATGCCATGTGAGATAAGGGATGTTACCAGTTGGATGCTACTACCCCAGGCTGAACACAAAGCACCAGTGAAGATCGGTGCAGGGGGGAGAAGAAAAAGGCACATCATTTTTATTGCAAATTCACTGTAGTCACTAACAAAGCCACCGAGACACATAAATATGAAAATATCAAGTTTTTTTGAGAGACAGTTGTACAATGACATAGTTCTAAAATTCCTTGTAGGACGGGCTGCAAGAACAAGATCCTATGGCAGAGACAGATGGCCACCACCTCCCTGTGGAGGCAACAGAGCCACATACATGACTCTGATAATTTCTTTAATTTATAACTTTGATTAATGTATCCTAACACTCCTATGGATTCATCTGATACCTTGAAAAAGACTGGACATGTCTCTTAGTCCCAGTCATTTGGTGGGGTGACTTTCATTACTCCTGCAACTGATTCTGCCATATAGCTGTGTATTAAATGAAGCATTATTTCTTCTCAAAAACTCTCCACTCCAAAACATAAACCTGTAATATAGCAAGAAATTATTTTAATATTTAATATGCCTTTAGTACTGCATCACTAGTTTTACAAACCCCTAGAAGACTCTAGAAATTCTTTCTGCAACTTCCTTTGCCTGTAAAATAACAGGATGACTCAATTTATTTACATTTTCTTTAATTTGGCATTTTAACCCACAGAGACATTACTTTGTTGTCATCTCCACTCAAATTCTGCCTTGTTAGCGTCTAGAGAAATCAATGCCATGAAGCACTTCATTTTTATAACTTCATCTTCTTTCAACCTAGAGCTTCATTAATGTGATAACTAAACAGGTACACAGCTCGCTGTCTCTCTACGTGTTAAGTAAATTTATATAAAAATAAAAAGAGAAATATTAGATGAGGATGCTTGTTAATTCTGTGCATGCACACACTTTTTTATTAAAGCATCTCATTCAAGTTTATGAAAGTTTTTTTAAACTGTATGGAGGATAACTAGCAGGTTTCAGCGTGCAACAACCATCTCTTGTTATTTCTTTTCCACTTTTTCACCTAAACAATTAAAAAAAATTTGGAAGATTGGAAAATGGGAGAAGTACACTCTTGCTTTTAAAAATGTTCCTAAACAGTTCCATTTGCGTGAAAATCCCTTTATGTCAAAGTCAAAGCAACCAACCAAACGTAAGTAAAAATTTAGAGGTTCCAAAGCATTTTCAGAACAGTGGCTCATTCAGGATTTCTCACAATATTTTCCACTGAGACAGCAGACTGGGCTTCCCAGATTGCTGACAAGTCTCCTCCTGCAGCTTTGTAACCACCAGGCAGTCTCAGAGAACTCCTGGCTCACCGGTACCAATGCCTATCCCACCCACTGCTGTCATTGCACCAGTATCCCATCCCTGTGCAGTAACACTGCAGTTCTTCCAGTTTTTCCAAGTTTCCTAGATTGACATGTCATTATTTGAATCCCTCATTTAATAAACATTAGTTTGCATAAAGATAGGTTTGAAAATTTCCTTCCTTAAAAAAACCCCGAAAATAAATAATGGTTAATACTAATAGACTTGAGTTTATTTTGTATTGACATGTTCATATTCTGCCCCAGGACTTGATACTTTTTTGTATTGACATGTCCATATTCTGCCCCATGAATTACTTTTCCATTATCCTTAGGACATTTCCAAAAAAGCTATGTTATACAGTTACACCCGCAACAACCTCTTTCCTCCTCTGCCTTATGTGATCCCCAGATACACCATGATGATCACTTACTCCTTCCCAGCACTTCAAACCTCAAGAGCCACAACTTTATCCACAGTCACGTAACTAAATAATGAGGCTTCCCAGTGCAAAATGGAAGCAAGAGAACGCTCCCATTTTGCCTCGCCAAACTCCAGTCCCTCTTTCAGCGACCTCCTCATTATGTGCAAAATAATTGGACTCTTACCCTCATGCTCACTGGGGAGAGGGAATTCATGTCGTCACTTGCTCATCACGCAAATGGCCTTCTGCAGGTCCTGAATCGGGGCACAATTCCTGCCGCACGCCCCGTGACCGCAGCCCTGTGCAGGGGGGGATCCACAGTCCTCCCGCCACCCACACAGTGGCACGGTTTGCCCTGCATGGGACACACACAGAGACAGTGCCTCGCACCAAGGTCAGCAATCACATGTGCAACAGAATAATCTTGCATGGCCTCAATTAATCTGCTTTAGTCCCTCCTTCCATAAAACCCCATGGACAATGGGTTCTTTGCATAGGAATGCAGGACCAACACCAGCTTTATCTTTATTTCCAAAATCAGAAAAAAAGACGTTTTCTTCAATTTTGACTACGTATCCAGTACTCTTTGCTTTAAGCAACCAATCCATGATTAAATCGCCACCTCTGCTTCACCATCTTTCTTCCAACCTCTCTGCGTGAGAACCACAAGTCTGTTTAGGGTCCTTCTCAGCTCACTGATCTACTTGCTACCAAAAAGACAGGAATTAATAGAATTTTTCTCTTTTTATTTCTGGTATTGTTTCCTTTATAATTGCTGCTTCCCAGCTACAGGGTATCTGTAAGTCAAACATGCAACTTTCATCCAAAACTTTCATAGAACACAATGTGCACATGCTCTCAATAGCAGATATCTCAGGAAAGCACATCGACAATTGCTAACCATCCTGAGTCTTCAAATTAAGAGAAACCTAATGGTGACATTACTAATTTTTTTTCTTAAATATCTTTCTTTATTCTTTTCTTTTACCAATATTGTTTTCTAACAGACATTAGTGTGGTGGCACTACTGGAGATCATTAAACTCACCCAAGGTGGTAAGTGAGGAATTTTTCTCATCTGATTCAGCCAGCTAAAAGTTATGAATCAAATCTAAATTAGTCAACTCCACTGCCACTAATCAATGTAAGTAGCATGAACCACCCACGCCAACTGCCTTGCCAGATACATGGGAAGGGAGGAATGAAACCCACCTGGAAGTGCTTATCATTAACCATAGAGGGGGGGGCCTCTGTTACTAAGCTAGGGTGACCTTTCATACATGCAGTTCCTTTATCTCTAGCTCTGATGATGATAAGGAGACCACTTAATAATTGTCTCTTATAGGAAAGGGGAGAGTGGGACATAAACGTTGAGTTAAATCAACATACGCAGTGCCCTAACCAACATGACTCACTCTGTTAACACTGCACTGCTGGGCAAAGCTTATGCAATGCATAGTCAAGGATGTAGCCAGGGCTTGTGCTGCAGCAGGGACTCAGGAGCAGCAAGGCAGCAAACTCGGAAGTCTTCTTTGTTGCTCTCTTCCCTTGGGTACTCCCTGCTATGCACATAAATGCACATTCTGCACAAGGATAGTCTAAGGCAGCGCAAATTAAATTAAATTACAAGAGGAAGGATAGCCCCAAAGGCTGAAATCAAAAAACTTCATTTTTCAGAGAAAATGCAGGTGATTCTTGGTTCCAGCCAAGGTGGATTAACATAAAAGAAAATGGTAGCAGCAGACGAACGTGGATCCAGAACATCTTACACCCATCTCTGTGCTCTTCTATTCCTAGACAAAACCAGTGAGCACATTAGACAAGGGTTCCAGTGGAAGGAAGAGGCTTATCAGCCAGCCTATAAAAAAATGGAGAAAAGGGCTATACCCAACACAAAGGGAGCTTAGGGGGCTGCAATTGCACTGAATCCATCTCAGGATTGGTCTCCTCTTGGCTCCACCAGCTGTACAGTAAGTAAAAAGCTCCCACTTAAAGGAAACTCCTCATTGTGTCTTCTCTCTCTTGGGCAGAATTGCTGAGCATGGTCTGCTGCTCATCAAAAATCGGAGGACAGCTGGATTCTGTATCTCACTCAACCCCTAACCTTTATGTGGCCATGGAGCAAGCCAATTCAACCTGCCTCTGCCTTGATTTCTTAATTTCTAAAATGGGAGTGAGAAAGAATCCTGTCCTAACTCATGAAGCTTTTTGATATTTATCAGTGAAACACTACAAGTTTATGGGCTGAAGCTGTGTCTACAGTACTTCGGTAAAACCAAGCCTCAAGAAGGAGCTGGCTGTGAGGACCAGCAGGACCATTCCAGATAGCAGCAGCTCAGGGCTGCTTAGCAGCATTTTGACTCATTATCAGTCATTCCTATCAAACTACTCCATAAGATCCCTCCTTCTAAAGGTTCACCTTGAAACACCCACACACTAAGTACCAAGATATACTAAATATTTTCTGGGAACTCCTCAAAGAAAGCTATCACCAGAACAAATCAGGATCCTTTGTCTGTGCAGTACTACTGCAGATGGAGCACAGGTCTGTCCATTTAAACGGAGCATGAGGGCTTGGTACTAATCCCTTCCCAGGAGATACAGCTTTGGGACTTACTACTGGGGATGAGACAAGCTAACACCTGCATGGAAAACTCGACCTCCAGAGATTTTGCAGACTTGTGCAATACCAGACCTGAAGGTGACAGGCAATAACATCTCTCTCCAAAGGAATTTGGGAAATATTCCCACACTCGTCAGAGTTTAAGGATTTCTGCTTTTCGCTTCACAGGGAAGAACCTTGGCACACGAACAAGGATGGTAAAATGGTTTTTTTGGAGGGACTGTTGGTCTGCAGACTTACTTTTTCATCCTGTAAATATTAAGTGAATATCTCAGGGAAGATTTGAAAGTCTGGATATTAGAGAAGATGCCAAACCTTTATATGTTCACAATACAGCCAGCTATGAAGTCTACTCCAACTCAGGATCCAAACTTTTAGGGAGAAAGAGCTATTGATTTTGTAAATGGTGGCAAACCCCACACACCACACTCCTATTGTTGTCCCAGTGACCTAGTATCAAAGTCAACTCCTGAATGGCCATGGAAGAGCTAGAAAAGAATCAGTACAGGAAAGCAAGCTAGAAAAGGTTTTTCTTTAAAATTAACAGATTGACTGATAGCTTTAAAACCCACAGTCTGGTGTGGTGTTAGCTTAATTCTGTGGTTTTGTTTGGCTCATGATAAAATAACATTACTGCAAATGAAGTGCTCTGGCTGTCAGTGGCAAAGAGGGGGATGAGTTCAGTCTATGGCGTTTCTGCATTAGGTCTCAAAAACCACCTGATCCCTCTCAGCTGCACCTGGGGTTGACGTGCTGGAATAAGCAGGTTGAAGTACCTGCATTTGCAAGGCACAGCACGCAGCTCTGCATGCCAGTTGGTTTTAAAATCCTGCTCTGTAAACTGCAGCCCCTCAGCAATCGCTTTGCAAAAGGCTCTGCTCCCATCTCCACCCATGAGATGGGCTTCAGCCTTATGGTCCTTGCATCGTCCAAAGACAAGGAAACAAAGAGCAAACCAACCAGCCCAATCTGTCTCAGGAAACACATCAAGATAATCCAACTCTGTCATTTTCAGAGGATCTCAGCCCTGGGACCTCCTAACAGGTATCTGAAAAGGAGATATTCTCAAATACTTCATTTTTCCTTCAGATAGGGAACCTCACACTGACTTTATTAAGGCATATTTGATTGAATGCCATGCCACAGGCAGCTCTGGCTTTAGAAGGCTGTTTTGATAGACCTAGAGCTGAATATTACTGCAGATAAAGCTATCCTAAAATCCAGCCCTGAGCTGTCACTCCCATTAGACTCAGATTTGTATAACCAAAAAAGGTTTTAAATTACAGCCCGGGCTTACATTTTTAAATATTTGTTATAGTTAGCCCTGGATACTTTGCTGTGAAACCTGATCAACATGTTGATATATGCAGAGATTAAGTCATCCAGCCTCTACTGGCAGGGATACAAACATTCACGAGAAGTCACTATTCTTTTAGTCTGAAATCCAAAAAATCAGATTCTAATCTCAGTTTCACTGCAGTGGATTGAAAACAGTTCCACAAATACCAAGAACTATTTAACCACAAGGACAGCAGAAACTAGGACTTCTGCTGACCTTCAGGAACAAATACAGTTATGCCCTCAGTACAGTGAGATAGCTCACGCATAAAGTGCACCCTGAAGGTAACCAATCCTATTACGAACTTTAAAAAACGTAAGAGCATCACAGGGTAAGGATGTACCACAATAACAGCCAAAATCCTCAACGTACACACACACTGCACAAGAACTCCCACTCCACACAGGATAACAACCTACGTAATTTCTGCTTCATGATTCCTGTTAAAAGTCAGTGCATATTCCCATGTAACCTCTGAAGGCCATCTGCAAGGGTGGCCACAAGGACAGCCTGCTCTGTGGCCATGACAAGCTCCTTGCCCAGCCTGCCTTCTGCACGCAGCTGATGCACAAACTGCCAGCTGCCTGGGAGCACCAGCGCCCACCATGGGCACTTGGATTAACAAGCTCAATGGAGGGCTCAACCTCTGGCTGGAGTTTTGGTCTTAATGGCAACATGTGACCAACCTCAAGATGCAGGGTCGACATATCAAGCAGGACTACCCAAATGAGAAATGATGCTCCAACAGCTCCAGCAACACATCAATCAGGAGACAAATTACTTTTGACATAAAAGGCTAAGCTCTCTTTCAAGTTGGTACATGGACTGAGGATGTCTCACTGCAGGTGGGCACTGGGAGAAGAACACGCAGTAGATGAAGAGCAACAAAAGTGAGAAAAGCAAATTTTAGGCACAAGAAAACACTGCAGGATGCTTCAAATTCTCTCCTTTTGCCCCTCTTACTGCAGATGTGAGGCGGGCCAGTCCACTGGGCAGATGAATCCTTTGCAGGGTGTACACTGCAAGCCGACTGTAATAGGCTGTTACATTTGAAGGAGTGATGGAAATGCTGTATTCGTTTTATGAAAGCTTGGATTAAGAAGAACTTGTGCACCACAGAAATTGTGAAGCCAGAAGGAAATCTTTCAGAAGAATTAGTGAGAGAAGTGATGTGAATTTCTTCAGTAACATTCCTTTAGCTCATCTGCCTATCACAATAACGCTTTACTCAAAATTCCTAGGAATAGGTAGAAAAATAGCTTTTACTTTTATTACGATCACCTTCACTTTTATAGACAAAACAACAGACCAATAGCATAAGGAAAGAAGCATTCCCAAAATTACCAAAATTTTGATAAGAGTCAAATTTGGTTCAGTCTTAGCCAGATCCTTTATACATCACTGTCTCTCAGAATCTATGACCAGACATACTTTCTGCTTGCATGAAGTTAGCTAATGAAAAACTAAGTCTGAAAGAACATTTTAGGCTTATCAATCTAAGAACACCAAAAAAAGACATTAGCTACGTTGTTTTAGCCAAGATGGAAATCTTAGGTATTTAAGACAGCTTAAAAAAACCCCAACAAAAACAGTGAAAGTAAGGGCAAATACAGCTGAAGTTCCCTGTCATCTGTCTCCCTCTCTCCATTCCCCAGTCAGGTACCTAGCATAGTCCAGAACCCCAAAACTTCCATGTTCCTTTATTCAGTCACCACCACCAGAAAACTGTCCCTTCCCACTGTTTCTTTTCCCCATCCTTTGCTAATCAACAGTCATTAACCCATGCCCAGACATGGTAGTACATTCTACTCACTCCTTACTTAACTTTAAATCCTCTCCCCTTTCACTTTCTCCTTAGTCTTTCCACACTCACTATCTACATGTGAAAAAGTCAGCTGTAGATCAACTGATATTTATTAAAGAATCATTTTAACTGTCACTAAACCACTACGAACAGAAGGAAACAGCTCTTGGAAGGATGTTTCAGAATGCAACTTTTGGAAACAGCTGAGGAGGCAGAGAGAAAGAAACAAAACTCTGTATCCTGCTGCTTTAACATGGTATGCAGGTCTTTTTCCCTATAGCATGATAATCCACAGGGAATCACCACAGGTTTCATTTCCAGCAGGGCCCTTCAGGCTCTGTCAGCATGATTTGCTGGTTTGCTCCAATGCAGAGCTCAAGCATGCACTGTGCAAACTCAGAGGACTAGTACCCAGCGTGAATCCAGCTAAACCTCACTGTGTAAATTCATCCAAAGACAAACCGCAGCCAAACAGACACATCACGTACTGGCAAGGGTCAATTCCCAAAGCCCCAGTAGCAGCATACGTGCCTCACCATTTACTCCTGACCTCGCGGTATGGCTGCTAAAGCACACAGAAAATTTGTTAATACTTCTAAAGATCTGAATCACAATGCTTTTTACTAATGCAGTAAACCCACCAAAAGAGCCTTGTGGGCATCTTTACATATTCCCTGCACAAACCATCCTGGGTAGAGAACCTCCCAAACAGATGCTGCTGTGCACAGCTGAGGGATGCAAGCCAGCAGCCTGAACAGGGCAGCAGGGCAGGCTGGCAAAGCCTTGTCCAATGCATCCAAGGTGATTCAAAGCTCACGCATCATTTGGAGAGAACTGCGTTCACCCACAGAAAGTCAGTATTAAGACTAAAAACCAGCCTGCTCCATGAAAACTCACAAGAGCTCCAGAATTATCCAGCCTTCTCAGTCCAGGCAAGTGGCAAAAGTGCCAGAAGTTTTTACCATCACGACACCACCCTCATGTCACCCTCCAGCTATTCAGTATCTGACAAGATGAAAGACTTTTGGCTAATGGAAAGCAACAGCTGCCTCTTCACTCTGTTTGCATCCCAGCTTAAAATAACAATAGTAATAATTACTGCTACTGTTGTTCCACCCAATCCTCCAGCTTCTCTGCCAAAGAACATTTCCTTCTGGGTAGTACAGTGTTTTTCTAGTTATGGACCACTACAACAATATGGACACCCACTATCAAGGGCAAAGCAGAAACATAAAGTGTTTTTTTTTTCTGTTTTTTTTTTCTTAAATGAAGTACAAGAACAAAAAAAAAAAAAGGCTGGTCTTCTCTAAAGGAAACCAGTAAACCAGCAATTATGCTTCCTTGAAAATACTAATGGTGAACAGTAGTGTCTGAATTTTGTCTAAAAGATATCACAGAAAGCCTCTGGAAAAAATGTCTATGTAAAACCTCAGCTCTGAGTTTATTGACTACCAGTGTATCCATCATTGCATTGCACTGCACTGAAAATCCATAAAGCTAGGTCATCCCAACACAAGCTGGTAATTCTACCTCACATGCAATCTCACCACAAAGATGAAGACATGCAAGCAGCAACTTCACTAGCCTGACTGCAGCCAAGAGCTGCCATTATCTGATTGAAATTCTTTCATTCATATTCTGTGACAATCACCAGCTTTCAAAAAAAAAACCCAAACAACCAAACCAAACCCATCCCAAACATGTAAATCTCAAAATTATTAAATAATTATTTAAATATGAATACATGGATGAACAAGAGCTCCTGGACAAACTCGAACACAAAAAGGAAGCTTACAGAGGGTGGTAGCAAGGACAGGCAGCCTGGAAGGAATACAGAGAGACTGTCTGAATGGCCAGGGAGCAGGTTAGGAAAGTAAAGAACTGACAGAATTCAATCTGGTCAGAGACTCAAAGAGCAACAAGAAAAGCTTCTATAGGGAAGGCAGTGATAGAAAGAAGATTGGGGGAAATGTGGGCCCTCTCCAGAAGGAAAGAAAAGACCTGGTTACTCAGGATATTGAAATGGCTGAGGTAATTTTTCCCTTTTTGCCTCAGTCTTCATTGCGAAGTGCTCCAGTCACACTGCCCAAGTCATAGAAGGCAAAGTCAGGGATTGGGAGAAGGAATAACCACTCACTGCAGGAGAACATGATGTTCAGTAACATCTAAGGAAGCTGAAGGTGTAGAAATCCATGGGACCCAATGAGCTGCAACTGGAGGTCCTGAGGGAACTGGATAAAGAAAGTGGCTGAGCCACTGTCCATCATATCTGAGAAGTTGTGGCACGCCCATGAAGTTCCCACTGATGGATTAAAAAGGAGGACCAAGGGAACTACAGGCCAGTCAGTCTTACCTCTGTACCCAGTAAGATCACAGAGCAGATCCTCCTCAAAACTATGCTAGGGCACATGGAAAATAGGGAGGTAATCGGTGACAGCCAACATGGCTTTACCAAGGGCAAATGATACCTGACAAATCTGGTGGCCTTCTACTCTGGGTACATAGCATTGGTGGATGAGGGAAGAGCAACAGAAATCATCTACCTGGACTTGTGCAAAGCATCTGACACTGTCCCACATAACATCCTTATCTCCCAGCTGAAGAGACATGGATTTGTTGGATGGACCACTTGATGAATAAGGAACTATCTGGTTGGTCACACTCAAAGAGTTTTAGTTAACAGCTCGATGCCGAAGCGGAGACTACTAAGGAGTGGCATTGCTTAGGGGTCAGTTTTGGGACCAGCATTAACATTTTTGTCAGCAACATGGACAGTGGAGTTGAGGGTACCCTCAGCAACTTTGCCAATGACACTAAGCTGTATGGTGTGGTCAACACACTGGAGGGAAGGAATGTCATCCAGAGGGACCTGGAAAGGCTTGAGAGGTGCGCCTGTGAAAACATCATGAAGTTCAACAAGACCAATTGCAAGGTCCTGCACATCAGTCAGAGAAATTCCAAGCACAAACACAGACTGAGCCAAGAATCGACTGAGAGCAGTCCTCAGGAGAACCTGAGGGTGTTGGTGGATGAAAAACTGAATTTAAGCTAGAAATGTGTGCTGGCAGCCCAGAAAGACAACCATATCCTGGACTGCATGAAAAGCATGTCCAGCAGATTAAGAGAAGTGATTCTGCCCCTCTTTTCTGCTCACATGAGACCCCGCCTGGACTCCTGCTTCCACCTCTGTGATCCTCAGCACACAGAAGACATTGACCTGTTGGAGTGAGTCCAGAGGAGGGCCATGAAGACGATCACAGGACAAGAACACCTCTCCTATGAAGACAGGGTGAGAGAATTAGGACTGTTCATCCTGGACAAGAGAATGCTCTGGGGAGACTTCTAGCATCTTCGAGTACTTAAACGGAGCTTAAAAAAAGCTGCAGAGGGAGTTTTTACAGTATAGTGACAGAACAAGGGGTAATGGATTAAAACTGAAAGAGGGTAGGTTTAGATTAGATATTAGGAAGAAATTCTTTACTGTGAGGCTGGTGAGGCACTGGAACAGGTTACTCGGAGAAACTGTGGATGCCCCATCCCTGGAAGTGTTCAAGGCCAGACAGGATGATGGGTTTGGAGCAATCTGATCTAGTGGAAGGTGTCCCTGCCCATAATGTGGGGTTGGAACTAGCTGATCTTTAAGGTCCCTTCCAGTACAAGCCATTCTAGGATTCCATGAAATATGAAGACTTAACGAACAATTTCACCCTGTGGCAGAACACAAAGGCATCCTCTTAAGACTCTGGGTGCCGTGATTTGTTTAAGCAATGCGAGACATAATCATGTTTAATATTAAAAAGATATCAATGCAACATATCTGATAGCAAAACTGACATTTATACTGTCATTATATGCATTTATCATCAAATATAATCTGTACTATCATGCAAAGTGCTCAGATGGTTCGAAGGCAAAAATGTATGTTCAATGTTACTTAGAAATATTAATAAGCTCCTTTATTTTAAGATGTAAAGCATTAACAGTTTTTCTGAAGAGGGCTCACTTTTAACCTTTAACAACATTGAAGTGTCTGTACTTTTTATCAGATTGTTTAGATTTTGATTGAGCTGAAGTCCTGAAGCTACAATTAAACTTGCGGCTACCTTCTCTCACTAGGCTTCCTGCAACAGCTGGAATAATCTTTGAAGTCTGCAAAAACATGGAAGAAACATTATTTACAGCTGGTTTGCACAGTGCAAGCAGAGACAAGTTGTGTTGCGCGTTTCCAGTGCTGGTGACAGATCATTTCTCACCAGCACTACAGGAAGTCATCAAAACTATTTCCCCCTCCCCAGGACCAAGCTAAGAAGCTGGAAATGCTGCAGGGTAGGATTTCAAGAGTTCTGAATGGCCCAAAACCAGACCAAAATCAGATGACTACAGTCAGCATTAAACCCCACCACCACCTCCACTGAAGACAAAAGTGGCCTAACTCAACCTGTTGATGGCTACCTGCCTGGAAAGCCCAGCACATCTCAGAATGGGCTGCTAAACCCATTTAAAAATTTAAAATAATTCTAAAAATCAGGGGTACTTTTTAAAAGTAGGGAGAAATCTGCTTAGATAGTAAAAAAGGAAGGAGGATCTCAGTCCAGAGGAGCCACCCCACGTTTTGCCACATCTCTCTGACCATCTCTGCAGCCAAGGGATGGAGCAGTGGACTCTGCAGGGGCAGAGAGACAGCACCACTGAACCCTTGCAGCAGAGGCTGCACTGTGTTGGCATACATGTAATGATCAAGCCAACACTCACTGATGTCAAAGGAAGTTACGCTCATGCAGTGACAGCCATACAATTAGTAGTGTCATCATCTAGGAGAAAGAAATAAAATATTTTCTCCCGGGCAAAGCCAATGGTGTTTTTCATTTGTGTTAACTTGCTCTAAGTGCCTGCAGGGTCCATGCCTTTGATTTACTGGGGATGACAGACAGTACAGGCATAGTTTATGTATAATTATTATAGTAGCCAGGCTCATACACCAAGAACATCAGCAAAAGCAACAACAGCTCAATAAGACAATGGAGAATTTTCCAACACAAACCCCTAACTCTCTACATCCCTGCAACCCTACTCAAGGTTTGCACTTTATTCTTTCAAAAAAGAAAAAAAAAAAAAAGAGTGAAATCAGGAAGTTTTCATATCAGCGGTAGCCTTGCTACTAATCCTATGCAACACCAATTTCAGCCTAAATAACCCTGTATTTTTTAATTTTCATAGAACCATTTAGTTTGGAAAAGACCTCTAAAATCACCAAGTCCAAGCATTAACCCAGCACTGCCAAGTTACCACTAAACCATGTCCCCAAGTGCCACACCTACACGCCCCTTAAATCCGTCCAGGGATGGTGACTCAACCACTTCCCTGGGCAGCCTCTTCCGATGCTTGACAGCTCTCTTCACGAAGAATTTTTTCCTAGTATCCAATCTAAACCTCCACTGGCATAACTGGACATAATTTCCTCATTTCCTCTTGTCCTATGGCTTTCTACTTTGTAGAAGAGACCAACTCCCACCTGGCTACAAACTCCTTCCATGTAGTTGTAGACAGTGAGGTCTCCCGAGCCTCCTTTTCTCCAGGCTAAATAAACCCAGCATTCTCAGTCCCCTCTCATCAGACTTGTGCTCCAGACTCTTCCCCACCTCCATCACCCTTCTCTGGACATGCTCCAGCACTTCAATGTCTTTCTTGGAGTGAGGGGCCCAAAACTGAACACAGGATTCAAGGTGTGGTTTCACCAGTGCCGAGTACAGGGGGACAATCACTGCCCTGGTCCTGCTGGTCACACTATTGCTGGTACAGGCCAGCATTCCACTGGCCTTCTTGGCCACCTGGGCACACTGGTGGATCACGTTCAGCTGCTGTCAACCAGTACACCCCTAGTCCTTTTCCACCAAGCAGATTTCCAGCCACTCTGCCCCAAGCCTGTAGCATTGCATATGAAGTTAAGAAAAATAAGCAAGATAAGAGTAGTGTGTCTCTCCCACCATCACCGGATGCATATTCTAGTCCAACACCAGCAAGTCCTGCCTCCAGCTCAGCCCTCGAGTTCAAGCACTGAAGAGAATATAGCAGTTAAGGTTTAGACAACATACAGAGCAAAGGATATAATAATGGTAATCATCAATTCTCTGAATTGCACTTATATAAAAAAAAAAGCTGACCGCAAACCCAGAAGCTGGAAGTCCATGCAGATCCCAAAGCAGTGGTTTGAACGACAGCCCAGTGAGGTTTGCTTAGATCTCTCTTCACAGCACTGCCATCTTTTGCATCCTGAAAGTACTAACAGTGCCCAAAACTTATTTGCCCCGATATACACATCCAGATGTTAATGACTCATATGACTTCAGGGTCTAATATGATGCCTGTTACAATATATATAATCTTTTATACTGGGACAAAATGAGGCCTACACACACTTATCTCAATTAAATGAGAAAATGCAAATTATGTTTTAGATGCATAAATCCTCATAGCAAACAAGCTAAGAGATATTAACAAGCTATAATTTATAACAGTTTAAGATATTCTCCTTATTTAAGTCTCTTAAAGTAAGGAATAAGAATGCACATGCAAGACAGGCTACTCAGTTTCACATTAGTTTATATTTTCATTTCTTTTATCATCATACACAAGTAAAATACCTAAAAGTCTGGGATGAATGCACAGTGGAAGAATGTACTGCAAAGAAAAACTGTCTGCACTGGAATTACAGAGACGAAGGTGTTTCCACTGTAAAAAGAAAAAAATTTTTAAAAAATCAGACAGATTCAAATACCTCATTCCGAGTCAACGTTTTTGTTATATATTAACAAACTCTCTTCTGTTTCACTGAATATAATAAATTCGATCAACACATTCCATTGAAAAGACCAGTTTCATTATATGGCTGTGACCTGGACCAGCTTTCAATCAGCACTGATTAAATGCATATTCTGACGTTCTGTATCACATACCTTCCAAGCTGTGGAAGAAAGTATCAAACACTTCCATTTTGTCACTGTCATTTAATACAAAAATTCATCTGGATGCTGGATATATGAAGTGTCTCCTAGAATAGCTCACTAGATCACACACACATTGAAAACTCAGTGTGCACAGGCTAAGTAGGGCTGAATTAATGAATATACTGTTGCTTCACATATTTAATGTCTGTCATTAAACTGATAATTTGCAAATGCAGAAGCAGGGACTGGGGGATGCACTGGCTACAGCCACTGACAGATCCCTCCTTGCAGTTTCAAGAAGCTAATTGTGCTCAGTTCAGAGTTCTTGATCCGTGTTCCTCAGAATGACTCAGGACACAAGCAACGAGACAGTCAGCATGTGTCCGCATCTGGGGTTTTGTTTCCATTCCCATCTACCCTGATTTCCTTCCTAGGAATGCTGTGCTTTTGAAAGACACAGCATGACATCCTAAGAGACTTCTATCTTCTCTGCCTAACAGACATAGTCTGGGTGGCAGTAGAAAAGCAAAAGCTTCCCTAGAGCATACAGCAGGATTACCAACAAGAAGGGAGAACTACTTTTGGATTGAAGCTTTAGCCCATTGTCATCTATGGCAAAACTCCCACTGAAGTCAGCACAGCCAGGATTTCACCTCTGTTGCAGCGATTTTGAGTCCCTGCCCATTCTGCCTTGGGACTTCCAGCCAGCACAGTAAGGCTGCCTTAACAGTGCCAAGAGCTTTTGTGTTATGAACTGCAGGCAGAAGTCATGAAACCCTCCACATAAGCAACCAAATACTCATCAGTTAAGAAATTTAAGACACTTGCAGACACTATAAGGGATTCAAACCTGCATCCAGAAGCATGATGTTTCATATTGGCACACCATTCTAAAACAAACCTTTTCCTAACCAACTTTCCGTCCTTCAGAAAAACCTGTCTGTAAATACAAGCAGTATGACTGCAGTTGGCATGTGTCAGAGGACATTTCAGAACTCAGAACAGAAATATATCTGTAGTAGAACAGCAGCTACAAACTGCTCCTAAAAAGCAATGGCTAGACACCCTAACTCTCTCCTAATTGCTCATTTCATTGTATTTGACAGAATCCATCAACCAGAGTACATGAGGTCACAGTAGTGCAACATGGTAGGAGCCATGACAATGAATGCTGGTGGAACAGAAGACCCTTGTCTCAAAATCAGAGCAAGCTCACACTTAGGGAAAATAGGAGTGCTATACCCCATCACTGTCCAGCACACAGGATAACAACTCAGTAACGTATCACACAGTTCAGGAATCATCCTGCATACCATCGGCACACAGGTACAGAGCACAGTCATTACAGTGCTAACAGATTCTGTGTTAAGATCTTATCAAGCTTACAAAAAAACTAGGAACAAAAATAAATAGAAGTATGATTTGCTGCATCAAGGCAAGTACAGCCAACCTGCTGATATTCTACAACACTAGCACCACCAAAGGATCAAACAGAGGGATATCCCTAGTTTACAGCACTGAAGTACACTGGCTCCTACCTGGCTCTCTCATCAAGACTCCAGTGTTTTTGCAGCGCAAGGATCACACCTGTAAGCTCTTTTTCAGTAGCACTCTCCAAAGGTAAGCTGGCTCCAGAAGGATCATTCCTTCTCTCCTTGCATCCATCACCAAGTCCTCTCCAAGCAACAAAAGTAAATTTTTGTTCAACTGAAGGATAAGCCCTCTGAATGTCAGCAGGAGGAAAAAAAAAAAAAAAAAAAAAAAAAGACAGACAAGAACTAGACAGGCTATTTGGCTATTTTGCCTGGTTCTGCTTTCCCAGCTAATGCTTTACCCATCCCCACACCTGCTCCAGACCAGGAATGAGTCCTCACTGAAAGCACGGACTCCAGGCAGCAACTAGGAAATGGTGCAGCAACTCTGCTCTGCATTCCTCATAGTTCACCCTCTCCTGACTTTTAATTTCTTTGCTGAGAACTCAACCCAAATTTCATAAAGCAAAGCATTTGCTAAATGAGACGTAAGTTAATAAGCCTGTGCAGAGGACTCTTTCTCTCTTTCTTTATTTCTTTCTCTCCTTCTTTCCCTCTTTTTTTCTGCTGGACAGAGGCTGGTTAAGAATACATGAATCCTGTTCAAACGATGCACCTCGCTAAGCTGTCTGACAGCACTGCAAACGGAAAGCAAATGAGTACGAAGAGAAGCATTCATTTTCTCGAGTCCCTTCCTTTCAACCAAACTTGACGCTTTAGTGCCTCTGCCGGGATGCCAGCGCTGACTTGCCTTTATGTCCCATTTACTTGTATTTATTTTAATTGGATGTGGGACTAACGACACTCGGCAACGCTTAATGCTCCCAACAACAAAGCAAGGGCACGAAACCTCCACGGGCAAAAACAGAAAAAACAAAAAAATAAAAAAAGGGAAAAGGCACCCACTAACGCGTTCCTTGAGGCTTTCTTTTCCTCCTGCAAATAATCCAGCGGGCTTCAAAAAGTGGGCAGGGGAGGTTGGATTACTTTCTTTAATAGGAGAAGTTAGAGCTGGGAGAGCCACGTTTAACTCATCCCCAGCCGGAGCAAGTTCCTTTCCCACGGATGCGCACTCCGGGCATGCCCCTGGCCTTGCACACACACATTTACACCGAGACACACTCACAGACACTCACACACCGTCCGAGTTTCGGGCGCCCTTGGGACGCAGAGGGCAGCGCCCGGACAGCGCGGAGGGGATGGGGACCCTCCTGCCTCTGCTCCGCGGAGCCCGGAGCAACCAGGCCCAACAAAGCGCGGCATGGGCGGGGGGGACATGGCTGCTGCCCCCGCTGTTCCCGGACAGGGCGCTCTCCTAGCTCCAAACAGCGCCCCGGCGCTGGAGCCGGCGAACAGGGAGGTCAAGGCGAACCTTTCCTCCTAAAAACATTGAGGAAAAAACAGAGAGACAGACAGACAAAAAGAAATACGAACAGGCAGATCTCCCGGTAACATCCGTCTCTCCCCATCCCAAGCAGCTGCAGCCAGTCCCCAGGCTCAGCCAGGAGCAACTGCAGCTGAAGAGCAGCGACAGACACGCACACCCCCTCTTGCCCTCGTCCGCTCCCTGCTACAAGTTTAAAACAACAACAACAAAAAAATAATTTAAAAGGCAGTGAGGAAAATTTCAAACATGAAAACCCAGCTCTTGCCTGCTTGTGAGCTAAACCGCCGTGCGAAACAGGGAGCGCACTGGGGGCAGCCGCACATCCCACCGCCGCACCTTGCGCGGCAAAGCGGGAGCGCGACCGGCCGCTGACAGGGAGTGGAGCAGGGACGGGAGCGGGACACGGGGACAGTGCAGAGACGGCGCCGCCGCGGAGTCCCCGAGGCAGAAGTTTCCCCGAGTCGCGGCCGCAGCCCCCGGCGCCCCCGCGCACGGCCGAGTTTGCCCGGCGGAAAGTTTCTCCGCCATCCCCACGGCGCCCCTCCCCGGGCCCCAGGAGGGTACGCACCGGCCGGCTCAGCTCCGGGCGCTGGTCCGTGGCCTCCCGCGCCGGCTCTCCATGCCGCCTTGGGCGCCGCCGGGGCTGTGGCGGTAGCGAGGCAAGGAGGAGAGTGGGGCGACCCCCGCCCGGCGCTGCGCCGAGCTCAGCACAGCCCAGCGCAGCCTGCCGGGAGCGCAGCCCGCGCCCGCCTCCCGCCCGCGGGGAGGGACCGCACCGCCGCCACCGCCCGCCCCGGCCCCGCCCGCCGCGGGGCTCCCACCGCCCGGCCCCCGCTCCGGGGAGGTCGAGAAGGCGCTCCCGGAGTGTGTGTTCTCCACGGGACTCGCCCAAGGTCATCCGCTGCCGGCGAGGCGCCGGGCCGCCCGGTGTCCCCGCGCTGCCCGCGGGAGTCCAGCTCCTCTCCTGCCGCCGGGCGATCGGGCGCTCACCGCCCCCGTCTCTGTCCGGTTCGGCGAGGCTTAACCTGCACCCTGAGTGAGCCCCGCCTGTGTGCCGGGAGGCGGTGGGAGCTGGGTCCCCCCGCTGGGCAGCCCCCCGCCCGGCCTACTGCCGGGCGGTCAGCCCCGGGTGGCCGCTGTGTGAGCACGGGGGCAGGCTCCGGGGTACCAGCCCGGTTGCAACATGCCTGTGAGCGCAGCTAGGCGGCTGAGCCGCAGGTCTGTGATAGTCTGTGACACTCCGCTGCGAAAGCTACACCTGTCCAAAGAGCTGCTCTCTTTGGCTTTACTAGGGAGGAAATGTATTTAGTTCCTTCTGTGACTGTGAATTTATATCCAAGTTGTCATGCTGCCTATTTTAATAGGATGTTGTGATGAGGCACCTGTTTGATCATCTGTTCAGTTCATTTCCTTCAGTAGCCGTGGAGCCCAGGCTGCTGCCTGACCAGGTATCTTCCTCAAGAAAGAAAGAGAGAAATCACTTTCACATTCTTTTTCCTTCTCCCCCCCCCTTCCTTTTCTATCTTCAGCTATTCTCTCCTCTGCAAGAGCTTTGAAATGCTGCTAATTTTGTTTGTTTTCTGGTCTACTGTTCTTTCACTTTGTCCATGCCTCCCACTTGGCTGCAGGTCACAACTGCTAAACCAAAGTACACATAAGAAGGTCCCTGTGAGGACTGGCAGCGTAGTGCCTGTCACTGATTCCATAAAACACTCATGCCCCAGGCAATCTGCTGCTGTAATTTAGTGTGAAGGTGAAAAAACAAGTAAGCAAACAAAACTAACCAGCAGCTCCACACTAATCACAGGGACCAGGGTAATAACCACAAGGCAGAAGGGCATGGGCTGCACTGTGAAAAATAAGAAGGAAAATAAATACACAAACTGCTTGTAA
The DNA here is from genome assembly GCA_013399855.1 of Oxyruncus cristatus. NCBI lineage: Eukaryota > Metazoa > Chordata > Aves > Passeriformes > Cotingidae > Oxyruncus > Oxyruncus cristatus. The sequence continues at coordinate 578,314 of VXAY01005704.1, forward strand.
AATTTAGCAACTGAAATTAAAAATTCTACAATGGAAGCGTGTAACAAATCCCAGCTTTGTCTAGAATCTACAATGGAGTTAATTATTTTATACCCACCACCTGGTTGTATTGGTCAGGGAAAGTGATCTTGTGCATTAAAAAGCTATGTAGAAGTCACAAGTTCAGAGCCTCACTGTGTCACTCACTAAATGAACACAGAAAGGAGATGTCTTATTCCAAAAAGCCCATAATCCACATCAACAAGACAAATTTAGAGTGGGAGGAAAGTGTATTATGCTGCAGATGGCACTGAGAAAGAAAACGATTTGCCCAAGGTCATGCAGGAAGTCTGTGGCAGAGCCAAGAACTAAACACAAGTCTCCTGAAACCCACACTAAAAATAGTGTTTGATAAATGCACATGAACTCTAGAAAACACACACAGATAATTATCTTTTGACCAGTATTTTGGAGTTATTGGGCTCCATTTCATTATAATTTTCAACTGCACTGATAACTGAATGGTTACTTTCTAAATTTAAACCACATTATTTGAAGGTCCTCTACCCAGAAATTCCTATCATGAAACAAAAGGCACTAACAGATAGCATCTGGGCCAACGCAGATGCTTTCTAAGTGTGTCTGCTTCTGCTACCCCATTCCTAAAGTGGAACCAACCAGAAGGTGTCCAATTCTGCACCTTAGTCCTGGGAGGGGGAGATCCTGCTCCTCATAATGTTTTTCTGAGGCTCTAAGGGGCTGTGTTGTCCACAACCACATTCTGCCTGGTAGCAGTACTCTGGATTTAATCCCATATTCCAGCATCTCCTATTTAGCCCCATAAAATGTGCCCTGAAATACAGCTTTTATTTGCTCTTATGGCAAACTTGTCTCAGAAGGTGCCTTCCATGTGTCCTCTTCCTATTCCAGCTCCCCCTTACTGGTTTTCTTAGCCAGTGCAAATGTGTTTCTTGCAATCCCAAACTCACATAAATGGAAAACAACAGTAACATCATGTTGCACCCTTCAGGCACCCTTACTTGTCACTTTAGGAAAGTTATTTACACATACATTTAGTGGATTTTACAATGTATAAATGCTAATGAGTGTAAGTAGAAGCAGTTAATGCAGTTTTCCTAATTAATCAATCCTACCAGCATGGTAATGATTTCTGTTGTTCTTCTGAAGCTTCCTCCAGCAGGGAGTGAGCTCTGTTGATTAGCAAGACCATTTTACATGTATATAACATTTTTGTTCATCTATAACAATCTCATTATTGTTTTTTGTNATTTTTAACAATTTTATTTTTTTTTTTTTTTTTTTTTTTTTTTTTTTTTTTTGTTCAGGGAGGTGAGCAGTTCCCAAATTATGCTTAATGAATAACTAGGGCAGAAAGAATCACATTATCTCCCATATCACCATTTTATAGCCGTGTAACTGTCAGGTTCAGTAAAATTTACACTGTTGTGGAAGAGGATTGGGAGCAGGTTGGATGAGATGCTCCAAATCACGTAGCAGGACAGGGATGGCCAGCAGCAAAACTCCAGCTTCACACCTCAGAATAATTTGCTCTTTTACAGCAGGACTTTAAAAGGAAAGAGCTTCCAATGACTGTCTAACATCTTCGTTGGTGACATGAACGGATTGAGTGCATACACAGCGTTTGCCAATGGTACAAAGCTGTGTGCTGCAATCGACATGCTGGAGGGAACGATACCATCCAGAGGGATATGGACAGGTTTGAGAGGTGGACCCATGTGAACCTCATGAAGTTCAACAAGACAAAGTGCAAGGTTCTGCACATGGGACAGAGCAATCCTAAGCACAAATACAAGCTGGGCAGAGGGTGGATTGAGAGCAGCCCTGAGGAGAAGGACTTGGGGTATTGGTTGATGAGAAGCTCAACATGACCCAGTAATGTGTGCTGGCAGCCCAGAAGGCCAACTGCATTCTGGACTACATCAAAAGAAACCCGACTAACAGGCTGAGGGAGATGATTCTCTCCCTCTACTCCACTCTTGTGAGACCCCCACCTGGAGTACTGTATCCAGCTCTGGGGCCCCCAAAATAAGAACAATGTGGACCTGTTGGAGTGAGTCCAGGGGAGGGACACCAAGATGATCAGAGGGATGGAGCATGTCTCCATCCCTCTATGAAGACAGGCTGAGATAGTTGTGATTTTTCAGCCTGGAAAAGAGAAGGCCCTGGGGAAAGCTTATGGCAGCCTTTCAGTACTTAAAGGGTGCTACAAGAAAGCTGAAGAGGGACCTTTTGAAAGGTCATGTAGTTATAGGCATGGGGGAATGGCTTTAACCTGAAAGAGAACAGATTTAAGTTAGATAAAAGGAAGAAATTCTTTACTGTGAGGGTAGTGAATTACTGACACAGGTTGCCCAGAGAAGCTGACGATGCCCCATCCCTGGAAGTGTTCAAGAACAGGTTGGATGGGGCTTTGAGCAGCATATTCTAGTGGAAGTTGCCCGTGGCATTGGAACTAGGTGACTTTTAAAGGTCCCTTCCAACCCAAAGCATTCTATGATATGATACAGCTATTGGAAAGATGGTAATGGGATTAGTTTCGAGAAGAGGAGGCTCAGGGGGGGACACTCTCTACAACTACCTGAAAGGAGGTTGTAGTAAGGTGGCGCCAGTCCCTTCTGTTGTGCCTGCAGTGAGAGGACAAGAGGAAATGGCCTTAAGATGAGACAGGGGAGAGTTGGATTAGATATGAGAAAAAAAATTTCACTGTTAGGGTGGTCTGGCACTGGAATTGGTTGCCCGTAGAAATGGTGGGGTCACCATCCCTGGAGGTGTTTAAAAGGTATCTGGATCTGGCTGGGTGATATGGTTTAGTGGATTAGGGATTATAGAAATAATGCTGGGTTGGCAGTTGGTCTTGATTACCTTAAAGGTCTCTTCTAACCCTGACAATTCTATGATTCTATGTCTGATTAATAATGTCATCATACTCTACAGATAGAAACCAGAAAACAGCTTTTAGGTTCTCACATCCTGAGTAGCGAGAATTTTTCCTCATTTTCCTGCCAATATGATAAAGAAGGTGTGAGCAAACCACTGCAACAACAGAGTATTTCATATTCTCTTAATCCAGTAAATTGCATTGAAATTATCATAAATAATTCAGCTAATATAGATAAATATAGATCCAAACAGAAAGGAAGGGTTGTCCCAAAGATTCAAGGTTTGGAAAACAGGAAGGCAGGTTTTGGGTCTGATGTTAACTGAACCAGTAGTGAGCTGTTGAAGCTGATTCTCAGCATAGTACCATAAATTATGAAACATTGACATTTCACTTTGAATTAATGCAAAGGGCTATTTATACACTCTCTGTGTTTTAGAGACAGCTGCCTGGACAAAGTAATACACTTTTCCCGTCACCAGGCCACATGTTAGCAACGCTGCTATTTTTCAAAGTATCAAATTATTTGCATATTGAAAAAGTTTTAATACAATCTGTCCTTGGGGATTACTGTGTGAGTTACTTTGAAAAGGTAATCAGTCATAATTCACTGGCTCCTTAATCCAAAATCTAACTTGATTCAATATACTACCGATCATTTTCAGTGTGAGAGGTTGCTCATTTTCAGGCAATTGCAATAAGGGCCACAGGCCACCAACATGGGAAAAGGCATTCAATGGGCTACAATTGCCTTTCTGGGCTTGCTACCAATAAAAGGTCTGTATAGCAGATAGCAGTGGAAGAACCAAGCATGAGCACATAAAAAAAATATTTCATATAATTGCCTGAAATTTGAACTTTGAATATGTCTACCTAACAAGACATGAGTTTATTGCTTATATGTATGGACATATTGCTTATATGTATGGACAATGCTTTTTTCTTTTTCTTTTTTTTTTTTTAAGGGGGAAAAGTACAACTCTCTGAAGTGACTTTTTGTGAGACTGCTTTTTAGAGATCAGTGTTTTAGTTGTCATTTCTGTAAAGTATTTGTTAAGAATGTGGTTGCATACTGGATGACTACACTTACAAACAGTGCTTAAGTGCGTCACTAAACTGGAGTTTCAAATAATTAAAATAATTACTTAAAATGTTATCTAAATGATACAAAAATCATGAGTCACCTTTCACAAATTCCAGGGGTTTCACATCCGTCATTATGAAGAAGATACTAGGGTATCTCCTGCTCAGAGCCTTTTCTTTATCTTACAGAGAAAGTCTCCTGATTTAGAAATGCCTCAAGACTGATGTGAACAAATCACAGCCCACGTAGGTGGGCTATCTGACTATCTGATTCCCTGTAGAGAGGCAGCCTCCTGGTCATACCAAGGGCTTCATTACAAATTTCTTGCAGCTTTTTTGTCTCTTCTCACTTCTCATGACAGTGAGTAACACTAGTGCAGTCTTAAGGAAGTTAACAAGTAGTGACAGTACTCATGGACTCCTCTAGAAACGTGATGTGGCAGCATAAGACAGCTCAATGGTGACGACACCAGAAATTTGCTTCAAGGCTATTCTTCACGTTTCCTTAAACAGCAATTCCTACACAACTGTTATTCAAGGGCATTGCATGGCACTGCTCTGCAGGTGGGTCAGCAACAGAGGGTTTGCAGGAATAATTAAGAGGATAGATAGGGTTCATAGTTTAGTGCTAGTTTACAGTGCTGTTCAACCAGAAAGATCTCCTATTAATGCAGGAAAAACTACATCAGGATTTTGCCAGATCTCTCCATCTCTTTTAGAGGCTGCAATGGGATAGCACATCAAAAGATCCATTTTGACTGCATATTGAAGTGTTGTCTTGTATTGTGCCAGATTATGCCTTGCAGCACAGAGCATTTCTAGCACTTGAATGTCAGAGCTTTGACTTAAACTCATAGAGTGAAATCATTGCATGTAGAAGGGAACATTCAAGCTGGTGTGTCTGATTTCCGCCATTTGAAGGATACAGCAATCACAGAATCATAGAATATCTTGAGTCGAAAGGGACCCCAAAGGATCATCAAGTCCAGCTCCTGGCCCTGCACAGGACAGTCCCAGGAATCACACTGTGTGCCTGAGAGCATTGTTCAGATGCTTCTTGAACACTGGCAGGCTTGGTGCTGTGACCACATTCCTGGAGACTTTGTTTTTGAAGGACTGGGTCAGTTTTGACTGTTTAACTTAAAGTTCGCTTTTCTCTTTGCTCTGTTTTGCTCATTCCAGCCCTATCTCAGTCTCGTTCAAGCCCAGGTGTGCAGGGCATTGTCTCAAAGAGGAGTCTGTCAAACCCATGGCCTCCCTTCCCAGGGAACAGGAAGATTGTGGTGTCATCAGTGAGCTGAAGGCAAATCATGGAAGGTGATGCTGGAAAGCTTACCCTCCATCAGAGTAATAATGCATTTGATAGCTTGATCCAACATATCAAATCCCGCTCACAGAAAATTGAGAGCAGCTTTTGTGGCACATTTTTATTTTATTTTGTTGAAACAGATCTGAGAGAGGAAGGAAGTTTTGTGTGGAGCCAGAAGTTTCCATTCGTCTCAGTTCTACCAGTGAGTTTCTAGGTAGCTCTTGACCTCTACTTTAACCTCCTTGAGTTTGATCTTCTATTTTGAAAAAATAAAGACAGAGTCACTGGAGATCATAAGATAACAAGATGATATTTTGGTGAGTTTACTGGTCAAATTGCAGTTTGATTCCCTGTTTCGCTTTCTGTATCTTGTGAGATTTTAGAGAAATCATGGGTTATCTCCGTGCCTCAGTTTTCTGTCTGTGATACAGAACCAGAAACACGTTTTGTCTGTCTTCTGTTTTTAGACAAATAAACATATCTATTGGTTTGTATTTTACAGTGTTATACCTTCTAGAGGTCTGACTTTGACTGAGGTCCCTTAATTTTGTTAACAGGGTACAATAAACAGCTCTAAGATTTCTCCTTGGAGCACTGAGGTCAACAGAAATGTGCAGCAGCAGAAGTACATTATGTTAGTTAATGCAAGAGAAAGAATTAAATGAAAGCAACTCGATTTTATAAAAATTGTGATAGGTTCTGCAACCAGAGAGTAGAAAACCCTAAAGATCAGGATACCATGCAGCATGAGGGAAGGACTGATCTACCCACAATAGCTTTGCATAGCTTTTACTGTTCATTGTACAAAGATCTGACTCCAGTAAACATTTAAACATGTGCTTAACTTGATAGACATGAGTGGCTTTTTGACTTCAATTTTAATGCACATTTAAGCTTAGGCATGGCTGTTTGTGGGGTGGGGATTTAGTATGGGATTCCCTGGTCCTTTACACACATGATTTCATTAGGTGTTGTCTGTTTCTGTAGCTCTGCCTTAGGGCATGAGCCAAGCCCAGCTGAAGTCAGGGGGAATCCCTACAGATTTTGATGGCCGTTGGACTGGACCCTTTATAGGAAACAAAAACAGATTTTGTGGAACATAAAAGCAAAAAAAAATCCTCCTAAATTTGTGGGGATGAAATAGTCATTTCCTGTTTTAGGACTGGAGACTTTATAAATCAAACTCCTAACCAGAGCAAAATTTTACCAGCTGTACTCTAAGCCTCTGAAAATAAAGGGAAAGTAACACAGTCTTAGCAAACCCTTAGTTTTAACTGAGCAGAAGGAATTGCTTGGCTGTGCATAACAGTTCAGCAGGAGGTAATGATAATGTTTATTTGGGCTCACAGATTCTTTTGCTGTTGTAATGCTTTCATGGTACCTGGTTTTAAAAAAAAATTCTATAAAGTATATATTTACAAGTGCCAGCTTATCTGTAGTTGCATGCTGTAGCTGTCATCTCACATCAGGTGAGATGGCTTTCAGTTGCCATGCCAAGCAGTCTTAGCTTAGCTTGTATCACAGCTCCAGGTTCTGCTGTTGGCATCAGCTTGTAATAGAGCTACGGGATTAAAAACCTGTGATTCCTGAAAGCCTTCTTGGTAATGAGCAGAGTCTGAGATGTGAATTTGAGTCCTGTTTGATCACATTGCTCCTCTCCCTCTTTTGGTTGCTGCGTTAAAGAGAGGTTGTCAGGTGCATTTTGTACTTCCAGTACTGGCTTTGCATGCTGCCCTCTGCCCTCTACTTCCAGCTGAATCATTCCCAAACCGCAATTCCTGGTACTTGCACTCATGGAGATAACAAACAGAAATTATGGAAAGCAAGGAGAAAAGAGATGATAAAAAAAAAGAGAAGAAATGGAAAAAAACAGCTATCTGCTGATTAAATAAGCACATCCAATATGCTTTCAGTAAAGACAGGTAAGAATAATTAACTGTCTAATAGGACATAGAGTGGAAACTAGAAACCGTAAAAGACAAAAGAACATCTGAAAACAAAATGTAATGAGTCAATCAAGACAATGGGGTGTCATTGTGTTTTGAGTGCTGGTACCTGTGTGTTGCTGCCTCACAGCTTCTCAAAGTGCCAACCTGACCTGGTAAGTCCAGGTTTGGAAGGATTCTATTCTTACTGATACCATTTTCCCCATTTTCTGGAGATAACTGCAAAGCTTGCTACTCATTACAGAGCCAGACAGTTATTCACTCTGTGGAGGTTAAAGGAAGATCCAAAGGAAGTACAAGGGCTGAAGATGTTTAAAAGTGCCTAGTTACAGGCGATGCAAGTTTTGGAGAGCAGTTTGCAACAACTAGAAAGGGACCTCGGTAACTGTTGGCTGTTCAATACCTGCTAAAATCGGGAAGCTCTATCACTTCCTTCCATCTGGGAAACTGAATCATAGTTGCAACTCTTACCCTGGGGCCCAAGGGCAGAATTGGATTCTCTGGCTTCTATTAAGATGCAAATTTTTATCTTTTCCGCTTTAGAGAAGTGATGTTATCTCTTTGTAGAATGAATTCTTTGGTATCTAGTAAGTCTCTTTCAATCTTTTTCTTCTTTCTTGCAACGTATTTTTGTAACTCTTACAGGAATTTAATATCTTATAGATCCCTATCCTTCTAAACAGGGATTCATAAGTTTTGGGAGCAGACTGACAGAGGCAGTCAGACACCGTGTGACTGAACCAGGCTTTTCCTCAGCAAACCAGGCTGAAACTACAGAAGGCAGAAGGGAACACTGCATTGAGATGTGAAATGGGGAAACCCTCAGTGGGTTTAACATTTGTGATTTACACTTACTGCAAATAGGGAGGGGAGGGAAGGGGAGGAGAGGAGAGGACAAGGAGAGGGAGGACAGGGAGAGGAAGGGGGAGGAGAGGGAGAGGGAGGGGAAGGAGAGGGAGGGGGAGACATATTGGGGCTGCCTGGGGAATGATGCTCTTTGAGAAACATGTTAAAAGGCTAAAACAAAGTAAAACCTGACAGGTCGGTTTGAGGCACTTGATGCCTGCTCTGCAAGAGGATAGTCCAGCAAGTGGTTAGGAAGGCTGGAGGCTGTTTGCAGGGGTATGTTCACCCTAAAGATTGGTAATGCAGCATTGTGAGATAGAGAGAGCTCAACGGATTTTGCCAGAGTCTCAAGCAGAAGCTGAGACCATGACCCTCTAGACTACAGGTTTCACTATTCTATTAGGGTCCTCTTCACCTGAAATGCAGGAGTTTACTGTCACTTCATTTGCTACTTGAAGGGTTTGAACATAGCAAGGAAATATCCTGAACTAAACTAAGATGAAAAAGAAGATCTATGTGTTTGTTTTAGCAAGCATAAATTTCATGTGAGAATTCCTGGATTGGTTTTCATTGGAGATCAATCATTTGATAAAGTGCCACACTTCAGTTATTCATTGTGACAAGAACTGGGGAGCTGCTAGACTGGTCCCAACCAGACTCCATCAGGATTCAACAACCTGTCTCTGAGTGTGTCTGTCTCCTGATGTTTTGCTGACAGAGGCAGAAAACACCCTAAGAGCTGATAAGGGAATAACTTGCGAACAGAAAGTTTCTTCTGTGTAAGTCCAGAGAGCCATTGATTGACTTCTGCCCTGAGGCATTACAGTTTATATCCCTAATATATTTTTATATTGCCTAATAAAACTGTTGGCTGTTGCCATTACATGGGTAATGGACATTTATATAAAACTCTTTATGAGCTGTAGATGGAGATCATCCTCTTCACCACACACATGGAGCCACCTCTGGAGTAAAATGCAATAGCTGTTTAATAGCATGGCCCTATAGATAAACTGCAGTTGTATCAAAGAGGAAGAATGGCTCCTCATCAAGTCAAGCCTGCATAAGAAATTTAGAAAACCAGATTTTCTCTCTCTGTGCTTCCTGGAAATCATTAATTCAAAGGAGTTTGGTTTTCTGTTGTATATTGCCTTTAGAGAGTGAGAATACATAGCATTTCAAGTGTAGCATCGAGGAGTTCCTTTCCAAAGGTCATCTGCTGCAGTTTGTGAGGAACAGAGGATTCCAGCATCCACTTAATCCAAACATATTTCTTCAGTGATATTTGATGTAGAAAAAAATGCCTGCTTGAACACATTTGCCTTTTTAGTCATATGTTATTTTGTACTCCTCATCACTTGAAATAATTTTCTGTGTTTTCCTTTTAATTTGGCTTTTGCAGATCACAAGAGAGTATTCCTCTAGGAATGAAGAAAAACCATCATTGAAACTAAAAGGGATAAGTGATTGCCATTTCCTTTCACAGAACCATGGTTTAAAAGGCAGAGTGAAGTATAGATTCAGAAGCTATGAAGTCCTTGGTCTTGGCAAGGGAAGGACTGTCTGAAAGACATGTAAACAGCTAAAATTATTTAAAAAATCAATTCAGGCAATATTTTCAAAGAATCTAAAACCCATTTCAAGACTATGAGAAAAGAATAATTTCTAGCTTGCTTGGTTTACACAGTATATAATATTTGATGCAAAAATCTGTTTTAGAAATAAAGTATTTTTTACTGTCATTACTTTTGTACACTTAGTAGTATACAGCACTTATGTAAAGATTTCTATCTTCAAAAGATGGGAGTTAGTTATAAGCTCTCAAGGATAAATATTCTCTTCCTATATCATTTGGGGAAACTGAGAAGAGAGCTGAAGTGTGTTGCTGAGGGCTTCCTGTACCTGAGCCTGCATTAGAACATGAGAGTCCTTGTCTACCAGATTTTCCTCCTAAAGCCGTGGAGGGGAGTTGTGCCCATACCATTAATTTCCCTGTCTTTCTTAAATACGTGCCATCGTTATAACATATCTTACCCGTTTGAGTTAATCGGATATAAAACATTAACTTTTGCAAAGGTATTAGAACTTCACCAAGGAGCACTCAGATACTACAGAGTAACATCAAAATTAACATGGGAGTAATTTAGTCCTTCAGTTTAAATGCCTTCAGCAAAGGATTAAGATTTTCCCATCACCACTCAAGCACTTCCTTGCATAGTCCCTGCTTATCATGCTCCCATCATTTACCGTGCTAGTTACCTTCTTAACATAAAAGTGATACTGGAAGTCTTTCCTTTGATTCCTGATAATTTCATCATTCAATTAAAAAAAGGAAGTGACAGTGTTTTTATCAATGGATGGCTTATACTTTTTTCTATGTATTACCCATAATGTCCAGATGAATTAACGTTTTTGAAGCTTCCCCGCCTTGAGGGCAAAGACTGAAATAAAAGCTCATATTGGAAGGATTATTGGATGGGGAAGGCAGTGCTTATTAATATGTCCCAGTCAAGCCTAATGAGGAAGCCTTGTTTATCGATGCTGCGGATCAGCAATGGAATAGTGTAAAAACAAATTTCCTATTGGTGGAGGTGATAGTGTTGAGAAATGTGAGAGCATTTTGCTTTGTAGCAAATGGTCTGCTGTCCTCTTGGAATGCAACAGATGAAAGGATGTCTTCCACTGGCACTTTACAAGAGAGTGGAGGTGGAGGTGAAGAGCAAGTGTAACCGTCAACCTGTTTCAGCCAAAGAGGCAACCAACAAGCTTGGTGTGTGCACCCATCACCCATGCCCCTTTAGATACCAGAACATGTGCTTTTAAAATTTTTGCGTGATTCTGTTTGCCTGGACCATTTTTACTAATCCACTGCTAGGTCTTTATTGTGTTTGTTTTGGTTTGGTTTTGTTGCTGCAAAATCTCTCTCAGAGAGTCACATGATCTTTAGCAGTAGTGCTGACATGAATGTGTGGTACTCACATTCCCCCACAGACTGGTCAGCCTTTGGTCTGGCACTGGGCTTCAGTGCAGAGCACATGGCATCCATCCCTCATCACTGGCTGGTCAGATCAGCTGGAGAAATATTACTTTATCAGGCTGGGCTGTCTCCAGACTATTGAACTTTTTTTTAAACATCATGAAACTATGAGGCTGCCACCAAGTTGTCTGTTGGCCTTTGATCTGTACTAACATCTGATCCATGACTGGGAGAAGGTACTTGGCCTGGAATGAGTAATGTCAGGGACTCTGACAAGTTAGCAGTGTAGAGGACTGAGTTCCAGCACTTGGGAACATTCCTGGCGCTGTTTGTAAGCAGAAGTGTATATAAGCTTACAAGCATATGTGTAAGCATACTCTCTAACTACTGTTTTCCCACAAACCCTGTCATTTTTCAATAATCCTTCATTTATTCACTCCAGATAGAAGCTGGTTCCTTTGATTTACATTTTTTGCACTCTTTCATGCTCCTGCATATTTTAAGTCTGCAAAGAGTGTTTGTGAGCTTCCAGTCTGATGGCCCACGTAACACTGCATTTCCCCATCAGTCGACAAAAGTGATAGTTAAATGGTTAAGGCGTTCCCTTTATAAGCAAACAACCTGTTCTTTTGGCGCTTTTTGGTGCACTTGGAAATGTTCACTGATAGATTTAAATTAGCAGGATACCACTTTGAATGCAACTGCACCAGCTTTTAGTCTGCTTTCATTTTGAAACAGGGCTTCTGTGCTCATATTCTCTGTGCATCTATCTGTCACTCTCTTCTCCTGTTTTTTTTTTTGGCTTGTGCAATTTCAATCACATTTAGCAATGGTCCCAAGGAGATTTTTTTTTTTTTTTGACAAGTTCTAATATCACAGAGGGTGGATTGATGAGAGAGATGCTGTTAATATCCCCGGGATAAGGGCCACAACATGAACTCAAGGGTTATTAAGGCACCGAGAGTACAACTATAAGGTAGAGATCCATAGGAGACCAGGCTTCCGATCTTTCACTGCCTGCTGATGTTGCCTGTTCTGTCCATATTTACCAATCTGACCATAATATAGATCTCATGGATTTTCTCCAGTCTTATTTTCAAATTAATTTTCAGTGGGGGTCCTGTGTGAGTGAGGTTCCTGCTTTTTCCACTCCTATGCAAATATGAAGAAATTCCTGGATCTGATTCTAACAGGCCTTTTTCTTTGAAAAATTAGTATGGTAGGAATATAAAACTAGCATCACTAGGCCAGAAAAGCTCAGAAAATACAGAAAAACTTTGTTTTTCATGTGAATGAGTAAGAATCTTTCAGCAATTTTCAGCTTGAGTGTCTATTGTGCTTATGGATCACAGCAGAAGGAAAAAAGGGAAGTAATAAAAATATTTTTGGACTTGAATTATAAATGGAAAAGATGTTCCAGAAATCACCTCTGCATTCACTTATGGTCTCTGATGCTGGCACACTGTGCCTCGGGACTTGCTGCTGGGTTTTTGAACGAAAGCTGTAAACTGGAAAAATAAACCAGGTTGCAGCTCCAATTTTCTGATGTCTATGCACTGAACTGGATCCTATCAAGATGGAACAGCCTTCTCCTGTAGCAAGTGGCAGAATATGAAGCAGCTGGTAGCAACAAAAAAAAAAGGCTGGAAAAAATTGAAAAAAGAGAATAAATTAGAAAAACCTCATGCAAACACTAGTGAATCATCCCCACAGGCTTTCTGCTTGCCCAGTGTGCTTCCCGAGTGCCAAGACCAAGGAAAATCACACCACTTTATTAAGGTAAGCAGCTTTCCAAAGGCAAGCCCGGCATCTGTGGGCTCCGTCTGAGAGAGCATGTTGCAGCCTTAACACACCATGGAGATGCCCAGATGATGTCAGGAGGTGTTTGGTTTTTTTGGTTTGTGGGGTTTTTTTTGTGTTTTTTTTGTTTGTTTGTTTGTTTTTTGTTTGTTTGTTTGTTTTTTTGTTTGTTTGTTTGTTGTTGTTTTTTTTTTTTCCATGAGCAACACTGCCAGAGTGATAGCAGAGAGTTTACTGCCCTTCCCAGCCCTACTCTTGATGACAGCTGGCCTCCTGTTAGATTAACTTACTGAAGTCACTCTGCTGTTTGATTGTCGAGTCCCAGCTCACAGGAAAACCTTGTCCCATGGATTTTCTTTCTCACTGTGTGCGTGACAGACACTGTGAGAATCCACCCAAATAACTCTTCACTTCAAGATCACAGAATATTCTGAGTTAGAAGGGACACACCAGGATGACTGAGTCCAGCTCATAAGTGAATGGCCCATCAAACCCATGACCTTAGTGTTATTAGCACCATGGTCTAAACAGCTGAGCCAAACTCAGGGTCTGGATGTACCCACCGGGTTCATAGCTGGCACACGGAGTAGCACTTGCAGGCTATCAAGAGCTATTTGACCTGTTTTGGCACTGGAAAGAAGACAAGGATTCGTCCAGCAGCAGCAAAGAAGGTGGGCTGCCTGACATTGGTGTTGCTCTGGGAGGTATAAGCAATGTTGCTGTAAATCAGCTGTATCCAGGAAAATGAAAACTCTGGTTACAAACTGCATCTGGGAGCATAGGCTTGCTGTCAGGCAAATGTGCAGGAGACAGGCTGAACTCAAACCAGATCAGAAGAGAATCACAGAGTCATGGAATGGTTTGGTTTGGAAGGGACCTTATAGATCATCCAGTTCCAACCCCTTGCCATGGGAAAGGACGCCTTCTGTTAGACCAGGTTTCTCAGCCCCCTATCCAGCCTGGCCTTGAACACTTCCAGGGATGGGGCAGCCTCAGCATCTCAGAGCAACCTTTTTCAGTGCCTCACCACCCTCATGGTAAAGAATTTCTTCCTAATATGTGATCTAAACCTACTGTAGGTTTAAAACCATTCTTTCTTGTCCTGTCACTACATGCTCTTGTAAATAATCTCTTTCTTGTAGGCTCCCTTCAGGTACAGGAAGGCTGCCTTAGGTTACCTTGAAGCCTTCAGTTTTCCAGGCTGAATAAGCCTGGTTCTCTCAGCTTTTCCACCTAGGTTGAATTTTTGGCCTTTTACCCTAGTGGAAGTATCTTGAATGGGAAATGACCAAAGTTCATCATCTGGCCAGTGCTGGGACCAGGATTGCTTGGGGAAAACTCATTTTCACAGGTGCTGTCTCTGAGGGCACTCAACTGATTGCAAGTGCCTAAAGTCCAAATGATGGTAACTTCAAAAGGCATCCAGTGGATTTGATCAGATGGGAGTGGTTAACCCATTTGTTACCTGAGTGGGTGGGCTATATCATCACTCTTTGGAATCAGTCATATTTGTTGACTTGCTCCAGCTGCTTTGTGTAAGCAGTGATACAAAGTCTGGTTAAGCATCAACTCTGAAAGATGCTTTTACTATGAAAGGCATCACTGCTGGTTAAAATGGATGAATCTGTGCTGTGACTGGAAAAGGTTTATGCTGCTCATAAGCAATGGTGTTTGCAGTAGGGTTCAAATATGACAGGATTCTCCACATAAATTAAATGCTGAGAAAATAAAGTTCAGATTTTGAGGCAAGCATTGTCAGCAAATGCTGCTCCAGGCACCAGAAACAGGTCCTGATAATGATTGCCAATACACTAAATTGAGTATGGGGTGAAGGAAATAGCTTTCCCTTTGATATCACTGCAGTGTGCTGGTAAAGAGATTCTCAGCTTCTGGAATTCAGTAGCTAATTATCCTGAAAGATCATGATTCTTTAAGAGTATAAATATCTTTAAACAGCAATTAAAAATAATTATAACTCAAAAGCTATCAAAGGATTTGAGAAAAGAGAGTCATCCTAGCTGGATGGTACATGCTGCAAATTGGGTAAAAAATTGTCATTTAGGTTTTGTGATAGTTTTTCTAATACCAGTTTTGTCTACAGCTAAGGATTGCCTCAAATACCTGCCTTTTCATTGTATCTAAGTGACCCATGACAGCTGAAAGAGTCTTAGTGTATCCCTGTCCTTTGCAGCATTGTGGGAAGTACAGTCTGTTTTCTGAGATTCGCACTTGTATTTTGGGTTGCAGCCACTCTAGTGGGTTTTATCTATTTCAGTGGTTTTGAGAAAAGTTGTTTTTTTTTGAAAAAGCATGTTTTTTCTGCCTGTCAGATTTACTGCATTATTTTTTTTAAGAGCTAGACAAGCTTGAAATTAAAGCAACAAGCAATGTGTTAGCAAGATTAACTGCTTAATTATGAAATTGGTAGCAAAAGCAAGAAACTCATGGAAGTCAGCCTTTGATTATAGTTAAACATATGCTTGTCTTTAGTTGTTTCAGTGCTTCAGTGAGACGCAAAAATAGGAAGCCTCAACAGCATTAAACTGTGTCCACCACTGTCCTGGCCTAGTTTAGGAGACATAAAGCTACATTTTCCTCCTTCCCTTATTAAAGGTAGATTCTTCTCTGGTTTTGTTACATGTCTTTCTCCTAGCATATCCTTGTTATTTTGAATAGAAATATAATACTAGAATTTGTACCAAATATGATTATGATGACTCACAGGCTCTAGGACTGTGTTTCCCTACTGTATGCAGTTTTTCTTGTAATTGAATGAGAAAATACAGAAATAATCTGGACCTTCACTCTGCTCTCAAGGTGTTTCTTCAAGTTTACTTCTTGGTTATATTGTACAGTTGCCTAAATTTTTGCCATACTCTGTAAACCCCACAAGAGTTTCACATTACAATGATTTTGGCCTCAAATATTTTTCTCCCCTTACACAGGGTATTTTTTGTATCCCCAGGCTGTGGTGTGCTGTCTCTCCTCCTGCTGACAGAACTGCTATGGGATCATCCTGTCTACTGCTTCAGGAAACCGGGTTTCTTTGCTTATGCAACACCTTGCATTGTGAAACCACATCCTCACATGTTATAAAAAGTAACTTTTTTTTTAAGCCTTTTCTAGTTGCTCTTTTGAAAATCAATTGAGAAAAAAAATGGACTAGATTAAACAATGCATGTAGGTACAGACCTAATTTGAAGTGCACATGGGTACATAAACTCCAAATACGGGTACATAAACTCTAAAAATGTCTCACATTCTCCTTAAAATTTGCATGCAAAGTTGGTTTATTGTGGTAGTATAGTGAGAAATACTCAAGATCAGTCTGACATGCCTTATACAGCCCCATACATAAAAGGTGGATTCAAGTCCTGCAGAGAACTGTGAGGAGTTATTCCCTATTCTTGAAAAAGTCTTGAAAATGGCCACTGTTCTGCTGTTTGTGACAAGTTGTGAAAGTGGTTTTGAATGGCACTTGAGATCCTTTTCCAGCCCTATTTCCTACAATTTCTATTATCCCCTTAAAGTAATTTCCTGATTTAACCTCGGCTTTTCTTTGAAAAGACACGCACTGTATTATTAATCTAGATGACAAATAAAGCATTTTGAGTAATTTTTCTAAGTTACTTTCTCTCTCTGAAAAGCACTTTCTGTCAGGTTTGGGGTTCTGCCGTCACAGCAATATCCTTCCAATGAGTCAAAAAAAAATTGGCTCCAACTTCAGTGATAAATGCCGTAAAAATATTCCTAAAGTCCAGACTGTAGATACATGATGCCTGCTCTGCTTTTGTGTCTTTTATGTCTGCTTTAGTTTAGGCTGTGAGGTTCATTGCGATGAGCCAAGTGTGGCCCTAACTTCTATCTGTCTGTCCATCTGTCTGTCCGTCTGTCTCTCTGTAAGAGCTACTGGGTAGTTTGGCCAGACTGTTGGGTACTAAGCGGACAAAAGGTAAATTGATCCAGCAACATGCAGTGGAAATGTCCACTGACCAGTTAAGCAGCTTGGATTGAGGCAGTTCCGACAGCAGGCAAAGAAAGACCAAGTTTTTCCAAAAGATTGGGAAAAGATATGGACTTGAACATGGCTGTGAAAACAATGACATCTAGGTAGGAGGGCCATAAAGCAAGAAGACCTGAGAAATAGAAGATGGTGGGTCAGAATAGGCTGAGAAAGACTGAAAGCAGCAGAAAAAGGTCCAAGGTAGAATTGTGTGGATGAAAGATACCTACATGGAAACAAAGCTCAACTGAGCTGATTTTACCATTTCAGCTTTTTGAAAAAGCTTTGACCAGGAAGAATGACTTTGTGTTTGCCATGTGGCTGCAACTGTGCTAATCCTACATGCCCGAAAGCCAAATTTGCCATCTACAGCTCTGTCATTCCTTATTTTGTAGGAACTTCACTGAGATGCAACATCAGTTTCTAAAGTCAAGGAAGTCCCCAAACTTGTCCCTCAGCCCTGGGCTCATTGCAGCAGAGGAGCTTGAAAATTAGAGCACCTAATGCATGGAGGAGACCCTACAGCAAGGATGCTTTGTGCTTCTGCGTCAGATACAGAATGCTGGTTAATCTTGTGCCTTGCTGAATATGTGCTGCAGGATGATCCCAAGGCCCGTGCAGTAAGTAAAACAAAATTTAAAAAAATCACATTTTATGTTGCTCTCTTTGACATTGAAAAGACTGCATGGCTTGATTGACACAGTACAACATGGAAGACGAATTCCTACAAACATTATAGCCACACACACCTACACAAAGGTAAAAAAGAACAGGATACTTTTCAACATGAGATTGGCCCTTAGTTATGAGAAACTGAGTACAGGAAGCTGAAGGCAAAGTGGGACCATTAAATCATTGAACTTCCTGCATGTAACAGGATATTTAATTTCACTCAGTTACCCTACATGAAGCTCAAACCCTGTATTTTTCTGAGGCACAAATTCCGGAAAGGTACGGAGTCCTGCTCCAAAGGCATCAGATGATGGTGAGTTCACCACTTCCTTTGGTAGTTTGTTCAGGATATTAAGCGCTTTCAGTGTTTTTAAAATGTGTGCCTTATTGTATTTTCATTTGTATTTTTATTCCTTAACTTCTATGGGTTCATATTTTGCTTATTTTTGCTAGTATGAAGAGGTTTCAAGCTGAATACCCTTATGGAGCAGTGCAGCTTTTGAGTATTTTCATAATTACTGTTTTTGATGAGTGGATTGAACTCTTTCATTCTTTTATGACTAGACATTTTCTCTGTCCCTCAGATAATTTTGTGTGACCTTTCTAATCCACAGTATAATTTTGATAGCTGAGCACCAGACTACAATCCAGAATGGTAGATGGTGCCTGGCTGAGGCAATGCATAGAAAGAAAAAAACCACAACCCCCCAAACATCTCCTTTCTTCTCCTATGCTTACATATACAAAGACTGTTAGATGTTTTTATCAAGCACTGCTCCAGAGAAAAAAAACACGGCCCACAGCACAGGGTGTAGAGTGGCTTATGTGTACACATCTCAGGGCAGTGCCCCCTAAAGAGAGGCCATGTCCCCTTTTTGTAGTGTTTGGTTGGGGTCTCCTCTAGAGCACATGCATTTTTTGACTATGGTTCTAACTAGGCTGCAGAAAATTAAATTTAAAGAAAAGGGCTTAACGCCTTCATTTTAAAGAGGAAGGAATATTTCACAAACTATGGGGCAAGCGAACCTGATTTAAAGCCAGAGTAGATCATCTGTAGCTGATCATGAGTAACTTTAAAGAGAGATTTTACGAGTATCAAACTGAGCTGCATGAAAAATCAGAGTGATAAAGCAAGTGTATTTCTGAAGTTTTGTGTTTTAGTTTTTTGTTTGGTTTTTGTTTGGTTTTGGTTTCATGTTTTTGTTTGTTAGTTTGTTTTTCTTTCCTTTAAATTAAAAGCATGGTATCCTTGCAGCCCATATATAGACTTTGTTCCCACCAGATCAGCTTCATCTTGCCTCTAGGCAACCCATCACAGATATTAATCTGTTCAGCTTCTCTGAGTGTTATAAGATAACTTTTCTGTAAGCTTCTGCCAGTGTAACATCACACCATAATAACTGGCAATGTAAAGGAGCAGGATGCCATTCTAATTGCTGCTTTACTTCCAGGAAGTGGAGGAGCCCTATTTGACTGTTCTTCTGTTGTGTTAGTAAGGCTTATATTCTGACAGTAGTAGGGGCTGGGGATGTTTAATGGCAAGCCTCACAAATAAAGGAATAACTTATTGTGTCTTAATTAAAAAAAAAAAAAAAAAGAAGAAGAAAGTATTATAATGGCTGGAGAACACTTTCTCTTTTTCTAACCTCTTTAAGTTACTACACCATTGTGCCACCTGCTGGACCCTCTCCCCATGTAGGAGGAAGAAGGTTGACTTCATTTAGATCCAGAAGATACATCAAGGCCACCTACCAGGGGCATGGTGGATGTCACTGATGGCACAACTGCACAGTGGACTGGCCCTGTCCATGCTTTGGATGTTGGAATCTGTATAGTCACTGATTGCAGCCTTGGGCCCAGGTTCTTAGTGCTGTTTAGTGTGGAGCAGATCTTCTGGGTGAATTGCTGTATTGATGTATCTGAGCTACATCTGCATCTGGAAAGGGCATTTCAGCCTGAATCAGCACTGTCGCATGGCAAAGCATGGAGGTGTGTAGATGGGCCTGGTTAATCAACAGCATATGTACTGGAAATCCAAACCGGCTGCTCCTCTGGAAGCTCTCCTGGGCATACTGAAAGACATCACAAAAGCACTCCGCACAAACTGTGCAGAGCTTCCTATGTTTTCTGCTATGCTCTGTTGGGCCATGAAACAGTTAACAGTGTTAGCATATGAGCATCTGAGTTAGCATCTTTGCTGAGAGGAGTGCAGCAGTTTGTATTTCTTGGAGCAATTGTTTCAGGCTGCTCTGCTGTTCCAAGCCCACACCGCTGCTCTAGTGAAGCTCAGCTTGGGTTTTCTTCACAGTTGTGACAGCCAGATATGACTAAAAATACAGAGAGCTGAGATTCCTCAAAACAATTGTGAATTCTGTCTCCACTTTCTGCCCACCTATTCCTTCTGCTTGCCTGGGAGAAAAACTGGGTTTGGGGTGATAGGGAAGGGGTAATTTCTTTCCCTTTGTTTTTTTTTTTTTAAAGGTTGCTTTTACATTAAGGCACTATGTGAAGGAAATAAGTGTACAGATAGATGTACCATCTATAAATATACAGTGAGCATGAAACACAGGATTTTTGAGATTTATGTCATGTTTTTAAAGATGTGCAAAACCCTTGAATTAATGTATTGTAAACAGCAATAAATCTGAAACTTAACATTGAGATTATATAGGTCAGATATATTTTAAACTTAGGAGGGAAAAGAGATAAACAGAGACCTTTTTCTGAGCAATCCTTGCTTCCAGAGATGTAACACCTTCTCAGTCATGGAAAGATTTTTCTTCTGATTCTGTACACACCTCTGTTTTGCACCTTTTTTTTTTTTTTTTTTTTTTTAATTTTTTTTATTTTCCCTGGGAGCCATATTGCCATAAACTACGAGCTTTGATTTGCTGTTGAGAATGACATATGGTTCCTCCCTTTAAGGAATTTCATAAGCATATCACTTGATCTTTCAAGTTTAGCTGGAATTCAAGAAACAAAAGAGATGCCAGGATGTTGATTGGTAACAGAGGATCTGTTACTGGGTCATTCCTGTTCTTTTTCCTTCAGCTTTGTGCTGTAAAAAGTTCCTAAGGCAAAAACAGAAGAAGAGCAATAGAGGCACAAAGTAACTGAAAGGGACTTCCCAGACGGTTAGAGGGAGGATGGATAAAATGAATTCCCACAGGGTTCAGTCCAAGCACACTGAGGTTCATGCTCTGTCACATTTCCTTAATGTTAATGTTCTTATTGCTTTTTTAGCAATTGTTACTTTATACATTTCTAAACCATAAAAAGAGATGTACTTAAAAAATGTCCACCCCCAAGCAAAAAAATGAACACTTGTTTGCATTTAATAATCACTAAAACTTGAAATTCTAAATTGGATTAATTGTGTCTATTATAAATTGATGGGGGAATAGCTATGCATTAGCCCTGAATTCTGATTACCTGAGAGGTTCCACTTGTAGTATAATTAAGAGGAACTTCATAGTAGTGGTAGGTGTATGATTGAATAATACATGCATCCCCTGCTGATGAAATTCAAGGCAAAGTGTTCATGAGGGTTTTTTTTTTTCTTTTTCCTGAACTTAAAATGCAGGAGGATTATTGCAATTACAGGCCATGTTTACACTATTAGCAGAGGCATGCCAAAGCCCTTGGTGCAAACACCTTAGACATAAGTGGGGTTGGCAAAAGAATACCACTGTTTCAGCTCAGCCCTTGCTCTGCAGAGCATTGTGTTACTGGGCACCTGTGGTGGCTGATTTAATTAAGAACATAGATCAGAGCTTGAAAGAGGCATGTTTTCCAATAATACAAGGGATACCACCTCATTGACAGTGCATTGCTTAATACATATGCCCACTAGATGGCTGTAATTGGTGTGGTCATTTATTAATTGTAAAATATTTTATGCACTCCTGGCTTTGAAGTCTTGTTTATTCCTGCCCTTTAAAATCTCCTTGTGCTCTCTCATTATCTAAAGACACCTTCTCAATGCATACCCCCCCCCCAACTTACAGCTGAATATTCCTGGGCTCCAAGACTGGATGACCTCCTTGGGTGCTGCTGTCTGACCCCTTGCATGGCATGAGGTTTCCCAGCACCATGCCCACAGGCAGAGGGGCTTTAAGCCCTTCATCCCTCCAATGCAGAATGCAGCACAGCCACGTGTCTGTTTCGTCTCAAGTGGCCAGTCTCTGTCCTCTGTGATATTGCTCCTGCTTGCTAAAATGAAGGGATTAAGGAGTAACAGCCTGAAATGATGGTAGAGTAGAAAACTGAACTGTGAGAAGGGGACAGAGCTGCATGGTGGCTCATAGAGGCTGTGTCAGGGGAGTACTTGTAACACAGGCCTGTCCATTCCTCACTGTCTTGCTCTGAGCACTGGTTCTGGCTTTTCTTTTTCTGCTGTTCTGTTCATGGATGTTTAATTCTGAGATTATGCATCCTTTTCACCACAAAGGCTAGACATTCAGCTAATCCCTTAATTCACCATATATCGTTATGGTGACGAGCTCATTGTTAGTGTGAAGGTACATCTAACCATATTTTACTGATATCAGGGCGGGAGAAGGTGAGGTAATTGTTAGCAGTTTTGAAGCCTCACTCATGAGTTACAGATAGAGCAACATGGAGAAGTTATCTTCAAGTTGTTGCTTTGACTGCCAGTCTTGATGTCAGAATCCATCCTCAGCAGTGACACTGCAGATTTTGTGCTGGTTTAGTAATTCCAAAACTGTACTGTGGTAACCCAAGGGAAATGTCCGACTGACATCTTGGACAACCATTCTAAGCAGGATTTAACACAACTCCTTCAGCCAAAAGTTGAATATAGTGGCCTATGATCATCTGCAAGGGTTTTGAAACTCTATTGGCCCAGAAAGTTTGAAAACCACCATGTGCGTTTATAGATATGTATATACACTTGTCATTCATACATAACAAAAGATCACAGAAGCCTCCTTAGGTATTTGTGAATTCAGTGGGAAGAAAGCTCTAGTTACTCTAGAAATAACATGTTGTTGGGCAGTCGGTGCCCAGTTTTTAACCTTCTGTGGCCTTCTTGGCATCTGATGGCACTGTGGTCCTGTTGACATAGTCATGTTAACAGCAGTAAGATACTCCTGAGGTACAACACCAAACACCCGCATGTCCAATACCCAATGTCACTGCAATCTAACCTAGGTTACCACTGTGGATTTTAGTACAGGCAAGATAAAACCTCAGAAGGTTGCTATCAATATGTGAACCCTCAGTTACCTTGCTGAAGACAAGACACTTCAGAGGTGATTGGTAACGGTGCCTCCATGGTCATTGTACCTCCACTAACCTTGGCAAAGCAGTGTCAGGAAATGTTGTATTTTCTGACTTGTATTTCTCAGAAATCTTTCCACATGCTCTCTGCAGGCTGACCTGATGGTTGCAGCTATATTAGCTCACCATGGGTTCAAGCAGGATGCTTTCTGTACACATACAGGATCATCATAATCTCTGTAAAATAACCTTTTTTTTTTCTGTATGCAAAGTCTATTTTTCAAAAGTTTATTTTCCAGTTACCTAAAATTTTTAAGTGATCTGTGCCCAAACATTACCTTTTAACTACTTATCCCTCATATTATTGGCCATATATTTCAGGTACAAAAATGAAATAGAAAACAAAACAGACAATGCCAATTTGACACATTTCCAGAGGCTAATTATATAATGAAAAAAGCATTCACTTTGTTTTAATGGGCTGAAGCATTTATTCTTTTTTTTCTCCCTTTTTTTTTTTTTTGGCTGGAAATGTGTAGTATGCCTATCACAGACACTGTGACAGAAAGAGCCAGCCAGCACATTTTCTTCAAACTGACTGGTTCATAACCCAGTGGTACGTTTTCCAGTGTTTTTGTCTGAGCAGTGAAAGTGGAAATTTGCAAACAAGACTCCCTGTATATGCGGCATATGAGGATAGGAAACAGTAGAACAAGTCAGCAGCAACTCATTTGTGAGAGACAACATGCCATCAGAAAAATCCTTACCGTCTGTGTGCCTACAAAATGTTGCTTTGTCTTTATACTCCTTTATATACTACTTCATATACTTACCTATAGAGTCATCAGAAAGAATGGAACGAACTCCTTCTTACAGCATGTGCTGTGTCCAAGACAAGTAAGGTTGTAGCTACGATCACCGTTTCAGAGTGGCCACTCCTTTGATTTGGGGATCAGTCCTTGAAAATTTACATATTCCTGCCCATTTTAAGTATGCCAGTATCCACACAGAGGATCTAGTCTAATGGTAAGGGAGAGGCATGAAACTGGGAGGATTCTTTGGCTTGTTCCTTTCCAAACACATCTGATCTCTTTGGAGTACATGTATCTTTGGCTGTTTAATACTGTTCTCCCACCTCAGTGCTGCACGTTCTGCACATTCAGAATCTAGGATTCACAGGCACCTTCTAAAGGCATGAGAAAAATGCAGGAGGCTGTCTGATCATTGAAAACCCAATTCTTACTCCCTCCTCCCACTGTATTCTTGGCTTCTTTTTTTTATTTGTCTTCATATTTTTCAAGCTTCAAACTTTGGTCTTCATATAAAAATAGAAACATTCTTGAAAAAAACCCAAAAAACTGGTGTATAGACACTAGACCCAAGGAGCTGCAACTTTTAAGTAAATCAGTAAATTTCTCAAGCCTCAATAAAACAGCAAGTTTTGGTGGTCCTGGAGCACTAACCATGCAACCTTATTTATTTTCTGTTATTTCTTTTTTATGCATGTGTCCAGAAAGCAGCACAGCATGCTATAAGCAGTAAAAAATCCTTAACTGTCCAGAAGCCTCAGTGTGATCCATAGTAATCCCTTTTTCTAATATGCAGCTGTAGAGAGACCCACATCACTGACTGGATCGAAAGCCCAGCAATTTGTGAGCCTGAGTTAGAAACAGTCATGTTACACTTCTGCTGCCATCAGCAATGAGGTGGGTCAGTTTCTTAAGATGTTTTGGATTATTCCAAAGCACAGATGTATAAGGCCAAATAACATTGCATTTATTTTGCAACAGCAAAGTACAGATGTGTCTCTCCTTTACTCTGCCTTCACAATACCTTTACAATGCATTTGCTATCATATTTCAAAGCATATCCTTTTTTCCTAGCATGGGCAGAGCTGAGGACAGTTTTGTCTTCTCAGTTTTTCCTTGAATTTGTGCATAAGCATGCATCTCACCTGGGAGGGAAAAAATGTTAGAAGCTACTTTTACGATCTTTCTTTGGAGACATGTGGCTTTTCAAAGTTTCACATGTTGAAAGGTGATGTATCGATGGTAGAAAATGTCACATCCCTTGACATTTGAATAAGCTAATGGTCGTCTCCCTTGGGCTGTTTAACATTGGAAAAACCCCAGGAAATCTGACATTCGACTTGCCAGAATGGAATTACAGATGGCTGCTGAACTCATTTCAGTGAGTATGAAAATTGAGCATGGTGAGTAAGACGGAAAATGGTACAGCAGCTCCTTATTGTCTACTAATAAATTAGAAATCAGATCTAAACACTATTTAGCATGGAAGTCTCATAGGATGTGGAATGGAAGAGTCCTCCTTCCCTTTCACCAAAAAGATAAAGGTAAAACTATTTTGGAGGTAAAGAGAGGGGGGCAAGGATATATTTTCCTGAAAAAAAAAAAAATCTCTAGTAAGCAGGAACAGCTGGAATATCTAAAAATTTCAGTCTTTCTTCTGAGAAAAAGAATATCAATTTCTTTGATCAACGACCAAGTTCCAAGAGAATAGTTTGAAGCAGTCAAAAATACAATTTCTAATTGGTTATGGAAATTTTGCTGTAGTTTCCCTTCCTGGGGTACCCAAAATCTAGTGACAGAACTATGTAAACTGCTTTTCCTCATTGCAAGTTGGACTGTACAGGCATATTCTTGGGGGATTAATTTTATTTCCTTTAGTTTCCACAAATCTTCCAGGTAAGTCCGTGACCTCTAACCTCTAATGCATGCCTTTGTAAGGGAAAAAAAATAAAAATAAAAAAAAAGAGGCTTTCTCTATAAAAGCTTGTTACAAAATGTTTATGTCATTTTGAAAAGCTTGGAGGAATTGTACTGGGTAAAACACCTACTTCAAGACGTCGCCTGGAAGATGTGCAATTCTGACAGCAGTTGGATAATCTTGGTAGCTATATTAGCTCTACTGCGTCTTAGACAATAGGCACTGACTTCCCTTAGATGAAAATAATAGTGCAGAATCTGTTTCCGATCATATTACTGGGTTTTGTGGGGTTGAGAATATGGCATCAGTCTGCAGCATGCAGAGTATCTTGGCACTGATCCAGCACAGCACGTGAAAACCATGTTTCTATAAATATGTGCTTAATCCCCATTTTCAATGGAGAAGAAAGGCTCTCATTATCTCTCAGCACTGAAACTTAAGTGAACAGTCCTGCTGCTGTTTAGGACAGTAGCAAGTGCTACAGATTTAACAGTGAGAATGTGGTCCATGGTCTAACCTTGCTATGTACCAAGTGGCCTAAAATGTTACCAACATTAGAATAAAACTGTCAATTAAGAGCTTTGTAGTACTTAGTTCTAACAAGGATTTACCTGGAAGGTGTTTGTACTTTCATGTTTAAGCTGGAGATAACATGAATGTGTATACTGTGAGGATTCTTCTTAGATGGGGATTGAGACCACAGTTGGGTGTTCTTGTGCTCCTCAGTGGGCACCTTTTTTTCAGCTGCCCTGAACGGGTGCTCCTAGTGTCAGGGGCACTGTGGCAGGTTAATGCTGTCAGATTATTCCCAGCTATGAGCTGCCAACCTTTGTCTTGCACTGTCATGTCTGTTTAAGATCATGAGTTTAAATGTCAATTAAAAAAAAAAAAGGAAAAAGAAAAAGGAAGTTGATCCTTCCTTCAATCAAATGCTTTTTTTAATGCAAAGGTAAATGTGAATGGTGTGCATGGGTTGTGTAGTTGAAATCTCTTGATTGAAGAACTCATATTGTAGACAGAGATGGTCGTTTTGTGGTGAAATGAATGGGTAAATACTCAAGAGACTTGCTGTCTATTCCTGCTTCAGCAACAGATGTCAAGAACAGTTTGAGATGTGTTACTTAATATCTCTCACCAGTCTGTAATATTCTAAATCCAGGGTGGTGGTGAAAATGTTTGAAGAGGAGTGGTTATTTAACTCGCTTATGGCAAGTACTGTAACAGTGTAAAGTGTTATTGCTATTACTGAATTTATTTTGATATGTTGCTCCAAAGTAAGCCTGTGCAGAAGGAGATTATGTCAGGAATTGGAAAGAGGATACGGGCATTTCCTTTTCTTAGTCACTAAATATCAATAATGTCAAGTTTGAGTCACAAATCTTCAATTTAAATTCTATTTTTATCTTAACAAATGGATAATGGCTGGACATTCATCAAAGTTACAGCCAGATGCATAAGTGCCACTGAAGGCTGTGCAAATTATTATGTACTAAACAGATTTAAAAAAATGTTGAAATTCACTGACCTCTTTATCTATAAGGTCTCCCACAAAATATCTGGGATGTGTTAAAAAAGAGCCCAAAATCTGAGCTGTGGGAAATGGGCTGTTGCACAGGGAGAACCAGAGGGGGAAGACTGTAGAACTTCCTTTGATTTCCTCCAGGGAGGAACATAACAACAGTGGTGACTTGCAAGGTGTGTCTTAACTGTGACCAACAGTTCAGGGTCTTTCTGTCCTATGCAAACAGACTTCTGGTGAGGCACAATCTGGACATGGGGAACTTTGATCTGCTCCTCTCTCGTGTTCCTTCTTTCATCCTGTTTCTCTTTAAGTGTCTTTTCCATGCCAGGTGCCAGGAGCTTCTTTCAGTTTCTGCTACTCTTACACGCCCGGGATTTATTTTTGTGGGTGTTATCGAAAACCTACATTGGAGGCTTGTTATATTTATTCCTATAAATTTCTTTCTTTTATTCTCTCTTCTTACAGTTTTGTAAGCAATCCATTGTTAGGCAGAAGGATACCAGTTCCAGATCTGTGGCAATTTGTCCTTTGAAAACATTGGTAGTGTTGTGATGAATACATGGAATGCAACTGAAGATATGCTTTGACTTCAGAAAAAACATTTTTTCAGCCTTTCATAGGAAGACATTATTGCAGCTAAAACATACTTTAGTACATCATACGCAACTGTGAAACCTGGTATGAAAAGGAACCAGAGTAATAATCTATTCTGACATCCCTACAAGACAAACCACAGACCTTCTCTGACGTAATACATGTTCAAACTGGAGATCTTTCAAAGACCACAAAATCCACTCTTAGTTTGAAAACCAGCAGTGGCAGAGATCCTGCTACAGCCAAAGCTGAGTTGTATGAACACAAAGCTAGTAAAAACACAGCCCTTGTGTTTGAAGTCTCCTACCTAAACATTTCAGCCAGAGTTGTTCATTCTTTGACTCTCTGTGGCACTGAGAGGGTGTTATCACTGTTTTGCACACATACATATAATCGAGGAACAACTCACTCCCTGACCTTGTGATCTCAAAGCTATGGTTACAGACAGTCCAGGTGTCCGTAAATTAGACTCCCCTTCTAATAACTAGGCAATTTTCAAACCTAAAGGAATTACCAGCCAGATCACTTATCAAATCACAGTAATTTTCTAGTTCGGTCAAATTTTTGAGCTGATTGTCAGATAATCTTTAGTTCTTAACTGTAACATACTGAATCTAAACACTCACAAGCATTATATGATTCAGCAAGTTAAAAGGTTTTTGTTTGGTTTTGTCTTTGTTTGTTTTAAATAAAATCAACAGTTGCGATGTCATTTGCAAAGGATTGTGTCTGGAACTGATTGAAAATTTGCAGTTGGGAAAATCTTTGCAGAAAATCATGTTTTAACAAAGCAGATATTTTTATGAGTGTTATCTGCTTTTTATAAAAATCATGCATGTGTTGTGGTAAGAACACTGAACTTGAAACCAAGTCCTGAAACGCTGTGGATCTAACTGTTTTTTCAGTTCAGACATCTCCTGTCCTCCTGTGTGTGCCACGCTCCTGCACTAGACTGCAGCCTCTGATACCCAACAGAATAATTTTCTTCTTACTGAGACAATCTTTCTTCCCTTTAAAAAATATAATAGTAGTCAGAAGTGAGAGAGATAATTTTTTGAGCAGTTCAGCTGCTAAAGAAGAGAGAGAGAGGCAGTTGAGAGAGGTAGACAAACCCAAGCAAAGTGTGCCCAGGGTTTGATGTCCAGAGACCTGCTGGACATCCACATGGAAAATGCAGTCACTGGAGTGAGACCAACTCTCTCCAGTACTTCTGTTTTCCCACTGTGTTTTAAGTGGCACCTGGTATGTGTTCATATTCTTCCCTAGTCTGGCAGGCTGATTTGGTGGACTTACACAACATCCCAATCTCTTAAACTGCCAAATGTTATTGTGCTTAATTGCTGAAGAATATGATAAGATGTATGGTGGCTCTGTGACAGTGTGGATGTGACAAGTGGACTGGAGAGGAGTGTTGTAGACTCCTTGGAGGCTAAGGGAGATTTTTTAGAGTGTTTACATTTATTGGGATGACCTGTTCATATAAATGTGCTGTTGCCTTTTCCAAGGTAATTCTTGTTTGCATTGGAATAAATGTTTGAGAACAAACAAAAATAATTCTCATCTTGATTTCAAAATTATTAGTGGGATAAACTCACTCTAACCCTTGTAAACAATGTCAACTAATTTCATCAATGAAATGAGGTCTATCACTTCTAGCCTATGTTGAGCTTTCAGTCAGTGCTGACCAGCATCCTGCTGTCTGTGGAACCATGTGCCTGTCCTCTTACAGTTTTGAGCACATGTCTGGGGATGCAGCCAGTCAAAACAGGGACATTTCAAGCAACGTGTAAGAAAGCTTTCAGCCACAGCATGGGCAGTGAGTGAGGCCAAGGGCTGCTCTGGCAAGCTGTTGTGTGACTGAGCTGCAGCGATGGAAAGCTCCAGCAGAAGGCAATCCAAACAACAAGGCAGCTTGGTAATTCACTGGTATTCATGTTGGATGGAGAATTTGCAGCAGGCTCTTTGGAAAGCTGGAGATGCATAGAAGAAAGAAAAGGAAAAAAAATTGAGGAGAGTAGAAAAGATAAATATTATGAAGCTATTATTAACTTGTGTCAAACCTGAGAGCAAGAGGAGAACATCAGGGAACACACTTAAGCTACTGACAGACAATGAATTCCTTGCTTGGGGTGTAGTTATGTGGGGAATGTACTCACAGGCAGCAGTGGAGACTACCCAGTTGAGTAACAAGGGGAAAGCACTGGAAGGTGGCATGAGAGGGACAGCTGAGGTTTTGATTCATCCTGGTGTTTAAGCACCTATCTGACCATGCCTGTTTGAAGACAAGGAGACTATTTATGTATTTGAAACTCAACTGAAGGTTTAACCCCAAGCCAATCAAGAGAAATGGTGGTGGTACATTTCATATATTGCATGTATGATTTTCTATACGTTACATATAAGTTCTCTGTTTCTCATTTTAATATGAACTTCCCTTTATCCCATAATTGTTCATGTCTCCTTCAAACCCCACATATGGTTTGTAGTAAATTTAGGGTTTCTCTTTTTTGGTCACCTCTGCCCCTTTTTCAAGGTTCTGTGTTCATATGACTTTGGACTGAACGATGCATCTGTTACTCTAATGCTTCATTTCAAGTCATTACTTCCCTAGTTATTTTCTGCATTATACAGTTCCAGATTTTTGTCACCCCTTATATTATTTTCCACACACCTAGGAAACAGAACTTCAGCTTTTTTTCTCTCGCCCATTTCAATATGACATGATAGATGAATAAATACATAAATTAAAGTGCTTGGGAATCAAACTTGGCCTCTGAAATGTTTTTCCACTTAAACTTTTTTCCAGCATGAGTAGAAAAGGTCCACTTGAGCTCCTTTTGGTGAGTTTATTGCTTTGTGCAGCCGGATTTTGATAGAGCCAGAACCAGCAAGTTCTCCTGCGATATTCATCAGACATTAACTTCACAAGGAGAACCTTTCTGAGTAGGTACTTGAAGCTGAAAGGCTTCAATAGCTGTTGCAACCCTTTTGTTTATTTTTAACTGGGGCATTGACATGGTAAAGAAGTTTCAGCATTTAGCTGAGTTGGGAAACATATTCCCTTGTTTACTTTGGAGGAGTAATAGGTTTCTTTGCTCATGGTAAGGACATGGTTGCTATGTCTCTGCTGCATTTGCAGAGATTAGGAGATTTTCTAGTTTGATTTTCAGAATTGTAGTCACAATATCCATCCCAATGAGAACCAATTTCTGCAAATAAAGACCCAGTATGTAACCATCATTAACTTGACAAGCAGTTAATGTTTATTCCCAACAAAAGGAAGTTATAGTATATGCAAATCCACATTTTGTAAAGGTTTCTTTGAATTGGCGTTTTGTTTTTTTGTATGAACAGCCTTATCTTGTTCAATCAATGCTGTTTGCCTGCGGTTATTATACCTTTCTGCTGAAGGAGGTTAAAGATAAAAGGTACTAAATTTGTTTTCGAGTTAGAAATTCACAGGTTTGTGTGGATTGTTTGGTTTTGGGGTTTTTTTCTACCTTTTTTTTTTTTTTTTTTTTTT
>VXAY01005704.1:609478-717317 GCA_013399855.1 Oxyruncus cristatus
TTTTTCCTTTTTATGTTTTTTTATTTTATACCCAGAAACAGGAAAAAGAGAAGTCATATTACAAATAACACAGCGTTTCCATTTTTGGCTGGGAGTCAAAATGCATATTTTATGAAAAACAAAATTGAAAAAGAAATTATTAACTATCAGACATGCAATAAATGAAACACTTCATATGGTGTTTGGTATTCAGTGTTCTTCATTGCAAGTGACCACTGACCTCCACATGCTAACAGAGTCATTTAAATTGCACATGTAGCCTCTTTTTCCACCACCGAAATGCATCTGTCTCTGAGGGGAAGCTTCCTAAATATTTGACAGTGGTGTTTAATACCATCACAGAAGGATATTTTAAATACGAAATGCAATTGGTTAAGTAGGAGTATAATTCAACATTAAGATGGAAGCTACATTCTTGCATGAAGTATTCGGGATCTTTATTTGCAACTGCCAGAGCTATCATTTTATTTCATACATGAAGAATGGATGTATCATATCTTGCTTTCTCCTCTACTGGTGATCTCGAGTTTACCTTAGAAATGCAAAGAAAACCAAATCACACAAAGCTTTGCCAGTGCCGAAACAAAGGCACAAAGCTTGTCTTGCTTTACATCCCATCTATCTCACAGCATCATTTACACCTGTGTGAGACAAGTGCCTAACCTGGCTGTTCTGATTCATAGCTCTTTTGTACTGAGTCACTTTGTTGTGACACAGGCAAGGCACAAGGCAGACAACTTT
Source organism: Oxyruncus cristatus (assembly GCA_013399855.1). NCBI lineage: Eukaryota > Metazoa > Chordata > Aves > Passeriformes > Cotingidae > Oxyruncus > Oxyruncus cristatus. Next base: position 610,220 of record VXAY01005704.1, read on the forward strand.
TCTTCCCCCAAATCACCAAGGTCTCTGGAGAAAACAATTTGAATGATCAAACTCTCTGGCCTCCAAGATCAGGTGCAAGAGCACCATTCCTTCCTTCTGGGAGGTCCAGATGCCTAAAAATTCATGCAGTCTTATCTGAAGGTTCAGGCAAGTGGCAATTTCGCCTGATGTCACATGGCAGCTAATATAAATAGATAAGAAAGAAGAAACTCTTCTCCCAGTTTGAAAGTCCACTTCAAAGTCCCAGATAAGACCTGGGAACATACAGCATGAGTGCAAATCAGAGACTTAATGTGATTTCCTGGTCCTCTTTGCAGATATGTAAGTGCAAAGAAGTAAAGGAGAAATATAAGCTGCTGAAAAATTCAAGGAGTCCCTGAGAATTCAGACATTTCCCTTTAGTGGGAAGGGAAAGAAGCCATAAGACTCTCAGAGCTGTGGTGAGAAATAATGGCTGGGTCCTTGTCTGCTCATACATGAAAGGCATCACACAGAAGGTCAGTGGAGGAAACCTGGAGCTGAGAAAAGGTGTTATTTTCTATTTGTCACAGGTAATGAGGAGACATATGGGAAAGAGGAGGCATTTTCTGTGGATCGATTAAAACTTGTTTTTGCAGAGGTAAAGAGATGTTTTTCTCCCTTTTGCCTGTCCCCCCAATATCTGTGGCTGTAATTTGTAGAGGTGTGGGTGACTTAGGAATGCCGTGTCATAGCTGATCTCTGTCTCAAGAGCAGCTCAAACATGTCTCTCAGATCAGGGAAGCTGCTGTGCTGTGTATGCATATGTGCAGTGTGAAATCCAAATTTAAATCAAGTTCACTTCATCCCATCTGTGTCTTTAACTTATTGGATGCTCTTCAAAATCTAAAAAAATGAAAGTCTTGAACAGCGTTTGAAGTAGCAGAGGGGTTGGCTCTTTTTCAATCTGCAGAGCACCCCTTTCCATGAAAATTGTCCCCAGAATTTCAGCCCTGTGGGTCACCATGGTCCCCAGGTTAGGGGACAATATGGCCAACCTCTCCAGCTACCTAGGTTGGCTTTTGGGGCTAGCTAATGCCTATGCAGAGGAGGAGGATGGTCACACCATGCTGTTTGAAAGCTGCTACATCCTCTGCCAGTATGCCTAGAGATCTGGGGGATCTCTCTGAGTCACACTTCCACCCCCAAAACATGTGCAGGACTCTACTTGTGAAAAATGCAGAGTAGCAATATTTACATACAGGTCTTTTAATTTCAACAAGGGGGAGACGTTTTTTCTCTTCTTCATAGATGGCTGAAAACAGAAATGTTATCCAAAGGTGCACCAAAACATCCACAATGTGCAAACTCGTATGTGGGTCTCAAAATTGTGTGATCTTTCTTGTGCAGAGATTCACCTGAGTCAAGTGATTTATCTCTATAACTATGGAGTTAATGGAGTGCCAAAGAGTGTCCCATCTGCAAGGGCTCTTTTGCAGATGGACACCTCCTCTGGCAGGTTTTTTCTTCCCAGTTTTCTAAGCAGGAGTTAGGGGCCGTCATTCTGTTTTGAGATCCTGTGTTCTGTACAGGATGCAAGGAGTCACAGAGAGAGAAAGAGGCCCCAGGGCTGTATTTCTGCTCTGTGGAGAGAAATAAAGGGAGGAATAAGGAAGAGAGTGGCAGTTCCTCAGCCCAGCTTTGGCAGGACTTCAAGTGTATGCGCTGCGTGGCTGTGGCTGCATGTGCCTGCAAGGATTCACTATTTGGCAGGCATGATTTAGCTCCCTTCCTCAGAAAATCTGACTCCAATTTTAAATAATAATAAAAAAAAAGAGTATTTTTTTTCCTTTGGGTATTGCATTTTATATGATGTTGCTACCAATGCCAGATGACAACATTCCCTACTGCCACTGTGGAATGAAATGAAGGACAAAATGTGGAGACAAAAGGAATAACTGTTTTGATCTGGAAGCGTTTGTTAATGATTCCCCATTTGGTTTTGGGCTGGGATGATTTTCTTCCTTCACTGCTTTGCATCTATCCAGGCACAGAGAGACCATATCAGGCAGTCCGAGTGCCTGGGATGCCATAATTTGACAGGACAACATTGCAGAGATACTGTTAGCATTCATGATTATCAAGGAGATGGTGGAAAAGAAATTGTCTTACTCTCATCATATGAATATATCTATTTCACAACTTCTTGGAAGGCAGATACAAGGCAATCACGTGTAAGGCTGGATTTTTAAGTTTCTCCGCCACTCTGCCCTATTTTTATCTGTTGCCTGAGACATCTTGTCCCTGGAAAAATCAAAAGAATTGTAAGATGAAAAAAAATTCTTCATCGCTTTTGAAATGGCCTTGCATCTTAGCATCAGTGGGGATGTTGCATCACTGATAAATTCAGCATTCAACATATGCATGGTTGCTTGCCCTAAGGAGATGGGAGAGAGAACAAGTTATTTCATCTGATACCATCAAGTGATGATTTATGGCCTACTATCTTTTTTCTGACATTTATCTCGAGTTTTTGTTGTTCATAACCTTACAAAATGCCTATTGGGTTTCTCTTGCTCTTCTGTGGAGGCAGCAGAATTTTAAATAAGAGCACAATTAAACGTAAAGCTGAATTGTAGCCAGCAAGATGTTCACAATAATCCAGTACTCTGGGCCGCTGTACAGTATTGATCTCCTGATGTTTCAGTGGGAGATGACTTAAAGCCAAGCTTTTTTACAAAGTTGCAGGTTTTCCATCAAAACCTCCCTTCCATTATAACAGTGAGATGTGCCAGGCTCTAAGTTGATACAATTAGTTCTGATGCAAAATAGAAATTTGTGATTAAAAAAACCTGTCTTGATTATTATTTGTCTTTGTTAATGACTTAACTCTGAGGTATGTGACAATTTCCACTTGTACATCACCACTCAAAAGAAAAATAAAAGTAAATCAAAAGCACAGCCCTCAGATTTAAAAACAATTACTGGCTACAGAGAGAAAAGGAGTGAGGAATTAATCCATGCAAAGGTATGTAAGAGTAGATGGTTTCTCAAACAACTTACTTTCCACATCAAAATGGAGAAACTACCAAGAAATAAATGGGCTGATGCAAACTGAGTTAAATTGTCTATATAGAGGCACTAAACTCACCTACATGCATATTAGAACTTCCACGTTTTCTATATTTGTTCCAAAAGCGTTGGCACACCCAATAGAGGAAGAAAAATCCTGCACATCATTCCGTGTAAATCACACCTAGGGCACAAATTCTTTGTTTTTTTCAACATAAAAAGCAAAACAAAAGGTAGGGCATAGTCTTTTAATTTTCAGCCTTTGAGATACAGTTTGGGAGATCAGTGTGGATAAAAAGAGAGCCCTTTGTCTTTACATAGATGCAGCATAAATACTGAGTTTTGCCATGTATTCTGTAGAAGAGGAAAAGTAAGGTGGGGGAAAAATTCCTCAGTTTGGATTTAGACCTCTCCAGTGGAGATGTCTGTGTGAAAAACAGTCAGTCTTGATTCCCTGCCTATTAAAAGGTAATGAGCAAGAACCTCCAGGGTACTCATCTCTTTCTCAGGTGGATGGCTGAAATAGATGAGATGAAACATGCCCTAACAGCAGCAATTTCTCCCTTACTTCCACGGGGCTTTTGATCTGTAGCGACAGATCCATCCATCCATCCATCCATCCATCCATCCATCCATCCATCCATCCATCCATCCACCCACTCATCTGTCCATCTATGCATCCAGTGCATCCTTCAGCACAACTTTATAATTTCAACAGAGGGTAAGTGCACATTAAGTCAGATGTCAGAATTGTTCCTGGATGTTGTCATGTGTTGTCAGGAGACCAAATGGCTACAACAGGGACCTGCCAGGTCTACCTCACATGCGGAAATCAGAACAGCAGAGGACTATTTGCTTGTGGAAGGAAGTTTTGGATGCAAATGAAGCAGCTATCTTCTGTATTATTTCTGGTAGGTGCAGATCCAGTGAATCATGATGGAGACAGAATTGAATTTGGCTGCCTTTTTCAAAAAAAACAAACAAACATGTTTTCCCTGAATTAGTTTTAAAATAAATAAATAATGCAAAAATTTATGACAGTACATGACCTTGTTCCTTGTTGCTGTTGGAATAGAAAATCATTTATGTTCTCTCCATACTGAGAGTTCATTCAAGACTTTAAATTGACATTGTCACCTAAGACTTAGGAATTGAGAGGATATCCATCTAAATGTGTCAAAAAGTAGGAGGGAGATAGGATCCTAAAAATTTTTCTTTAAATGGCAGCTAAATGAAAAAACAGAGAGTTCCAAAAATGGACCATAGACACATCGTGGACTCTTGCAATTTCATCTGAGTATAAAAAAGAAGAAAAAAAAAGTAGTTTCAATGACAAGCTCAGAAAAAGGGTTAGTGAATTTCATTATATGGGATCTAATCCGTCAAATGGCCAAGCTTATGGTACCATGATTAATCACCTCACTTGTTGCTGGGTACTCCTGCCTCTTTCTAGTGCTGATGCAGTTCAGCAGCCCCTGATGTTTAGCCACAACTCCCAAGATTCCCTTAGAATCCTCAAAGGTCTAGCTGTTTTGGGCAAGAAAAGCAGCATGAACACCTGCCAGGTTTTATTGAGGAAAAAATCATTGGCCAGTAAACTTGGATGTACTACGGCATGAAGAATCCACAGATTAGAAACCTTTTGTAGACATCAAGCCTGGCTATGTACACCTCTGGCAACCTCCATTTCTCCTGCCCAGGTTTGTGAATGGTCTTATCTGTCAGAGTGTCCTCTACAGGATAAAGTTACCTTAGCCTTGTGGTACCAAATGTTCTGGAAGGAAGGTGCCATATATAAGGTCCAGTAGTACCATTTAAGCTCAATATACACTGAGGCTGATCCCATCACATGCCTGTAGTTAAAGGCAGGTGTTTCTTATCCTGTGAATGCACAGTAAATATATGAAAAGATTGCATGTACCAAAATGGGCCATCTTGACCAAATTCTTACACATTCCTTAAAGAAGAGGCTCAGATGCATGTCCATCACATAATCAAAACTGTTGTCTTCTGTCTTGAGACAGGAATAAGTCAGACCCTGTAAGAGGATGTGCAGGCAGTTCTTGGGCACATGGTCCAGTGCCTGCAAGCACTGCCATGTGCCTGGGTGGATGGATGGATGGATGTACACTCTCCATATGTTGAGTTCTTAGCAACATATGCCCACAGACACCGGAGGAATGAATGAATCTACAGCCACGTAGTTGAAGAGGCTCTGAAGAGCTCTCAGGAGACAGAATGATGAGGACCAGGCTGAAGCCTACCTAAATAATTAATCTGGCTTGAAGCTCAATCCCAGGTACATACGAGAAGCTGTTTAGAAAGAAAGCAGCTGGCTCGGAGTCTGGGCAGATGGTTTGGCCCTCAGGCAGCTTTGTGATGGTACTATTGGAGGCTGCAATGCTGCTTGAGACTGAAAATTCAAAATGTTGAAGTTCTGGAATTAAGTTGGAAGTTCTGGAATTAAGTTGGGGGTTATTTCTGAAATCACTTTGGCAACTGAGTCAGTTATTGATTGATATTTCAGGTACTCAGGGAAAGACCTGCATTAATAGTTGGGAGCAAGATATAAATCCAAGGACTAGCTACCCTACAGATCTGAAAATATGTCACAAGTCTTTTCTTTTCTCCCTTTTCCCTATTTTAACTTGGAACAATTGATGATCGTATTAGAAATCTTGTTAGAGGCTTGGCTTTACTCATGTTCCTGAGACTTGACAGATTGCTTTACACAGACTGTGGAAACTGCAATATCTCACTCCCCAAACAGGCTGCAAAATTTCCTGGAGTTAAAGCCGGAACTGGCCAGTTCATCATATAACCTGACCTCTGCTATACTGATCCCAAGCTAATATACTTTATCCAGTTTCTATCCTACAGTCCCAGTGACTTGGCTTAGAATAAAGCAGTTATTTTTGGTCTGGAGGTGAATGACTGCTGAGTGAAGCTGTGTATGACCAAGATTTTCAGTTTTCTGAGTAACTATGCAATGCTAATATATTTTGCTTTATTCCAAAATGGAATGAAAGCAATATGCTTGGTAAAATAATATCCATAAAACTTATTTTTAAAGAAAAAAAAAACAACCAACTATCTCAGGTTTCAAGCAAAGCATTTAATATAAAGAAAACAGAAAGGATTTGTTTTGATAACAAAATGTAAAGCATTCCATTTCTTTTAACTTTCTTCACTCGCCTAATATATAATACAAAAGTTAAATATGGAAACAAAATGTCATTGGAGGTTGAAATGTTCTGTTCCGTTTTTAAAGTGACGTTGCACTGAAATCAAGATGAAATATTTAGATGTAGACAAAGATAACACTGAAGCCTTTTAAATCTAAGTGCCTAAGATAATTAGCTGGCCTACTGCTGTCTTGTTTTTGGGAAAGAGAAGATGGGTCAGAGGTCAGGAAAAACTGTTTTGCTATGCAATATAGGTAAAGCTGCAGTGGAAATTACATAGATAAGTTGGCCCAAACCTGGGTGCTTTGATTACTCCCCTTAATGGTATTTTTGGATAGTAACCCAATCACTGGGAAATTCCTCATCAGTCCATCTGCGAGGCTCTCACATGAATAGTTCTCAGAAGTACAGAAGCCTGTGGTCATTTGGCATAAATATTATGTAGGTGGCAAATCTCCACAGGGTTTTACTGTGTGATACCTGCTCTTTCCTAATTAATGTGATGTCCTTATAGGTCAAAGGGATGGATCACTTAGTGGTTAACAAGGATCCAAATACATCCAACATATAGCTGTTGGGTCTGTGATTTAGTCCCTGCTCCCTTTCTCAGCCTCTTGACTCAGCCAAAATGGTGAAACTATCACCCTATTGCAGGGGATCTCAAGGGTTAGGGTCTAAGACAAGTGCCAGTGACAGGCTCTCATATCTTCCTTGATAAACTGCAGATTATTAATAAGTATCACACAAGGTGACTGCATTGCCCAAACAGTGGAAATTCAAATGTAGCCTGTTACGTAGCATCAGAGGACTGCAAGTGTTTTCAAGAAGAATGTACCTAGAAAAATGAGGCCATATCTTAGTACTTAGCTTTCACAAGGTATGTCTCAACAACATTAGCAACCAGACAAGAAGTATCATCATGAGTCAGGGTTTTCTTAGGAGCTCGTCTTTCCTGAGGGTTGTACTAAGTTATTCTTTAAAGGGGTATACATCTCACACCAGGAAATCACTCTGAAAGGGCACCCCAGAAAGTTCTAGGTCTTTGTTTCTTGTTAGAATATTGGAATTCATGCAAATTGGACACTTTATTTCCCATGAATCTGCATTTAATATTCCAACTGCCTCTTAATTCAGTTCTGACTACAAAGAAAGTCAGTCCTGAATACTGTCTGAAGATGCCTGATGTGGCATATTTTTAATATGAAACCCTTCTAGTCACTTTAGTGATTTTCAAAGAATTAAATATGATAAACTGTCTGGCCATGAGTGTTGGCAGTCCAGAAAGTCAATGTTTCACTGAGAGCCACCAGAAACTAACAAACAAAGGGCATTTGCATAAAAGGTGTCTGTCCTTTATTCCAGAGAACATCTGTGTTTAAGTTGAAATATTCTTTAAACTATAATTTAAACAATTAAACAATTTGTTAATTTAAACAATTAACAATTTGTTAATTTAAACAATTAAACAAATATTGTTGGAGAATTCCCCTTTTATATGAGTGGTTCTGCTGCTCTGCTGCTGCTCTTTGGTTTAGAGTCTTATCCAGAGCTCAGCTGTAGACTGCAAATGCAAAACTTAGCACCATGAACACTGATCTGATGAAATCTGGGTAAGGGAATCATGACCTGGTGACATGCTGTCGTCGATGTGTGTTTTTGATCACGTATTAGACCAGCACACAATGTTTCCCTCTGTGTGGTGATGCAGCTCTGTGGCCTGCATAATGATGGGTGAGATCAGACCTGCTGTCCTTCCAGTCCCAGCTGCTCTCCTGGCCATGGGAAAACCCAGACACCAAAGAACATTTTGAGGATGGTGTTCAAGGTGAGGGTGAAGCACTGTTTAAGAAGTGCCTGTCCTCTGCAGGGACTATATGAGGAGTATAGGCTATGTAGTTAAAGGTTAAATTTGTGAATGGGCTGGTTAGAAGGGGGCTTGAATTCTGAATACATGCCTGACAACAGTTTTTGCTGGCACTCTTTACTTACACCCCAACCCTCTAAATATTTTGGTCCAGGAACCACCAAAGCTGGATGAATGACACTGTGCTATTTCTGATGCGGTTTGCTTTTTCAATTGAGTTATATTCAAAGAAACCTTATTCCTCGTGTTTTGATAAAGTATCATGTTGCTGGACACATCCGCACACATCATTTTCAGCTCATTAATATGACACAAGGAGTTGCTGTCTGAAGTAAGTGTAAATTGAATTGTTCTAAATGAAGGAAATCTGTTCCACCACATGAGCTCAGCACAGAACATAACCACTTTTGACTTTCCTTTTATGGTACCTTGAGGTTTTTTTTAAAACTTGTCATATATAGGTCACAGAATAAGTTATGGGAGTAAGAGTACAGTTTTCCCATGTAGAAATGTAAAGCACTATCACAGGGTTTTACCACCTTAGTAATACTCATTCAAGAGCTTACATTTCTGAGTTTTAATTAGAGGGCCCTGCCCACTAAGTGAAACAAGGCCTCAGGTGGTGCATGGCGATATATGAACCATTTCCTGATCTTACCTAATGGGATGAATTTTGCCTATCAGAATTAGTGAAGAGCTTTCCAAATTTTAACTCAGTGTCTCATCTGTGCACCTAATTTTAATTTCTTTATTACCAGCAGTTTGGAGTCTGACTTGATTTGATATTAACAACGAGTGTTTGTATGGTAGTATTCCTAATTAAAACAAAATGTCAACTTTATGCTGCTATGTGAATTTATTTTCTAATTGAAAGTTCTGTTCCACAGGAAATGCTTTAATTTAAATAAATCTCTTGGGGGAAATTTATTTATTTTGTGACTTCGAAGTAAATTATTGTATTTGAAACAAACAAACCATGCAATGAAACTATATTGTCTCAAATGTATGACATGGAAGTTGGACTGTTGTAGAGCTACATACAAGGGGTGTCTCTAGTCCTGATCAAAGGGCATCTCTGCAGGTGGCCTGCTGCAGACTCTATAGCTCCCTTTGCTGCCGAGAAGCTGCAGAGATTGGATAGGGAGCCCACAGATTTCTCTTTTCAGACAATTTTTAAATATTGGGACTTTTTTTTCTGGGTTTTGGTAGGATTTCAACATCTCTGCAGTTCCTCATGAAATATGGTAACCTTTCAACGCAAAGATCTAATAAGCACATACTTGACTGCTTTCTGAATCAGGACTTCACAGGGAGAGGCTGAGAGAGCTGGGATTGATCAACCAGGAGAAGAGAAGGTGCAGAGGAGTTTTGTCTGTCTATAAGTACTTCATGGAGGAGATTAAATGAGAGAGTTGGACTTTTCTCAGTAGTGCCCACTGAGAGGACAAGAGGCAATGGGCATCAACTGAAATAAATAAAATTCTGTTTTAAATGTGAGAAAAAGAATTTTCACTGAGAGAGTGGTCAAACACCGGCACAAGTTGCCCAGAGAGGCTATTTCCACCATTTGAGATATCAAAAAAACCCAGATGGATGCAGACCTCAGCAGCCTGCTTTTACTGACTCTGCTTTGAGCAGAGATATGGATTAGGTGATCTCTAGAGGTGCCTTCCCACTTCCACCATTCTGTGATTTTGTGAAACTGGGGGGAGCTTAGTACTTCCTAAACTATCTCCAGCTGGGAATGCTGCAGGAAGGGGACTTATTAATCTGAGAGCTGATGTTCAGCCTTCATAGCCATCCCAGCAGGGATACAGATGATGCAGTGTCATTCCTTGCTGGAGGATTTTGAAGGGGGGATCTGTGCCTTAAGCATTAGATCTCTTTTTCACTGGGGGATGTTCTGAAGCTCCCACTGGTTCTGCATTAAAACAGAACAAATAGTTGAAATACTGGCCCCAGACAGGTCAATGGCAAAATTCCCAGCAACTTTCATGGTTCCAAGAATTCACCAAAGACCAGGTATTTGTAACAGCAATGCATTTATGTTATATCTGAATCTTGTTTACAACCTTCAGGAGTACTTACTTTTGACAAACAATCTTTACAGAGCATCTGAGTGTCTAAGTGCCTAGAAGTAGAGCCATTTGCAAGTGGTTACTGAGTATTGTATTTAAAAATGAAAAAACACCATTCACAATGGGACTGTATTTATAGCTATAAGAAATGCACCAGATATTTAAAAAAATACGAACTCTTTCATTTCTGCACAACTGAGAGACTTACCTAAGCATCTTGAGAAACCTGAAAGACAACTCCAATATAATCCTGATAGCTGGATTAATGTTTTTAGTTTTATATTATGTAATGTTAACAGCTGGTTGATATTACATCTTAATAAACAAAGGGGGAGGATATATTTTTAAAATAGTTGTCTTGAAAAGTTTATTCTTTGTTTTCTCTCATTTCATGCCCAGCATTATTATACTAGGTTCTTGCATTAAGTGTTTCTGAGAGTACCATGTGATGTATTAATCCATTGTTACTGACGAGATTAACTGTGTTTTCTAACTGAAGGTTTAGAGATGCAGGATTTGCATATATATGACCATTGCATGTGCAGTGACAGTGCACATGTGCATTCATCACAGACAGTTCAATGCAGTGTAAAAGCCTGTATTAACTGAGAGCATCCTTTGCATTTCAGTATCTTCAGGTCCTAAAAGCTCAAGAGCTGAAAAGTAACATAGACAAAGCATAACCCCAGCATACTCTACACTGGAAATTGCAAGCACTTGCTAGATAAAACTGCAGAGATGATCCTCATCTGAAAAAATAACAACATGAATCTTGTTTTCTGCTCTTTTAATTTTGTGACAGTTTATTGCCAAAAAAATTATTAGGAAATATTTAAGAATCATTGGCGTTAGAGTAAATAAATATAAAACCTCTGTAAATATAAAAATTTCACAAAAGGTGAAGTACAGAAACAGTGGAAGTTTAGTCACAATATTTGTTTCTTGCTTCAACACAATGAGATATCTGTGGCCCCTCAGAACAGCCACGGTGGGTTGTCTGCAACATTGGTGCAGTCTGCTCCCTTGTCCTCTACAGCTCCTCCTGCCCGGAAAGATCATTCCATGGGAAGCCATTTCACCCCTCCTGTCACTGTCTATGTCATTTCAGGAACAGAAAGAGGCTGAATCACAAACGAAATCGTGGGCTTCCTTTTCCACTTCCAGACATGTAATATTTAGAAAACTTTTAATTAAATTATTTTTTTTGCAGCATATTCAAAGAATTAATTCTGTATTGGAAAATGTTTAGCCTTTCCCTTTTTTCCTGCCACATACCCTTGAGATGTGTTTATAACACTCACTTTTTGGTTTGGAAGGGTGGGGAGATATAGTTTGAAAGATATTTTCTTGAGCAAGATATCGAACATCCATAACAATTCTTCAGTTATTAGATTTAGCCATTTACAAAGAACAAAGCAGAGGATTAAGTTCCTAGCTAATTTGTCTTCTCTATAATAGCTTCTAAGACATTTTTCCATTCCAAGTTTTAAAAACAGCCCACAACCCACCATGTTCTCTAAGTAATCTGTAATGTTGTTCCTTACATAGAGTGACAATGCCAGCAGTTGTTCCTTGGCTGTGTTCCCAGCAAGTATAATTTAACAGGTGAGAAATAAAGTATATGAGTGAGATAGCAGTGTGATACTCTAAATTTAGATGGTATTGAGGGCTTTTTTGGTAAATTGTAATCGTTCTTTCTGTTTTTCCTCAGAAGGCATGGAAAGTCTCAATGTTGTCTTTATTAAAAACGAAGAAGGTTCTGGAGTTTGACTGAAAAAAAAGTTCTATCTTTTTGAAAGTTGTTATAAATCAAAGAACAATTTTTGTTTGTTTGTTTGTTTCACAGCCTTCCTATGACAGACAACTGTTTTGGAGCTAGTGTTAAGAAAGATAGCTAGGAGCCAAGGTGTTACTGTAAATGATAATTATACATTGTACTTGATTAAACCCCCATTTTAGCTGCCTGAAGAGTTCATTTCTGCTCTGCAAGAAGTCTGGTGTAGGGTAGTGAAGACATTGAGTTTTCTGCCTTAACTCAGCTCGAACAGATCCAAGAACACTAGGTCTACCCATTAAGTTCTAGAAAACCTTGCTGCCTAAATGTAAGGGTTGTTTGTTGTTGTTGTTGTTTGGTTGGTTGGTTTTGGTTTTTGTTTGTTTGGGGTTTTTTCCCCCTGTGTTTTGATGAAGTCTCTGGCTGTGTGCTGGGATTCTGTGTTGATTCTTGATTTTCTCAAGTCCTGGTAATGGTATTTTGGAAAAGAAGATTTTGGAGAAGCTCTGGGTCTGTTGTGGTGTACTGATAAATGGGCAGCAGAGTAATTATGTAGCAACTGTGATGATCAGATTTTTCCATAATATTAATATGGTCTGTCCATAAAGAGATAATGACTACTGTTTTCCAAGACTGCAGAATCTATCTGATCTTATGTAAAATGCTACCTGATCGTGTATGTAAAATGCTAATTGTCACTGTGTTGGAGAGGAAGTCAAAACTCCAATATTCTACATCACTATCCCAGTTCCACTACAGTGAAGGATGGAATGTAGGTCTTTGTGAAGCATACCTGTTCATTTTCAAAGGCTTGTTTTTTGCAGAACTAGGAAATAAAAAGAGTCTCTAAAGGATTTCTCCCTAAACTTGTTTAATGTGTCTGAATTTTTTTAATTTATTTGGAATTGAGTTTTTAAAGCCAAATATTATTACACTATAATGTGCTATATTGAGCTACTTTGGTTAAAGATACATTATTACTTGGAGCCTATTAAAAAAAAATTAAGCATCTCAACCTTGGAATTCAAATTGAAATATGTAATGATCCATGTATTCTGTGCTCTGAGTAGCCTGTCAATCGATATGGATTTCAATATTCTTATATTTTAATAGCTCCCTTTCTTACCTTTTGTTAACATTTGTCATTTTGATGGTCTCCACAGCTATCTTAAAACCTAAGTACCTTCTCAAAATTTTATGTTAAGAGTATGATAATAAAACTCAAACAACAGGAAGTCATAAAAATTATATTCATGTTTTATTTTCATTTTAATGAGATGAAGTTTGATTTTTTCTTTCACCACTGTCTCTTTACTTCAGAAGTGATCCCAATGGTTTCAATAAGAATGCTTGAAAACCAGAATACTATTCAGTGTCAATAAAATACAGAATATAGCCTCAGAATATATCTATTTCCCTGTATTACATACTCCTACTGTAAGCAGCTTTAAAAACAGGGACAAAGAAAAAGGTATAGCAAAATTCTGTGATTCTAAATAAACTTCCCTTCATATTCATGGACAAGCTAATAGATAACAGAGAAGTCAATCACTAAGTCAGTGTTTTCAGCTTTAGCAATCTTGCTTTAAAAAGAAAGAAGCAGCTGTTTTAGTTTCAGCCTTTGAACTCTTCTTTCCATGATGGCTTTCCATTCAGTTTAAAATATCAATTACTACATAGTTATACAATTCATCACAATTACTGAAATTAGATATAAGTAGAATCATACAATTTAACATTTCAGAATCCTTAAGCTGAGGTTCTAGTTCAATACAGTTCTTTCCATACAGTACTTGGTCATATGTTGGGCTGAGAAGGAGGCTGGATCAGTGCTAAACTAATCTGTGGATATCCTCTCTATTGCCTTCACCCCAAAGGAATCAGTTTGGAGATTCTATATTTTCATGAAAGCAGCTTTATTTGAGAAAGGGAAAGGACCCGAAGCTTTGAAAATAGACAGATAGACACAGCTCTGGATTTTTACCAGGATGCTCAATGTCAGAAATTATTTTTATCAGTGGCTTAGAGAACTGTGTTGTAAGCAGCTTGACTAGTCTTTGCTCTGACCATTGCAGCTTTCTCTAGGTGGTTACACTGTATTAACTGGCCTGCTTCCTTGAAAAGGAACAGAGAATATTAGTCTGCCTGTTGATGCTCCACAGTGTTGTCTGGAAGGAAAGCAGAGTATGACCACGTCTTCTCTGCAGTGCTGGCAATGAAGGGTTGAGATCTGTACTTTTACAGGAGCTGGCTGTGAGAATATAGTGAGCTGTTTTATTGACCTTGATGCTCTTTTTGCTGAATGATCTTGTCTTATTACAAACTTCTAAGTCTTACATCTACATAATTCTGTCACTGTGTGGCTAGGCTTTGCACTCGGTCATGCAAATAAGTAGCATGTAAACACTACATGCATGAAATGCCTCATCCATAACCTGTGGTGGGTGTCTGGTCTGCCAAGAGGGTTCATGTGGTCTCTGGTCTGCTACTGACTTCCTTGTAAAAATCTCCCAAAAGTGGGCAGGTCTAAAGTTTTTTTCCTGTCTATCCTAAGCTTTTGGGGGAGAAAATGGGCTGTTGTGCATACTGAGATCAGCTGCTCACTCTACACACATCACCAGATCACTCATTGTCCTAGTTTCAGCCAGGACCTTAGTGTTCTTTGATAACACCTCATGTAATTGCCAGGGGCGGGTGACAGTGACTCCCTCTGGTTTCCAAGAAGAAGGATGTGGCTTCTGGTCATAAAACATGGTGGCATTGTCCTCCATTGTTCACTGTCTCAGGGTCTGCAGTGAGCATTTTTGCAAGGAAATCACCCTCTGTGTGTATTTTTGTTATTAGTATAGTTGCTGTTTCCAGGAAATTGTTCTTATCTCGACCAATGATCCTCACATTTATTGCTTCCAATTCTTATCCCCATCCCTCCAGAGTGGGAAGTGGGAGGGGAATGGCGGAGTGAGCGATTGGTGTCTGATTTGGGAGAGTCTTGGTTGGGGAACTGAATTGAGGAGCACCATTCCTAAAACACTCATCATGGCAAGAAATTTAGGCTGATGTATATCATGGCAAGGAGTTAGGGCACTGCTGGCCTCCCGCCAGGTAGACAAGGTCTCCAGGCTTCTTCACAGTTCATGTATTTAATGTCACAGCTCACTGCAGATATGAGTTGGGAAAATAAATATTCATAGAGTTTATCATATACCACAGAGAAAGCCAAACTGTCAAAGGATAGGTTAAAGAGAACTTTACCTGGAGTTACAAACATCAGTACAATAAGTAGTTCCAAAATAAAGCAATATGAGAGGTAAAGTGGTCTATCCATGAAAGAAATATACAATATAGTGACAGCAAACAAGAGTGAGAAAAACAAACATCTAATATATAGAGCATTTAGCATTCCTCCTTAGAAATCACTGGCAACATGTCTCGCCTATTAGGATAAAAAGTCATGCTGTTCAGACTGAGTTTCAGAAAAGGTTCTGAGGCATGTATAGGTAAGAGTTTCCACATGAGCATGTTCATTGAAAGCAGAATGTGATATAAAGCTGTTTACTCTGGCTAGTTATTTGTGCATAGGTTTGGTTTCCCAGTCTCAATATTGGAAGATGTCAGCTTATCTCTCACTCTTCACATCTCTGTTCTGATGTTCTCCTGTCATTTTATGAAATGACAAATGTGAGTGTCTGTGGGGACTCAGGCTCCAGCTATCTGCCTTGTGCAGCTCCCCCAAATGGTGTAGCCTGTACCGGCTCCTGTTCTGGGGATAGGCGTGATGTCTCTGCTCCTCAGCAGTGCTGCCAATGGCATTGGTTCCAGGCTTCCTACCCCACTGGAAAGGAAAAGTGGAGCTGATAGGAGTTTGTAGGCTCAAAAAATGCATGTTTCCTGTTGCTAAGCATGCTATGAACAAAGAAAGAGGGGGAAATTTGCAGGTATATTTTTTTGACTGTCAGATTTAAGTGCAATGAAACATTAAAAATTATATTGTTCTATTGGAAGTCTCCAGTCTGACTTTTGGGCATATGATTAGAGGATGGTGACCTTTTTGGAATACCAATCTGCAATGACTCAGTACTGGAGTATAAACCCACTAATATCACTGCTATAATGAGGAAAGGAGTGGTTAAGTGACAGAGGAGTTAAAGTGGCTGCAGGCCAGCTCTGTTAGGTGGATGCTGACCTGGTCCTGGGGTGGAGAAGTAGCTGAAAGGCTGAACTTGGTCCCATTGTGGCTCCAGTGAATGAGATGTGTCCTGCTGGAGCAGCAGACTGTCTGTAATGACCAAATGTTTGTGAAGGTTTCAGTTATGTTATTTCTATCAGCTTCATATTTTTCCTTTGTAGGAGTAAACAAAGAAAATGTTTCTGTGTATATAGGTGGATCAGCTCAGTCAGGAGTGCCTTCTGCACCAATAGCTACAATGAAGCAGTTTCTTTGCATCAGTAGGAATGTCTGAGAAGTGTCATATTCTCCATAAATTTATAACAGTTTATCATTATAGATATAAAAGACACACAGAGTCAGTTGATACTAAATAGAGTCATAAACCAGACAGAAACCTCATGCAAAGGGCTGGCAGCAATACTTCAAAACCAAATCTATCAGGGAGCTTGAGGGACAGGCATGTGGATAGCAATTCTCAAAGACAAGCCAATCACTCATCTCTTCTGGGTGCTCTCCTGGAAGATGTCAGTTGCTCCTGTCCCCATGCACTGAAGTCCTCCACCTGACCCCCTTCCCATCTGTATCTCTCACCCCACTGAGGGGAAATACTCTCCTGCAAAACGGACCCTATGTTTTCTCCCTGCTTCATTAAGCTCCATGGTTACCTTCCTGTTCCTGGTAACCACGGACCCTTCATTAAATCACTGGTGGGTTTTTAGCTGCCAAAATGCATGATGCTTGGTGGAGCAGGGTATCAAGCTCTGTCTGGGAAGGTCAAGCTCTCTTCCTCACTCTGCAAGCGATCTCTCCATCCAGTGCTCCCATTTCCTTCATGCTTTTGTTTCTTTCCTTAGACTGACAACTCAGAGACTAAAGTGCTACTAAAAACATAGTTGTTGCAGGCCCATCCTAAAGGGTCCTAGCAGCTATGGAAACCTTGGCCTTTAGGAGCTATGAAAGCATCCAAACAGCTGCAACTGAAAAAAAGCACAAGTGACAAACACTTTTGTTAAGGTGACTGATTTTCATGCTTGACAAAGAGCTGACTGGTGAGCCAGCATGCTCTCTGCTATCTACTGGCAGTGAGCAACACCAGCTGTCAGCTATCTATCAAAAAAAAAAAAAAAAGAAAGAATAGGACACAGGCTTTGTATAGCACAGTCTTGCACCATTCTGGGGAAAGGAAGGAAGTCAAGCATGTGACTGGGACCCAGTAGGAGATTCCTTTTTCTTAGGCCAGCTTTTTGGACATGAGCTGCTGGTACCTAGGAGTCACATCGTGTTGGGTACTCTGCCTCCTGTGCTGGAAAGCCAACACAGTGCTGCCAACACAATGGTGACTGGCTCCAGTCACAGGTGATTTTCCACAGGCCATAGGAACAGAATATAAAACTATGGAAAATGGGGAATGTCACTGAGAGGTTTTTTTAATGTAATTAATCATCAACTGATGTATTTATGCCTCGGCTTCAGTTTGGCTACTATCCACAGGCTTTGAAGGTGCTTATCAGGTTGCACTTCTCATGCTTTCATATGTCTTTATCTGATCCCTTCCATTACTGCAACTGGTTTTACTTAAAAGAATAGATAGCACAGCATGGTTCAAGTTGTTTTTTCTTTTTTTAAGTCCCCCCTTCCCAATTAAAAATGATAACCAAGGGCAGATTTAGTATTAATTTGTGCAAAGAATCTTAAGAACTGCATTTACTTTAGATACTCATTCAAAAAATCTTACAGTTCATTTCATCCAGACACACAATGCTTACATAAAGCATTCTTGTTTCTTGCCCATCCCATTTAGCTTCTGTGAACTTCTTGCAATGATTAAGCCATGTTTGGAAAGCTATCACAGTGAACTCATGTAGATGACATGAAGGACTGTGAAGACTTATGTTGGTGCATCAATCAGAATCATCAGAATGCCAATTTTCTTTTTTTAAAGATTTGTCCCATCATGACTTATCTGAGTGCTATTTGTAGGGCGTTTGATTTCATGTGTCTGGTTTTGGCATTTTTTTCATAGTTACTATGGATAAGGGGAATGACACTAGGCGATCTAGAAACACTTGGGTAATACCGTAGTCAGAAACAGTGATACATCTGACTACCTTGCAGGTTGCTCTTCTGTTACAGTGCCTGTCTACAGACATGGTTCATTTAAGATTGCTATAAAACTGGAAATTTCTTAAAGATGGTTAACTGATTCATTTTTTCAAAGCAAGGAAAGACCAAATAAAAATGTATTCGTTTCATCAGAACAAGGAATGAAAACCTGGAAATCCAGAGAGTTGGTTTTGGTTGAATGTCATAAATATGCAAATAATAAGACTTTGAAATAGAGGAAAGAAGGACAGGATATAATCCTCATGGCTCTGACTCTGAAGGAGAAATCTTCCCTTAAATTAGCAATTCTTTTTTGACTGCCAGGTCAGTGTAAGAAGCTGGTGACGTGTAGTGAAATGGATTGGTTCTCATAACTATTAATAAATATGATAGTTGCAATAATGTCTAATTGCCCTTGGTGTGTGTTTAATGAACCTCTATTATGCAAGTGCAATGGAAAGAAATATGTCTTGTACAAGAATTATCAAAAAACATAAATGTAGCAGCAGTCCTCAAGAATCGCTCTGATGCACAGGTTAATGTGGGAAAAAAAATCTTAACCTCAGAGTATTGTGAGTTTTTCCAGTTTTGTGCTAGTTTTTTGTTTTTTCCTTCCTTCAGTATTTCGGATGGGAAATTCACACTTGAATCAGAAGGGAGAGTTACACAGTGTGGGTTAAAAACCAAACTCTGGGATATACAAGTCTGAGCTATGCCACAGCCACTTCCCCACGTGGTTAAACACTTGTAACTCCTAATAGGTCAGTGCCAGTGTTGCAGGAACACAGCTGAAGCATGTTGAAAATGTCCTGTCTCCATTTCATCACTCAAAACATTTGTGTTGTATTTCTTTTGCAGCTAAAAACTGTTTGCTTTCCCAAGATACATTGTTGTACTTCTCAGAACCTGCTCTCTGTTTACTGAAAGTAAACGGTCCAGGGGAATGAGCGCTCAATGTGATGGGCAACATATGGGATCAAGTGAGACATCCAATGAATGTGGATGCAGTAAAAGCTGTTCTCTTGCTCAGTGAATCTTAATGATGTTTCCACAGTTCATGAATAAACTCACTCAGAACATGAAGTTCTCAGGGGAAAAAAAACAACCTTTCCTATTAAAGAAATATGCCCATGTTGCTGTTGAATCAAAAGTCAGCTGTAAGAACAACAGTTGCTGACAGTAAAATAATTTAGAAAAAAAAATTGGTTGTTTTTTTTTTTTTTTTACGATCATTTCAAAGTCCTAAAGATATCAATGCAGGAGTATCCTAGCCGTATATGCTGCCAGAATGTTGTCCAAGCCCACAGGATCAGGATATCAGCCAGCTCAGATCTCTCTCTGTGTCAAGACTTGTTGACTTTCCTGGATCCAGTTCAGGGCTTTCCTGAACACACCATATGCCCAGATTTTCTTTCTGTGGGTAGCAGGGGAATGAGACATGCCACACAGCATTGTGCCAATATGTAGCCCAACAGCAAAGCTGGAACATGCTTGCCACCCACACCCAACCTCTGCTTTCTCTCCTCTCTGGCCACTGTGACATTTTGTCTATGAAGGTCTCCCACAAAAATATCCTTGACCTACTCAGCACTTCCCTTTTTTTTTGGATGTGGAAGTAATGAATGATCTCTCCTCTCTGATCACCAGTAAGGGGCTCTCTCACAAAGATGTATCTGTGCATTTACATCTTGGAAAAAATATATTTGGTATATAATTTGGATTTTGGTGTGAAACGGCTGCGGTCTGGAGCTGGTGAAGCTTTTGGTATTGTGGAGCTTTAGCCAAAGGTCAGAAAAGACAGCACTGGGGCAGCCACAGCATGCGAGTTCAAATCAGCACCCTTTTCAATTGCTCTGGACTGAGGTGGGAGAGATGAAGATCTCATGAGCTATTACAAAGGTGAGTTTTGAGGGTGCTAGTGAGTGCTACATGAGTTTTACACCTACAGAGGACAAGATTTTTGAACAGTCTAAAATTCAATGCATAATTATGACATGGATGAGAGGGTTTTGGTGGGTTTTATCCCCTCCTGGTCATGCTGGTGGCAACAGAATGCCACTGTCCCAGCTATGCTTTGGTTCCCATCTCACAGCTGCACCCATAAGGCTCTGCAGGCAGTGTGCCATCTGTGGATCTGCTTTCCTATCAAATTCCAGAAGGTAAGAATCATGAAGATGTAACAGCTTGCTGTGATCTCTTAAAATGATGATCATTTCTAAATGCTGAATTTTGGGTTAAGACTGTTGCCCGCTCTTCTTTCAGGTGATTGGTCATTTTCTCTCCAAAATCTGCCTTTAGAGAGCATGCTGGAGTCCCGTGGCATAAAGATTTAAAGTACAAAATATTAATACCAAATAGAATCTCTGAGATTTCAATTCATGTCCACTGTGATAAAAATATGTTTATGTAAACTCTACTGAATATAAATTCATTATGATATACACACAGCCTTGTTTTCTTTCTCTAAGAAGAAACAGTTTAAGTAAGGAAGTATCAAGGAAGAATGAGCCTCTGCAGCTGTAATTTACAGGAAAAGCATGCTTCATGATGAATGGGAGATAAAAGCTGTCTTGAACAGTTTACAGCCTGAATAGACAGATAATATAGCCAGAGACTAGCTCAATCATTCAATAAAGGGGCAAAAAAGCACTTTTTATTGAGTGTGGATTTGATTTTACTCAGTGTTTTTTTTTGTGCTATCAAACCTTTCAAATTTGGGTCTCCTAATCTGGATTAAGGTAAATTTTCCTAAACAAGCTGCATCAATCCAGGAATGCCAGTTTAAATTCTCAGCGCAAAGTCCTGCAAACTGCTGCAAATATTTCATTATTAGACACATCCTTTACCATTTCTGAAGCAAAGCAACAGATAAGAACAGGAACACTGCACAGCATTTTAGTGATGTTTTTATTGGACAGAAAGAAAATATATGGCTAATTATTTGTTGAAGGAATTGCTCACAGTTAGGTAGTTAACTTCTAATTTATTGCCAAAATTTATTTACTGTTTGGTGACATTGACTATGTTGACCAATGCCTCAGATTATTTTTTAAGGAACAATTTTATAGCTGAATAGGCCACATATTATAGAGCCATTTATAAAGTTTAAATGTCTTAAGCTAACAATATGTGATTGCACAGCCAAGAGTGAAAACATTATTGCTTGCTAGGAGAACTCATAACTCTAATACATGGTTATGAAATTGGGCTCACGACAATGAAAACACGGCTTATGTCAGCACTCTCTCTGTAATGAGGCTTCAATTGTAATAAAAATCTCTGTGCTTCATCTTACCTAGGTGCTCAGCTTTATGCCTGTTCCCTGATTGTTCTGATTTCATGCAGTCACACTATTAAGCTTTTGTATGAATATTTAATACTGCAATTTGCATTACACTAGTGCAATTGTGTGAGGGACTGTGCAAACCACATAGTGAGAGCCAGTATTTCTGCAGTGAGTTTAAATTTTATATTGACAAGAAGACAGAGTGGGAGAGGAAAGAGAGGTAGATGGAAGGAAAAAGGCTCATCTACAGTCTCCCTGAAAATATGTGGCAGAAAGAGAGAGACACAGGACTTCTGAGCCTTGTGTCCTATTCATTACTTCTCTAGGAAGCTTATTCATGTCTTTGGGTTGTGATAACAACATTAAGCATTCTTGATAATTTACATCTTTACTCATTAACTAAATATTGGCTCCTTCAAAATGATTGTGTCTGTTCATGTTGTAAGGAATATCTCATCACCAGCAGAAGCAATGAAAATATTTCATTCACAAAAGGAAGCCCACAAAAAGCCCATTTTAAAGCCACAGGACTACCATATTTCTTCTGATTTCTGGGCTTTTGTTTATGATCTAACTCACTTTTGCTCTCACTTTTTTTTCCTTATCTTGTGCTCAACTACCAGTATACGTGACACCTGCAATTTCACAGCAAGGCTAGGAAGCCACTGAAAAATTTAACACTTTTTATATAGATAAAACTGATAGTGATGCCAGTGGTTTCTATGCTGAAGTGAGAACCTTTTCTTCACTCCATTTTAATCAGCATCATTCATCTATGTCATCATGAGTGCTAGAACTACCTTCAAGAGCAAATTTATTTTGGGAACTAGGTACAGATATTTTGTAATTTGCTACTCCCAGCCCATACTTTATTAATGGTTTTGATGTTGCCATTTATTACTTCAATAATCTTCCATTCAGGCGGTTAAAATGCAGATGATATATTTGTCTCATAATGGTTCTTCATCAATTAATTGGCAGGGCTGGAGATGCTTTGAGCCAAATGATAGCCAAACACTGATAAACTGTGAGCGCGGAACACCAATGCAAGTGAGAAGCACTTATTTGTTACGTATATGAAGGGAAGTCAATTCAAAGCCATATTTTTGAAATGAAAAAACACATGGTGATTGAACGTCACACTGATATAGACACAGTAGTTTATATACTATTTAATTTTTTTCTGTGTATTGTAGTGTTTCTACTGTGTATTCAGACTGAGGGAAAATTTCACAGGCTATATAGACTAGACTAGAATGGAATGGAATAGACTAGAATGGAATGGAATAGACTAGAATAGACTAGACTAGATTAGACTAGACTAGACTAGACTAGACTAGACTAGAATAGACTAGAATAGAATACGTCAGTTAGAAGGGGCCTAAACTGGTCATCTAGTCCAGCTACTTGATCAATGCAGGGCTGATCAAAGATTAAAGCATCATACTTTAACATAATTTTGTTATTATACTATGCAGCAAGCTTCCTAGAGAGGTGGTTGATGCCCCAAGCCTGTTGGTGTTTAAGGGGCATTTGGACAATGCCCTTAAAAGCAGATTTTAGAGGTATACACCCTTGCAGAAAAGTGTGTATGCTTTTAAGAGCATGCATGGATGGATGTAGCTGTCTGTCTGTCTATCTATACCTCTGTCCACGTAAGAATTTTAAGGCTATCTCTTTCCTAAAGGGCATGATCACATAAAACTTAACACCAACAGCAAAGGGAGAGCTTGGTTTCTGTGCAACAGTGCATATGCATCATGTGGGTAGATCTAAGCCTTCCTAGTAGAAGGCAGTGATTGCTATTTCTATATATTGCTATTACATATATTTACACCTGTACATGTGTTTCTATGTATAAAAGGAAGTGCTTCAGGAAGGCTTTTCAAAGTTCAATCTAGGGCTGAAGACTATCTTTCATTAGAGGAGAAGAGTTGTATTTACCACTTATGCAACTGAAATTTTAGGATCTATCCCTGTGGTTCTTTTCTGTCAGCCATGTAGCCTATGTTATTTACATCCTTTAGCCTGAATTTCCTCATTTCTTACCCATTTTCACAGCCACACTTTTAAAATGCACAGGAAATAAGGTTGTGCTTCTTTGTAATAAAGCCCTACCTAATAGTTCTAAAACATTTCCTACACATACGCACAAAAGATCAGTGTTTAAGCTGCAAAAGCAATCATATGTGTCAAGGTAGAAGAACTATTACAGGAATTTTAATTTTAAAGTATCTGTAAAAATGGGATATCAAAAATGTAAATTGTGTCCTGCTCCAGGAGACCAAGAGATTATTGGTCTATTCTTGCTTTTTATATATATCGTTATAACCACTTCTTCACAGCAAGTGAATAGTATCATCATCTCTAGGAGAAAAAGCTAAAGAAAAGAAAAAGAAAGCCCAACAACAACAGACACTTCCTACTCATCTTGCTTGAAGAGATATGCTAACTGTGAGCCAACAGTGTGTGTGTAGCAAGATAATTATAAGAAAGCAGAGATTAAACAAGAAAATTTAATTTATGTGTGAAAAAGCAAACACTCTAAAATAAATTTTTAATCCAGACTATTTAACTACTTCATTGTTCAGTTTGCTAGTTGAAATGGTACTGAATGAAAAGAAACAGAAGCTCATGGTCCCTTTGCGCTTTCCTAACCGGTTCCCCTTCTCTTTTGTTTTGTTTTGGGATGATAAACTCTGACAGGTAAAGCTCATTTTCCTTACTTTCCTGCTACATTAGATGAAGTCTCTTGAATGCCAATATAGAAATGCATATGAGTATTTATAAAGATGCAATAGTGATAGTTCAACCTGTTATCAATACACTGGCTAGCAAGTAATTTTTTCCAGGAAAATCTGATTCTGAAGTGGAAAACCACTCAAAGAAGAGTCCTTGAGGATGTGACATCAAGTGCCTATAGCTGATGGTTTCAGTGGCCCCCAAGCCCCGTAGGGCTTTGTACTCCTTGGCTATCGAACTTAATGCTCAGTCTTGACCCCATAGATATTTTATATATTTTCTAAGAAAGGTGATCCTGAAGTTTCAGTGAGATGGAAAAGCTGAAGCTACAGTGTGAAAATGATGCTGTTTCTGGATAGCCGTAGGATGGGAATTGTGGAAACTTCAGCTGTGCTGTCACCATGTCAGTTGCTGTTCAAAGACCATCCAAGGATTGGGTGCTTCCCTCAAGACTGATGCCAGATGGACAACAGAGACATGTAAGCCCTGTCCACAGAAGATATCATTGAGCCAGAGAGAGATAGCTTTGGACTTCTAATTAACTAAATGGCTCTTTCCTAAATAAACTCCCTTGCCAAAGAATGAATATAAAAAGAAGAACAAGGTGAAAAATGTCTAATTAATCCTGAAATATAGCCCTACAATACAATAGCAACACAGTGTCTTGGGTTTTATGTGTTTTACAACTTCTGTTACCTGACTGGAGGCTGATTCTTAATCTGCTGTGCCAAGGCTGCTTGACACTCTTCTGTAAAAATCTGGGATTATTCAGTGGCCAAAAAATGCACCCATAAAACTCAAACACACAGTGAGCATAAATATACTGGCAAAACCCAGTGAAATTTAGGATTTTCAGGGCACATGGGGCCTTGTAGGTTTAGGACTTGAGGTTCATATCAGTTCTTGTATAGGTTCCAGTATTTTTCTTGACTGTCCTGCTTCTGTGTGACACTGTTGATCAGGCTGTGATTTACAGCATGTAATCAAATTGAGAAGCCAGACCTAGCAAGGTGAGAATGCAAAGGACTCTGCCTAGCTCTGAATCTCAGCACACCTAGTACTTTACTATTATGGTTATTTGAATATTTATTGGCAAAGGGAAGACATTAACTAAACCCATGATTTTAGAATATAATAGGTGTGAATTTAAAGTCTGTCTGGAACAAAAATATTGTAGTTCTCCTGTCTGGTCTTATTAACCTACTAGTGAAGTAAAAAGTATTTAATTCAAGGGGGGGGTTAATTTTGTCTTTTTTTTTTTTTTAATTTAATTGAAGAAGTCTTTTTCTAAGGCCTGTTTAAGTACATGCCACACTGAAAAACTAAAAACTGAAGGGGAAAACAATATGATGAGGATACACAGAATTGCATTTTTTTTTATCCCTTACCAAGGGTGACTGGTTCAGTTTTTAGATGCTGCAAGTGGAGTTCTGCTCTCAGTCAAAGGAATCTCACCAAGATGTCAGTCTGATCTCAGGGTAGTTGCTTCTAGTCACGGTAGAAGGTTTAGGGATTTCCTGGTGTCATTGAATTAAAAATGAAAAAAGTAGACACAAGACTCAACAGGGCTGAGTGATGGGAGAGTGACAGGAGTGTATTGCTACACGTGTTAACGATTAGCATCACATGTAATTTCAGGTAAAAGAAAAGGCAAACAAGCAAGGGCTGTTAAAAATCAATAGCGATCCCAGGTTTGCTTATATTCCTCAGGGAGGAGTTTTTCTAACCTGACATGTGTGCTGCAGTCGACACACTAGAGGGAAGGGATACCATCCAGAGAGACCAGGGTAATCTTGAGAGGTGGGCCTGGGCTGCATAAAAGCAGTGTGGCCAGCAGGTCAGTGGAGGTGATTCTGCCCCTCTACTCTGCTCTTGTGAGAGTTGTTGTGAGGCCGTACCTGAAATACTGCATCCAGCTCTGGGGCACCCAACACAAGAATGACATGGACCTGTTGGAGTGAGTCCAGGAGAAGCCACAAATAGAGTGAGAGGGCTGGAGCACATTTCCTATCAAGATAGGCTTGGTTGGTCTCAAACTGGGACTTGGGAGACTTGGGTTGTTCAGCCTGGAGAAGAGAAGGATCTAGGGAGACCTTAGAGTACCTTTTAGTACATGAAGGGGGCTACAAGAAAGCTAAAGAGGGACTTTTTAAAAGGGCATGTAGGGGCAGGGCAAGGAAGAATAGCTTTAAATGGTAAGAGTGTGGATTTAGATTAGATATTAGGAAGAGATTCTCTGTTTTAAGGGTGGTGAGGCACTGGAACAGGTTGTGCAGAGAAGCTGTGGATGCCCCATCCTGGAATTGTTCGTGGCCGGGTTGGATGGGGTTGAGCAACCTGGTCTAGTGGAAGGTGTCCCTGCCCATAGCAGGGGGGTTAAAACTAGAAGAGCTTTAAGGTACCTTCCAAACCAAACCATTCTATGATTCTGTGATATTAAATTTGCTATTCTAACTGAAATCAGTGGGTAATATACACTAATAAAATATCAGTGCAGCTAAAGAAAGGAGTTTATAGAGGCTATGGCAATCTGTTGTGAAGTGCAAGAGATGTGAATTTGTCACACCCAGTTTGGTTCAGGAAACCTTTGGGAAAAGCCAGGGCAGTGAGCCCCCTTCTCCAAAGACAAACAGCAGCCTGGTTCAGCAGCTGTGGTATAGCCATGACTGCTTTAAGTTCTGCAACAATTTTGAAGTCCAGGGATGTGTACTGCCTGCTGTCCGTTAGGCCCACGATAACCCTTGCTCCTAAGCTTTTACTTGGTATTTGGAAGAGGAGGAGAAGAAAATTTTTATACTCTTCTCTGTACCTGATCAAGGAGCAAGGCCATGCTGAGATGTTCCTTTAGTGCAAAAGGAAGGTCTCTGGTTAGGCGCTTTACTTGGGGGCCTTCAGGGATAAATCCTTTTATTGTGGCCGTCCCATCTAGCTGTTTGGCATTTGATAACACCAGGTCAATCCTTTGGATATGCCCCATTAGTATTAGTCTTTGTTAAGCACTGACAATGGATTTGGCAGCCTATAAGGAACAGCAGAAGATGCTGTTATCTGCTACTGCCAAGGTCGAGAATATGGACATGGAGCGTTGTCTAACTGCGCCTCTGAGCTCAGCTCTTGTGTTTCTCACAGCAGTGAATGTGACATCAGGAGCAGTGTATTTCTAAAGCACTGAAATGCAGAGCACTCTAAGATGTTACCCATGAAGGAGTCAGTCCTTCAGCTGGGGCTTTATGGTGGTGCACTTGAGCATCTGCCCAAACACTTTGAGGTTTGCTTCTGTAAGAGGGATGCCAAATTGAGTTGGAGGACCTAACAACTAATTATTATTCATTGAAAGAACAGTCCATCTGTCATCAAGATTTATTTGGGGATAAATATTAGAACTTACTTCTGATCTGATAAGACAGTATCTGTCTGGTGTATATTCTCTAAGGATAGCAGCCTGACTAGATGTCAGTGTGGTCTAAATTTGGCCACAAAAGGGAGCAAAAGGAGAAGGATATAGTCTTTTACATATATGCATATGTACATCTATATGCACATACGCATCTTCTATTAATGTATGTGTGAATATACAAATAAAAGTGTATATAGGCATTTTGCAAGAAAAGTCTATGTTACTGTCAGCCCTTTAAGCTTTGAATGCGTGAAGGGTGGAAACATTCTTCCATGGCCAATTTTTTTTTCAAAACTCCTCTTCCACCAAACTACTGGAGTGACACAACCATCCTGCTTATTTCTTGAAAATAGATATTTCTTCTAAAGAAATGTAAAGATACACCTTGAGTTCAGATATGGACTCTGATTTGGTATAAAATATCCTAGTTAGTAGAGCTTCAATTGCTACAAAAATTTACAATTAAGTTATATTTTTATTTTTATGTTATTTTATTTTACTTCAAGCAGCAGTAAATTTTAAATGTCTCTTTATTCTTTTTGTACACTTTCCATTGGTGAAAGATGCATTTTTAAAAGTCTTTACAGGATTAAGCTGTTTAAGCATCACAGAAATCAATCCACCAAGTTCATAGTACTGAAATATGACGTATTCCTGCTGAAAAATCTTAAAATAATTAGGTCAAAATTTTTATTGTTGGTTTTTGTGCTACAGTAATTCATGGCTGATAATTTAATTGAATTTTCATATGTATGAAGCAGATGTTATAGGTTCTCTTCTACATCACTATGGCAGTGTTAGTCATGCAGATTTATAATAAAGCAATCCCTTATTGTTCCTTCCCACATTTATCTACATTTTGTACTGCAGCTGATTTTGCAATTGTCTCATTTAATTATGAACATTGACATCATTTACAGGATTTATGCATCTAATTAAGTGGGCTCTAATAGAGAAGTTGCAGAAATAAAGCCAAGAGATATGTTATATGTTTGCTAGTGATTACATCGGTATCTATTGTTCCTCTTCAGCAAGTGGAGTAAGAAAAA
Organism: Oxyruncus cristatus; assembly: GCA_013399855.1. Classification (NCBI taxonomy): domain Eukaryota; kingdom Metazoa; phylum Chordata; class Aves; order Passeriformes; family Cotingidae; genus Oxyruncus; species Oxyruncus cristatus. The sequence continues at coordinate 638,896 of VXAY01005704.1, forward strand.
AATAAACTATTTGTTTCCTGATAACAGAAGGAACCTCAAAATAAAATATTTTCAGTCTTCTCAGTCACACTATATATGAAGGAATATTTTAAAATGTTAAATTTATTGTTAATAATAAACACTGTGTAAAAGTAATGGGGCAGAATACAAGAAGAGAAGTGATAGTGAGAACTGAGAAGGCATGGTCTATAAGCAGTCTGTTGACTAAGGTCACTGTTCTGTTCTTGAACAAGCAGCAGTCACAAGTATTGAGGCCATGTTACTGAGAACACAGCTGCGTTGGGCAGGGCACGTCTCCAGGATGAAGGACCACCGCCTCCCTAAGATCCTGCTTTATGGTGAACTCGCCACTGGCTGCCACAAGAGAGGAGCCCCGAAGAAAAGATACAAGGGCTCCCTGAAACAACATCTCAGCCTTGGCCGTATTGACCACCATAACTGGTCTACTCTGGCCTCCGATCGGGAGGCCTGGAGACACACCATCTACAACGCTGCCGATGCTTTTGAGAAAGTACGCAGGATCACCCTTGAGGAGAAAAGACAACGCAGAAAGAATCGTACCTTGCAGAACATACCATCTAAGGAGTCTTTCTGCTGTGCCTTCTGCAACCGGACTTGCTTGTCTCGTATTGGTCTCTTTAGCCACCAACACGCTTGCAACAAATGTGGGTAGAGCCCTTCCCAAATCTTTGTTCGCGAAGCTTAGCCATGATGATGACTAAGGTCAGCAACAACTGGTAAACTATTTATTAAAGTGTATATATATTCATTGGATAAGCCTTTATAAACTATATGCGTATGACATTAATACAAAGTGCAAACCTTTTCCAGGCAAAGATAAAATCAAAAAGATTTGTTGAATAATGATCCCCTAAACTGGTGGAATGGCCCAGCAAGGTATGGAATGAGAAAAAATCCAGTTCGTTAGTCAGCAAATTTTCCTCCTCGTGATTTAATTGCTCAAGCTTGCTTATTTATTGATCAAGACAAGGGAAATGAACAGGAAAAAGGCCGTCTATGCTTTAGTCCAGTTCTGTAACAGACAGATATGTCTTCCTACCCTTCAGGAGTTTCCATTTCTGCTCATCCCCCAGCCATCAAGTGTTGGTGTGGGCATGATTCACTGAAAAGTAATATCACTTTGTCCTGACCTTCATCACAAACAGGACAATAACTGTGTTTGTTCATTTCAATAAATCTGTTTAAGCTTGATGGTCCTTCCTGTTTTAAAGCATTCAGGTGAGGGGATAGTCCACTATGACCATAAATACTTTGTCTGGTCATTTGTTCAGGACCAGGCTCATATCATGAAGTTCTTTACCATTAAAGGTGACAGTTGGGGTCCCACTGGCAGAGGTAAAGATGTTCAATCTCATGGTAATACTCCGTATCTTAATAAGTCTTAAAGAGGTAACAGGCATTCAAAATAATTTGAACCTGGAGTAACTCATAACTGATGAATAATGGTGGTTGGTGAATCATGAAACAGCAGAATTCATAGGAATGTCAGTCATCTAGCCCATCCCTCTGCCTCAACTGTTATTCCTCTTTACTTATACTAACATTCCCCTTCTACTTCCTCACTCAGGAAATTCAGCAGTCTCTCTAGGCAATCTCTGTATGACTAATAGTTGGGAAATTCTGTGAGTTTATAATAACTTTGCATTGTTTTGATGTAATCCTGTAATTTTTTTTTGTCTATTCCTAGAAAACATGAAAAGCTATTTATTGTTTTATTTACATATTTGAATGTTCATATGTCTCCTTTCAGTCTTGTGTATGCTGAACAGAATTAAGTTTTTGTAGTAGGGAATGCTATTCAATACCCGTAAATTGGACACCCATGTGCAGTAATTTTCAATTACATAGATGTCACCTGTCTCCCACAACTTTTCGGTGTAATTGTAATGATCAGTATTTCTTTCTGTTCTGGTCTTTTCAACAAAATCTTGGTGTTTCTTTTGTTTTCATGAAAGTCACAGATCCAGGAGTCATGGGTTTATTTGAAACTTTCAACTTTCCTTAGACAAAGTTTCTGGAGAATTACAGCAGAGTATGGGGACAGGGGAAAGTTTGTTCTGAGTTGGTTTGTTCCTAGTCTCCCTCCTTACCCCTACAAAAGATTTTTTTTCCCTCTCTTTAAAATTGCAGATCAGCAAAAGCTGTTATTTTGCTTATTTTAACAATTCACATGAAAGAACTTTTGCTAACATTGTGTTGGCTAGCAGACCACACAGCAGATGCGAAAGCTTCCCAGCACCTACGATCAAGAAGGAAATGGCTACTGTACTAGTTGACAAACTCTAGAGTTTTTGAGAAACCTATTACCTCCAGGGGAACTGTGGTATCTTTCTCAGAACAGAGAAACATCTGATGTCTAGAGTATGGTATTTTTCATCCATGTGCTTTCAATTTGAATAAAAACCAGATGCAGAGGTACTAACTTCCATTCCTCATAATATTGTCCCTTTATTCATCAAGCTGAACTGACAATACACTGAAAAACTGTAGCTGGATGGCCATTACATTTAATCCCCCGGCAGTATTTTTGCCCTGTTGTTTCTCATCCTTATGAAGACTGCCTTGCAAATACCCCACAGTTTATCCACTGCCACCAAGCACATATTTCTGATGGAGTTCTTCTGTAATGATGCAGAAAGCAGATCAGGCTAGCTGTAAAGTAAAAAATGGATCAGGTTCTGTGAGAACCACAATGTGACTTTACACTAAGAACGCTATCAAAGAAGGAGAGGTGTGACTAGAATTAAGCAGAAGACAGCTGAGACAACAAGGTGACAAATGACAGGATGGAGTCGTCTGAAAATATCTTGATGTCTGCCACTTAAGCACACAACAGTGCTTGAATAAGTAATTTATTAGAAAGTTAGTGTATTGCGCTTCTTGTTTGTGTTCCTACATGCTTTAGAGGAAAAGGCATGATTCATCTTAATATTCTGAATGTATTTTTTTTCTGTCTGCAGTCCACAGTTAAGTGATTTAATTTTCATGTCTGGCTTCTATTTCTTCCACGGACCCAGAAATGTTGCATCTGTAATGGTCTGATGAAAAATCCTTTAGAAGTCAGTTGAAAGTCTTCCGCTGACATTAATGGCCTTTAAATCACACTTTAAATCAAAGTTTTAAAGTGAAGAACTGAGTTGGTAGCCTCTGTATTTCTACAGATTAGTTTGTTGATGACATTGGGCTAGATTTTTAAGAACTGAATATTCGCTTTACCATGAAAATCAGCTAATTGCTCTTCTATGTGCAATGTCTGAAAATGATCACACTCTTTTCTGAAAACACAGTGAGCATTTTTTCCCCTTTTCTTAATGTGTTTCCATTGTGTTAAACCAAAAGGAAAATTAAATAATTCTATTGCTTCAAGCCATTCATACTGTTATAATCTTCATATCTGTCAACCTTGAACCTTCTTGTAGAGGATAGTGAGGGTGGTGAATGGGGTCATCTGAACTCAGCAGGAAATTAAGGATGTACTTGCAAAATAAAGTGAGCTACAAATAGAAATGTTTTCAAATAGGGAAGCAAGAATTAATGGAGGAAGCATCTGAAGTACAGAAGAAAGAGTTTACTGGTCCTAAGCTAAAGGGCCATGCCCAAGGTAAGATAAGAGTGTGGGATGTGGGGACTTCTCATGGGATCTAACAATTACTCATGTGAGGGATGCATGAGGTTAGATTCCTGCATTCTCTAGTGTGCTCTGGTTTAGAAAGCGTGTGAATTGCCAGCAACTGTCAATCTAAGAGTTTTTTTTTTTTTTCCCTTTTCTGTCTTTTGTGAATGTCTATGAATCTTAAGACTTCTGTTCTTTTGTACATTTTGTCTTGTCCTGATATAAAGGGAATAGAGGGGGAAAAGGGTGCTTGAAATATAATTTAAGGAGACTGCTTGGATAGAGTAGCTGAGAAAAGGTACCCTGGATGTACATCACAGAGTCTCAGGTGCTACCACTCCTGTGTAGCAGTGATAGCAAGAAAGCAGTTAAAAGTTTTTTGAGCTTTCTTCCTCCATCTGTATTTATGCCCATGGATATTCTCATTCTGCTGAGAGAATCGTATTTAGAGACGTGATTTTCACACTTGTAATTATCACTCATTGTTCCACCTTGGAATAAAAGTGCTAACATTTGAGGACATAGATTATATTTGTGATTTTTTCAGGGGTCTAACTAACCCTTTGGAAAACATTTCCAAGCATATCATATCCTCCACACTATGCTGACAATGTATACAAAAGACAAATGAATGCTTCAATATAAAGTCGTATCTTTTTTTTTTTTTTTTTTTCTAATCCAAACATGGTAGTGGCTCCATGCAAAACTACTTTGTCCATGATTGCTATCTTGTCTGAATTCCTTTTTTTTTCCTGAAACAGATCCCAATGCCCTGCTACCCTTTCAGCCTTCCTCCATCATAAGCGGACAGGCAAGATAAAAAGCAAGCAGACCAGCTTTTTGGAAATAGAGTGGCACAACTTGTTAATTAGCCACAAGGCTTTCCACAATGCCCCACATCTTTTGCAGTGTTGAGTTCAATCATCTTGAATATCTACAAGCAAATGAAGGTGAGAAGCACATCCATAATTCTGCCATATCTAAGTGGCGTGCTGTGCCTTTACCACACATGCGTGCTCTCTGTCTTTGAAATGGAGAGGGAGATGCCTAATGTAACATACTTTTCTGAAAAAGCAACACATCTGCAAATATTTGCAGTTCTTCCATTTCACTTTGTAATCCCCTCACCTTTCATACACAGTGCCATCTAACACCCCTCTTTCATTTTCCAAGGATAAAATCCACAGTTTTCACTCATCTCACGTTTAATGAATTATAATCCCCAAGACAAAAAAGAAAAATTATACTAAGATTCTGCCACAATCTATTCATCCCACTGCTGAAATGAGACACCACAGCCCTTGCTGAGGTGCATTTGCAGGTCTTCCTTTCTCTACGTACACAGAGGACGCCTGAAGCACTTCACAATCACAGCTCTCCTGATTGCTCCATATTATCTTCAGCTCTTCAGGACACTTACAGCTAATAAACGGGGTGCAGCTAAACTACTGGCGGATGCTTATTCCTTTCTATCACTTCATTCAGCATTAGCAGAATTAAAGTTGTTTTGGTAAATAGCATATATGTATGGCTCATCTCTGTTATTTCCTGGTTTTCAGGCGTCTGAGATTTAGGAGTTCAGTTGCAAAAAATACTGTTAGTCACTGCAAATACCTCTGGCCTTTGGAGAAGTCTCTGACATGATGATTATTTTCACAAGAAAAGGAAAACTCTTCCCCAGGTATACATCCTGGGCATGTTTTGGATTCGAAAAGGTAGAAGTGAAGGTGTTGGTGGGTGGATAGTGGGTGGCATCCCTGTCCACGGTAGGGGAATTGGAACTAGATTATCTGTAAGGGTCATTCCAAATCAAGCTTTCTATGATTGTATGAATGATGATTCCATGACCTATAATCCTACAATGCTATTTTCCTTCCCTATCTGAGCTATAGATAATGTCTGCATGAGGAACAACATGATTCTTTTCTAAGGTTCTTACCTTGAAGATACTGTGTGTATGAAGAGTGAAATTATCTTCAAGCTCTTGACCTTCACACAGTCCCAGGCACCCCCTTCTTACATTACAGACTCTGAGAGTCACTTTAAAATGCTGAACTCATCTTTCAACAGATGAACACAGCCTGGGTTTCCTTTTACTTTACTGGGCATTAAGGAGCCTCAGCAACTTCCAGAAGCACCTGCAGCAGTGCTGGCTGCCAGTGAAATTTCTGCATCAGAAAGGAGCCCTGGAGGTGCGTTGGGTTTTGTGGTGCTACATACTGCTCCTGCGCAAAGTTGCCCCGTGTCAATGCCCACGGAAGCAGCATGCAGCCTCCTCCTTTGTCACTAGGAAAGCACAGAGGGATGTTTGTTAGAGAAGTTACAAGCACAACTGTCCCTTTAAGGAAGTAAGTCATAACCTGTTCATAATCAGTTTAGTAGGTAACTTATTTTATGGCATTTTCACATGGGTTAGCTTAATATTTCAGGCCTATCTTCTTAAACTACATGGAAATTCCACGAATGTCATGGTTTAGCCCATTCCCCTCAGTATTAGAATAGAAGATGGTTGACTCCAAGTGAAATTCCAGCTAAGTAGCCAATTAAAGATTTTTGTGATGTCTCTATGAATGACATATTTAACACAAACAGGAAAAGAAGGTGTGTGGCGCAGAAGAAATTCCAACCTGGAGAGGAGTGGAGGAAAACAAGGAATAGCAATGTAGCCTCCAAGGTCAGTGTAGCAGGAGGGGGGCACTGGGCCCCGCAGTATCGGGCTCTTGTATAAAGACAAACAACCATTCCCGCAAACCTTCTTTTTTTGGTGAAGAGTTGTTTTTTGATTAACAGATGGTCTTAACCTTTTATCAGAGGTTCCTAAATAGAGCTGTACTGAACAGCACTCAGGAGCTGAATTTCTTGTGCATTAGCTCTTCAAAGCCAGACTATACTTGTACTGGTTTTGCTGTGTCCAAAATTGATCTCTCTTTTCACTCAAGGCATACTCAAAGGCAGGAAGATGGGTCATCTCATATTTTCATATGTACCTCAGTATATTTTCCATGGAAATATAACCTATGCAACTCAACGTATACTGACTTTCCTTTGCATCTTGTGAAGAATATTTACCTGACATGCATATGGAAATGGAGTTGTACCTTTCAATACAAATTAAGGATATCAAACCACCTGATTTCCAGGAAGTCTTGCATCACTTACATGATGGCTGTCTGAAACCATATGCAACGACCTAATACTTTATTTAATAGAAATTTTCCTATGTATTTAACTGCTGCATATTTTTTTGTTTGTTTTTCGGAAATGAATTCTGCCAATGTAAGCAAAGTTCATTGTAAAAGTAGTGTTCATTTAGCCCCTATGAAGCAAACTCATAAAGGCCTCCGTTTCTAACAGTAGCCACCAAGACTCTGGTTTTTGCTACATCTCTGCTGGATCACTTTTCCAGTCCTTTTGACTGATCTTTCATATTCATGTCCTGTGTGCTTGCAAAACACTGTAGCAGTTAATTTTGTGCGAGTGATAATTCCCATGATTCCCATCTATCCTCTACATGTCTGCAATTACTCTTGCTCCTTCCCTATAGAGAATTAGTCCCACATTTTTATATTATTTTTGAAACATTTTGCGCACACAACTCTGCTTATGTCTGCAGATTTAAGGTCTGTTCCGTCTTGCTGTACTGTCCTGCCTTTGATTTACTATTTGAAATAATAAATGTGGAGTATTTATGTAACACTTTGCCTATGGAGGCTTCGTGGTGCAGAACAAAGGCTGCAGGTAACACAACCCCGCTTCTACAAGTGGTAAAATATGACATAAAGGTGGTTTCAGCTGATTCAGGCAGTCCTAAAATTAGGGGAGGAATTCATTGGAGTTTAACTTCAGCAAAGTAGTGTTGAATTAGGCATTTATAAAGCACCAGCCCTGTGATATCTCCTCTCACTGACACAGGGTTGAAGAACAGATGTATTGAGACAGAGGGAGAAAAAGCGCCAAAATTCCACATATTGCTGGATACAAGTATAGATTAGGGAGGAGTTCCTAGAGAGCAGCCCTGTAGGAAGGAATCCGGGGGAGCTGGTAGGCAGCAGATTGATGTGAGCCAACAATATGCCCCAGCAGCCAAGAGGGCAAAGCACATCCTGGGGTGCATCAAACATAGCATCACCAGATGGTCAGAAGAGGTGATTATCCCACTGTATTAAGACAGGTGTTTCAAACACCTTTCCCCTGCCCTTTGACACTCCTGGTATGTATATTAAGGTCTTAAGCCAGCCTAAAGCAGTGTGACTCTATGAAAGCTAACAGAATGACACCACTTAGAGCCAGCTGACAGCCTCGATCATAAACACCCCTCTGCGAAGAGAGAGATGGAGTCAAGCTTGCTTTTTAAGATGCAGATGGGATATCGATTGAAGAGGAGTTGAAGACCACCAGGATAGTCTTGTTTCCAGTATAAGCATCAGTCTTCATTATAGATTAAAAGCATTATGTCCACGCTATGACTTCATTTCTCTCATAATTTGATTTAATCACTGCTGACCTATTGTTTTGCCTCCAGTCACTTTGCTGTGACAACATTGATTAATAAGGATAATTCAGAAAAATATTCATGGAGAAAGTAGGATTTAATATCTGGGTAACAAACATATAACTTATCTTTTAAAGGGAGAGGTCTAAAATCAAATTAAAATTTGTCAGTTCTGTAAGCCATGCTGGACTTCTGTGTGACAAACACTGTAACTCAATCATGCTAGGGAATCACTCTGTACTTTACACAAAATAATTAGAGAGAAATGGGAGACCATATTCTAAATTTGTGCAGGGGCTTTTATTTTGGTTAATCAGTGGTTATTTTCAAGACTAAAGAATGTCAATAGGAGATGCAATTTCCATTCTGCAATTCCATGTGCAGCTCCTGTAGAAACCGCATTACACTTGGAAATGAGGCATAAAGAGAGGATTTTCAAAAGTATTATTAACAACCATGGACTGGAACACAAAAGTCCTTTTCACATTTTAGATAACACCTGATGTGACAAAGAATAGCCACAACCTGCTTCTTATTTCAAGAAACAGATGCGAACCGTGGATCGCAAAGGCTTTGCTCCATTTTGTTTCAGAATTTATCTCACTGGTTGAGACATTTCCAGATAGGGTTCAAATAATATACTTCCTACGTCACACAAGGCTAAATTTTCAACCACATTCAACTTCTGGTAGTGCAAACACAGTAGCCTTGTATTTTGTTAGCAAACAGATGTTTGTATTTTCTAAAGAGATTATAGGAATATTACAGCTAATATTAAAGACTGTCACACAGCGTTTAGTCAAAATGTCTAAATCTATTATCAGACTTCCAAAATTCTACACAAATAGAACAAGATTAATTTTCAGGAACACTGGAACCCTGTTACTGACACTGACCTTAGCAGGAATTTGGGGTACTCTACAACTGAGAGAATGAAACTACTTTTATTTATCTGCTAGATATGGATGTAACACCTTAGCCTATTTATAGCCTATAATCTATAGCTATCCCACTGGGTTAAGCATGGTAGTGAAAGCTGCTGGGTGTGGAGATAAAGTGCTCTGAATTAGTTCACATTTACACTACGTAGCTGCTAAAGCCACCACAAGAGTGTGACTTAATGCCAACTATCTATTGGCAGTTTAGTATCCAGGTCATACCTGGGATTTCAGTAAAAGAGATGGGGTGAAAAGTCTATGTGCATACTAGGGAATGGTCTAATGGTTTATTAGCAAAGATGATTGTGATCCAGGGTGCAGGAATGTTCTTGGACACACTTGGATTTGTTACCATAGGTGCATTGCTTTGTGTCAAAACTTTGCTTAAGCATTTTCAGGAGAGTCAGATATAAGGTATTACATTTGGGTAATCCCATGGTTGTCACTCTGTTGAGAATCTTAGCTTACCAGGAAGGTAATTTTTAGAAACTTAAATCTCCCTGGGTGCTTCAGGATTTTCAGCTACCCATTGCTTTAAACATCTACCATGTCCATGAAGGACCTTGCTTCACTCCATGTGATACACAACAGGAAGCACTTGCTCAGGAATAAATTATGAAAACGGTGAGCAGGCTGAAGCTTAACAGAAAAGTTGCATATAGCAAAATAGCATGAGGATTTATGTTGAATCTTTTATGAGTGATATTTCCTATACTACTCAAGAAACTATAAGGCATCTCAGTCCCCTGTCTCCTTCTCCTTTTCAAACACAATTAGGGGCTCCTGGTGTTTGGTGTGGGGCCCTGCTGTTCATCGTCTCCCACATTACTGAGTGCCTCTTGGCCACTTGCAGAACGGGCAGTGAGCTGTTGGCTCTGAGCTCCCAAGGTGGTGTTGCAAGGGCAGTTTCTCATCTCAGCTATGGTTGAACAAGTGTGCGATGGAGCTGCAAGACAGTGGCTTTGAATGAAAGTTCTGGGTTTTTTTCTTTTTATTACTTCCCCTCAAGGGTCAAATTGAGGAATCACTGTGAATCTTTAGCAATTGGAGCAAGATAATATTCAGAAGCATTTATTTGGAAGGCCCATGTTTTCTATTCTCTCTTCTAAGGCTGAAGTCAACGTCATGGCATAGAGATGTACTCACCTTGCCCAAGATGGGGGAGATACAAGTCAAGATTGCATTCCTTCCCCACTCCTTCTGTCCTGAAGCAGAGCCCCAGAGCTGGAGTTGGAAAACTCTATAGTTCGTTTCTTCTCAATCTGCAATGTGATGCTAACAGCAAAGATCACATAAGAGCAGTAAGTAACACTTAGTGCTGTCATTGTACCTTTGAGTTGAGACCCATTGCTACCTCAGATTTGAATTCCTCCAAGTGAATTTCTCCCTTTCTTTAAATATATATGCATTTTCCATAGTTTATTATGAAGTCAGAAACTTGCCTATAATGCTGGAGAACTGTTAAGCACCTGTTCATCCAATAGCCACACAAGTTATTAGCTGCCCCATCTGAGAAAGAACATGGTAAAACACATACCTCAATGCTCCATAGAGGGCATGCACACTTATCTAAAGTGGATCAAGAGAACACACACATCTATACTGCATGTTCTTTTAAATTAACAGACACTTTAACAGCACAGTAACTTGTATTCACAAGATGCCTCTGAATGGAAATCTGACTTTAGACTTCTTGAGAACTGCTCTAATGAGAAATTAAAGCTACTGAATGATCTTATCAGAAAGGATTCTGAACACTTTCCTTGGATTGAGAAACAAAATCCCTGAATGCCCTTTTGTGCTCAGAGTCACTGAATGTTATTGGCTTCTTTTGGGAATGTTTTTAACTGGCTATTAAATGAGATTGGAACCAATCAGACAATCTCTTGCTGATGATTTCTGGAGTAAAGCATGAAAAGAACAAGATAATTTGATCCCACATTTCCTCTTCTGTTCCTTTCATTCTGTTTAGCTCTGTTCCCTTTTTCTTGTGACTGATGAAATAGTATTCAAATGTCAACAAAAGGAAGGAAGGTGGGACGTGTTTTGAACGCCATGGTCAAAAAGAAAGTTCATTAAGTTTCTTTGCAAAAACAGCTAAAGACCTCATAGAGAAATATCTTTGTATGTTTTCAAATGCAGCTCCTTGGGAAAAAAAGCAATTTTTATTTCCCTGTGCATGCCCACCTAGGGCATCAAAAGAGGATTATCAGAGGAGCACTTAGGAGCACGACTTCCATGGACTCCATTACGTCTGTTCAATTTTCTAAAAATCTTCCTATTCTAGAAAATGAAAAAATATCTTTCAGTCTTTCCAAATATGAACCAAATAAGAGAATAGTAAGGAACATGCAGAGTTAGTCTCTTTCTCTCAGAGAGGAGTTTCTGAAGTGGTAATGTATGAGTACATCAGAAGCTCTATTAATGTGACTCACCAAGGGTTAATAGACCAGGCTTGAAAGAACAAATTGTGCAGAAGAAGCCAGAATATAGATCTGTGGAGCTTGCCACAAGCTCCACCAGAGCTGAAATTTAGCTGGCCTCTAAAATGTTCATGAGTGTTAGTGAAAGCCTATGAATTCTGAGCTGCAGATTTTTCCTGGTTTTGTAACACTCAGGAGATATTTCTTCAGGCTAAACAGATGACTTACAGACCTCTTAGAAGTACCATAAAAATGAGTATTAGGAAATAATACACTCCACGATATGTTGGTTTTGTGTAACACGTTGCATAATATTTCTATGCACAGTACACTTACTTTGTTGTGTGAAATATTCACGAGCTTTCTCAGAGAGATATAATTTTTCTACTGTGGCATCAGCTGTGTAATCAATGTTTTATTGGCCAACAAGATTGAAATGCAGCTCGCTCAATATTATTATGTGATTGAGGTTAGAAATACCTCCCCCACCTCCAAAATAAAGTATTAGATAACCTTTATTTAATATTCTAGTGGTAACTCGCTTCAACTGAATACTTATAACTGATACTCACAGACAGGATATTTGTATAGCTGTGGAGGCTGGGAGGTGGCACTGCACCTGTGCTTAATTCCTTATCACCAGGATCATCAGCAATATTTGTTTGCTAAATGCAGGTGGGATGAAGCTTGGAATGGTAGAGATCTGGCAGCAGTGACAAATTGTGTACAATTTCCACTTCCTGTCATCAATAGGACTCTGGGAAAAACCTGCAAAAGCATCGTATCACTTTGTTTCAGCTTTTGATGCCTGCTCTGAATAAATCTCTGTCATCATCAGCTTCCCTTAGTCAGTGGAAAGATTTAGCTATTTAGGGCATAAATTGGATGTCTCATTTTAGATGATCAGTTTAGGGTAAAATAATCCATTCCATTTCTATGCTTATTTCTTTCCAAAAAGCTATAAGGGAAAATAAAAAACTACTAGGAAACTACCTATTTTTTGAAATTTACAGTAAAGACAATCAGGCAAAATCCACCTTAATGAAAAGGTCAAAATGATACCCAAAAGCTCTTGATAACTTTATAAAATATCGATAAGGAGTAAACAAATCATCTTACAACAAAGTCCAAGAAGTAAAACATTGACATTCCGATGGAAATGACTGCTACACACTCCTATTTGTACTTCCTGCTTTATTGAGAGATTTTGTCACAAAAAAGTAAGAAGGAAAAGAAAGAAATGAAAAGTATACAGTGGAAATAATTTTTAAATTGTTGCTCTCAATGCAATGTTGTACTGAAAGTTTTTTTCTCCAAAAGAGTCCAGATATACAAAGCTTTGCAAGTTGCTGCACACAAAAATAACCAGATTGAGCAAACACTCATTGCAAATTCTTTCAGTGTAAAATAATTCACAAACAGAAACACCTTAAGGTTGTAAAACATCTTGTCATGCATCTTGAAACATGTTGATGTGACAAGTTACAAGATGAAGCAATTTGGCAGGTATACATTAGGACAAGTGCTGTATCATATGTAAATACTTCCCTGTTTTTAAGTTTTGAATATTCCAACATGCTTTTGAAAAGTCCACACAAGCCCTTTTAGGCAATGTGAGCACAAATGACTGTAGTATTCCTAAAAATGAATCTAAAGTTACACATGATGAAATGTAATCAAGCCATGTAAAGTCAGAAAGTTACCACCCATCATCTGTGCTCCTAGCACTGATTATATGTACCTTTTTGGCATACAATCAGGAATGATTGAATCATTGTGGCATGAGAAATCATTACCCAGCAGCTGGGTGGTAATAATCGACTCTTCATGCTTTTCCTCACCATTGGGGAAACACATTTTTCTTCATGTAATATATTATGTTTCATTGTTGGAATAAGCCAGGAGGCGCAACTGTCCAGATGTGGGAGCTCAGCTGTATGGGGGCCATTTGTTCACCTGTTGTAACTCAGCCTTGTTAGATCATGTGTCCACACCTGCTGCACTATATGCCCTAAGCCTGGCTCTTTCAGAGCTGTTCTTTGGGTTCTCAGATGTAGAAAAATTTTGAAAAACTTTCCCTTGCGCATCAAGTCAAACAGAATTTTTAATTACAGACTACCAGCACAAACATTTCAATGACAACAGACACAAATAAATTCTGATCCGTTCTTCTCAAGATTTGGTTTGGAAACTGTAATTTTTCCTTGTGGTGAAAAGTTTCATGAGAACTAAAAGCAAAAGTTTTAAGAACTAGTAATGTTAAACAGTGTTGAAGTCTGTATGCAATCTTTCTTCAGAAGCATCAGTACAGATGAAACAAGGATCAGAAAATTCTTTTTTTTCCTACTGTTACCCTCAGGAACAGATATTCATATGGAAAATTGGGCTGTCCCTATGTTTTTTTACAGAAAGGTGGTCTTAAACACTGTCTCTGAAATACAAAGCTGTAGAAGCTGTCTTCAGTCTATTTTCTTTTCCACTTCTGTTTCAGTAAGTAGCACCAGCAGATTCTTCCTGAAAGTCTCAGGAACACTAGAGGTCAAATACTTCCTTAAGACTGTCCTTTGGGACACATCATTGAGAAAACAGAGAACACTACGAACTATAGGAAATGGTTTCTATGAAATACATATTAGAGCAGCACAGCAGGGTTTTCTTGATTTGGATGCTAAATGGAAAGGGAAGTTTTTTTTCAACATGCAACTTTTTCTTTTATTTATTCTAATTTTGGAAATCCTTAGGAAAAAAAATATACCAATGGCTCTAGAGGCCTTTTCTGAAAACCTTTTCCCAAAATAAAGGAAGAAAGTGAAATGTGTCCCTTTTAATCAGTAGCTCAGTATCAAGGGAGCTTTTTCTGGACTGGGAGACTTGAGTTCAATTCCCTACTTTGTCTAGAGGAAGGAAGACTCACATCTCCTATGGATCTTTCCTCAATTAATTTTCTACTAGGCTTCTTGTTCTCAAATTATAGTTTCATAATTGGTAGAGTCAGGTCTCCTTTCTGATTAAAGCTACAGGATTGCCATCCTCCCACCCTGTCCTTGGATGGCTGTTCCATTTTCCTCCTGCTGCTAGCACCTGTACAGCCAGGAATCTGGCCTGGCAGCAAAGTAAATTCCTGTGGAAATAAAAAATAATGGCTTCCGCATGGATCCAATCCTGTCTCCAGGTTTGTTGATCAGCTGCTGACGGGCTAGTATTGCTGAAGATGCAAGGGAGAGGATGGAATTGCACTGCTGGAGATGGCCATGGAGCATGCAGCCCAGGGTCTTAGCTGTCAGTGACCCACGGCTTGGATTTGTGAAACCGAGCTCTCTGATTTCAGCTTAGCTCTACCGAAAAGACTTGGTGTTGAGCTCTAAGGGAACATAAGCCAAAGCCACGCAAAATAAGAGAAGTGAAAGCACAGGCAGAAGGAAAATTGTTGAATCATAAATTAAGTCCTCAGGAGAAAACTACTGACATGGGATGGGATAAAACTCCAAGAAATGAGAGCAATTCAGCAAGGTCGAGGTTCAGTCGTTTCCAACAAGGAGGTTGACACTTCCCTGTCTGACTGACGGCTGCCTGGACAGCAGACACTCACGGGGTGCCTCTGTCATGGGCAGCAAGTGTGCTCCTGCTGAGCCTAGTAGCCTGTTAGCCATGGCTGCCTGCTGTGTGTATTAGGTGATAAATAATTGTTGTGAGCTCACAGAATGTTTATACTCCTGCTTGCAGTGTCTCAGCATCAGGCAGGCTACAGGGCTATCCACATCCCCACTTCTGACTCTAAATATATTTGCAATGGGACAAGAGAGGCTAACAGCTACTCACCACATCTTCCACTGTAAGAGGTCAATTAGTGCAACCAAGAAAATATTTTGAGCCCCCTCAGTAGGACTGGGAACCAAGCCTGGGTCAAAGCCTTAGTCACTGTGGTCCTGGGTAAAATGGGGTGACCACCAAAACACACAAACAGTTAAAATACTGTGCTCTGCTGCAGCCCAGCAAGAGACATCCAGTGTGATGTTTCATCTCCTGCTGCAAATTAGCACATGGCCCACCATCAGCAGAGACAGACATCATATTGCTTGTAATTGACATGCGTGGAGCTGTGCCAGTTGACACCAGCTGAGAATCTGGCTTATGTACAACTTGCATTGAATTTATTGGCAGCTCAGTTTATGCACATAGGCTTTGTCTTCAGTGCAGAGAGGGGGTTTTCTGCAGGATTTACATCTATTTTCCTGTACAACACTAGTAGAGACTGGATTCTGGTAGTTTTTTACAAATAAGTAGCCAAAATCAGTTGCTAGTGGGGATTGTAGGGCTCAGTTCATTTAGTTTTACTGAGGTTACAATCTGTGCCTTGCTATCAGGATTTTGCAGAAAGAGTCATCTCTGCATAGAAACAGCATCACTGAAGACAAGCCATAGCTGACACCAAAATTTGTATAACGCATCATGTTTCCCCAACAGAAAGAGCACACGCTGGGACGAATACAAAAAATTCACTGATACATACTGTTTGGCTTAGTAAGAAGACACATTACATCTCTTTTGCACATTATAGCAGTGAGCTAAATTGATCCTAAAAATGTACTGGTCCGTATAAATAGGAAAGCTGCTGTATTCATATGTGCATAATAGGCTCATCCCTGCTGGGGAACTAGCAATAGGTTATGGGTAGTTGAGAATCGACATGCCTAATTGCTTCACCTTGGTAATCAGTGACAAAATGTAGGGTGAGGAGCAGGGGTAAAAGTAGTAGGGGTGGCTATCAGGCAGCTAATGCATAATTCAGCTATTTCTTCTCATGAAGCTTCGTTTCCAAACTAGTGATCCTCACTGTAACTCCCATCCTCTTTTTCATTTGTCTCATTAGACCCACTGGACTCATTTACACCTGTTCAAATGAGTTAGCTTTCAAAGGCAACAAATGAAGGGGGAAATGAAAAAATTGCCTACTCCCTAGGGATATTTCTGTGCTAACCCATTCATTACTGCTTGACTAATGTCCTGAAGCATGAGCTTTTATACCCTTTACGCATTTTTATTCTGTTCTATGTAACTAGCTGATATTATCCCTATGTCTAATTAAGATTCCCACTCCTTAATTCCAAAATAGGAGAGATTGCTGCTGTATTTCCTCACATAAAACTGTTTTATGAGCTGACAAAATCATCGTTGTTCACAACCTGTAAAACTGTGCTTCTTGGGAATGAAAAATATCAGCAAACTTTTCTGGCATACGAGCGTAGAAAGGAATATATTATCATTTGGGGCCTTTTCTGTATTTGTAAATTCAAATGAGAGAATTGAAATCAGTCAATTGTTTAGTAGTTACAGAGCAGATAAATGAGTCTGTGGCATACTTTTTTTTTTTTTTTTTTTTTTTTTTAATTAGGGGGGGTTTTTAAAAAAAAAAAATAGTCTTGGGGTTTTTTTTTTTTTTTTTTTTTTTTTTTTTTAACTAGGAGGAGTTATTCAGATCAAGAAATAATCAGCAAAACTGACCATTAGCAAATGAGACAAGTCTTATGGTCACTGAGTTAAACTCCTGAAGATGCATTGCTCCAATGCTGAAAGCTTACTTTATCCTTTTAAAAAAACTATACCACCTGCTTGTGTGAGTTTTCTGATGTTGACATTATTTTCAACCCCTCCTGTCATTTGAAAATGCAAAGAAAAACTGAAGGAAAATGTTTTCAACCCTTTCAAATTCAGCTCTGTTTTTGCTACATGTTCTGAGAGAAGCCTGTTTGTCCATACAGTCTTCTAAAGGCTTTACGAGAATGTATTGAATTTCAAAGTTTCCTGTTACAAATTTTGCACTCTTAAGAATTTTTCACAGACAAAGTCTTTCCCTTATCTATGTTTGAGTCTTCTTCATTTAAATATTATAATAAATGGAGAATTCTGCTGTTATGAAGAACCAGATGGAAAGCAGTAGAAATTTTGAGGAAGTGCTCTTCTGGCACTGCTGTAGTGCTCGTTAGTGTCTCCCAAAGCATTTTCCATTTTAAGTATATTTATTCTACAGGTATGCAGATGGTCAGAGTCCTGCCCTTTCATTTGATTCTTATTCTTCAGTTGTGTAGGCTTATAATCATACTGTCCCAGAATATATCTTTGATCTATGTAGGCTTTTACTAATGCTAAAATGTAGATATTAAACATATTTTTTTTGTCTGTCGAGGTTCTCTGGAATCTCCCTTAGCAGGTTTTTGATAGCAGTGCCTGTATAATTTAAAGAGCCTACAGGATATGCTAATGAGGCGTTGAAAATATTAACAGCATTTGCAAAATGAGCCCTTTGAATTTAACTTACATTTGCAAGCACAAATATACATATTTTCTGTTAGTGTCTTTACAAAATCTACATCCTCTGGTGTTTACAGTGTGATGAGGTTTTATATAGCTGATAGGAATTAAAAAAGTGTGGTTGCTTTTGTACAACAATTTGTCTAGGGATATGTTTTCTTGAGAGGACAGGGAATATTTGAAGACATATTTCCATCACTCCATCTTTTGTTTGCACTACATAAAAGGGCCTGAAGTGCTTTCTGAGAGTAAGACTGATGGATAGGCTTCATTTTTAGTCACCAGAAACTAACAATTCTCCCGCAACAAAAGAGAAAGCAATAAGAGATGTATTTAAAAACCCCCTGGTGCCAATCAGTGAAGGGCACCCTCCTCTCTCGTGCTGGCCATCATCATCATCAGGGTAAGACCCCTGGCCCCATGGTGAGTGTCTGTGCAGCACCTTGTGCGCAGCACCTTGTTCACAGTACCTGCTCCCCTGTGCAGGCAGGAAAGGGAGCTGGGAGCACATCTGGGGGCTCAGTCCCTATCCAGGAGAAGCTGGGAGACGTTAGATATGATATTGCAGTGTGTGAACGCACCATGCTCATGACCCTATGTTGTGTGAGAGGAGTTTTCATACAGCTATGTGTCTGATGATATTTATGACAGCAACAGCTTTTTGCACCAGGGCAGCCCTTCTAAGGAGAGGCAACACTGTAGAGCATGGCTTTGTCCATGTACTTTGTGTCTGAGGCCTTACTGTGCCTGATACTGATCATAATTTAAACAAAGCTGGAGGCTCTCCTGGTTTTCAGTGTGTTTTTCCTTGATCTTTTTCAAGTGACCATCTATCTTCTATATCACACAGTTTTCTATAGCATCCATCACTGTGCCATCTACAGACTTCCCTGCTAAATCAATTCTATGCTGTGAAGTCCCCGCAGGACTCTGCGGCTGTTTCTCCTCAAGTCCACAGCCTGCTTGGGGAATACTTTGTTTTAAATCATCATCATTCTCAAAACCTTTTAAATTGTGCCAAAGTATGCCTGTCTTTCTACTATGAACAAAAAAGGGCTTAGGAGTGTGTGTTTCGAGGGATATGAGATAATTTAAGAGATGTGGTTTTGGTCAAAATGCCAAGATCTTTTTTTGAAATCAATTTATAGGGAAATAATTCTCTCTAAGCAAAGTATATTGAATCTTCATTGCCTTGTGTGGAATTCTTCACTGTTTCAACAGGGGCTTTGCTGAAGGAAATAAAAGAAATTAAAGAAGAAAAGAGAGATGTGCTGTGGCTGAAGGATCTGTTTAGCACTGTCATAAGGTTCTAGCAAAACAAGTTCCGAAATACAGACACTTGCTGATTTGTTTCCAATGATGTTAGTCACAAGCTCTGGTGAATTGTAAGAGAATAAATATATAAGCAAAAATGACAAAAAACATTGCTTCACCACACTGCTAATGCTCTAGTATCTCAGGAATACCAAGTACCGAGGGTGGTTAGTGGAAAAGAATAAAAGATTTGGTGCCTGGTTTTGACCTTGCTACTGATGGGCTGTGTGGGGTAAGGCATGTCACCACTCCACTGGCATAAAGCATCTGCTCAGGACTTTGTTTCTGTGGACGTTTCGCCTACACAGTTTTATTGCTGTGACTTTTTGTTTTGCTATCAGCCTCTGCTCAAATTGCATTTGATTTTTGCACTCGTGGAGGAGAAAACTGCTGTCTCTGCGCAGAGCCCCTCTTGTAATCAATAAGGAGCCTGCACAGGGAGCAGCACACTGGCAGTTGCCAGGATATAGCTTGAACTTGAAAGATTTTGGAGTCAGGGCTGTCATTCTGCTGTTTGTTTCCTCCATAAAGTTGTAAAAGAAATGGAACTCCAAATCTGGACAGAAGTTTTGGCATGTGGCCTTGCAGACACTACAGAGAACCCCAGGAACCAAAGAGAAGCAATCTGCAGCTCAAGGGAAGTAATGCAGAACCAGCTTTTTTGAGTGCTTTGAGAGATCCGGCTAAGGGAAAAAGAAAACACTGCATGTATCTGTATCTAATTTATGTAAAGTAAATTTAACTGGACTTTTCTTTGGTGAGGTAATTTAAGATCTCCTTGACTAACAATATTCAAGAGTGCTTTTCATTCTAATGAAAGCTTCTCATTGATGAGCAAAAGCTTCCACTTCCTTAGTTTCCAACAGGGCATTTTGTCCTCCCTGCCCATGCTATCTGCCCCTGGTCATGTCTCCTCCTGTGGACGATATATGATGATGAAATGATCAGTGTTAGGAAAACTCCGAGCCATGCACAAGCAGCATTACTGGAAGAGACAGGGTACAGCCACCCTGTGAATTTATTCAGGGCTGTCCAAGAGCTCAAAGCATCAAGAGCCTCTATCAGTAAGAGATAGTGCACCAAACGCCTGGAGGCTGAACAGGATAGCACCAGACGATGCACAGAGGCTATGATCCAACACACGAAACAAGATTGTTCTCCCCATTAATTTCCTTTCCTATCTCATTTTCCCACCTGCTCTCCTATTTCCATGCTGAATCTGGCCACCTGCCCGTTCAGCTGGTTTTTTTTGTGGGAAGGGCTTCCCATTGCTGCTGCCCTGCCTGGTGTGCAGCCTGATGGGACCCTGCTTTTTGTCTCTAGGCTGTTAATGTCTCCTGCAGCAGGAATGAAGAGTGTTAATTCAGGAGAGAGATCAAGAGCAAAGCCTGGGCTGTGGGCTGTGAGCTGCGGGCTGCGGGCTGCGGGCTGCGAGCTTGCTGCATATTGAGTGGTCTGCAAAAATTGTCCTCTGTGATTTGTTCTTTCTCCAAGACAAACGCTTCTGTCATAAAAAATGAGTGTCACCTTTCTTCTCTTCCACTGGTGGTTCAAGTAATTGGTATATGATGTCAGATAAAAACATAGAATCATAGAATCATGGGAAGGTTTGGGTTGGAAGGGACCTTAAAGATCATCCAGTTTCACCCTCCCTGCCATGGGCAGGGACACCTTCCACTAGATCGGGTTGCTCAAAGCCCCATCCAACCTGATCTTGAATCTCTCCAGGGATGGGGTATCCACAGCTTCTCTGAGCAACCTGTTCCAGTGCCTCACCACTCTCCCAGTAAAGAATTTCTTCTTCATATTTAATCTAAACCTACCTTCTTTCACTTTGGGGCCATTACCCCTTGTTTAAACCATTACTCCTTGACATACTGTCCGTAAGTGCACCACTGACCACTCTTCCTAAGAAGTTCACAGCCAAGGTCATACAAAGGAACCTGTACAAACATCCTTGCTCTAAAAAAATATTGCTATGCAGCTGTCTTAATTTCCAATTCATCTTTGGGACTTTCCCAGTAAAGTATCTTTCTCCTGCTGATAGTCAATATTGCCTTCTCATTAGTGATGGAGTAATAAGTTTGAATTGTACAGAAACAAGTATTCACAGCTCATAGGCGTAGAGAAGAGAAATTATTAAGAAATAAGATTCTGCTATTGAGGCTTGCTCTAAATATGTGCTTCAAATTCATATAGGGTTGTCATATTTCAGTGTTCTCGGTGAATGACTCCCTCTATTTAGAATGGGAAATACCATGGAATCTTTAAGTGGTTAGTTTGGGTTTTTTTATTTTAAAAAAAGGACAAAATTTCCAATGACTTTTTTTGTCCATGGTTACCCAGAGTGTATGAAACATCTGCTTTTCTGTGGTAAGTGAGGAATAACTCCAGCTGAGCATCCAATCACAAAATTATTCCGTATTTTATGGTCTATCTAACAGAAATCAACAACTTACAACATTTTAGATGATATAAGGATATGTTCTAGACACATTTTTGGAAAACAGTATTAAGCAATTAAATAAAATCAATGTTCAAATAAAACATTGGAACACTTGGGACTAAATAGGATATTTGATTATTTTTCTAAAATCAAGTTTAGTTTTGTTATTGTTTTCCTGGTAGAACTTTCCCTTTTAACTGAAATGAAAACAAATTCTGGTGATACCTGGGAAAAAAAAAAAAACAAAAATAAATCTTTGTGCAAACTGAAAGGATGGGAAAAACAAAATCCTTAATCATTCAGTTCAAGTACCTGTTCATCTAAAAAGATACCTGTGAAAAAGGCAGGAAACTATCTTCCAATAGGAAAGAACACAGAAATGAAACCGACTTCAGACGGAATCAAACTGACAAAAATCGCATTTATTGGAGGGAAAAAAGTAAAAAAAAAAAAAAAAAAAAAAAGAAAAAGGAAACAGGCAAGCAAAAAAAAAAAAAAAGTGGCCAATTACTGTGTATGGATTTTGTTTATCCGGAGAATTTTCCTTTATACAGGTTATTTTAATTGTATACTTACTATTTTCTTCCAGTTATTCACACTCCATTTTACTTGTAAGTCTAGAGGGTTTCCAAAGCCAGTTTTCTTTCTTTTTTTTTTTTCTTGTTTGTAAGTGTATATTGATTATTTTACTCTGCTTGCAGTGGACCTTGAAATGAATATTTTTCATAGTTTCCTTGCTTGTGCACCAGAATTATCAATAATCTTGGCAGAATATTAGTAAGAGGAGGTGAAACTGGGCCCAAGCACCTTGATTTGCTTGATATCACTGTAATGACATAAATAAGCTTGCTGATTTATACTAAGGAGATTAGGAACAAGCCATGTGAAAGCAGAGTATAAACACTACATTTAACTTGTCTGACTTTAAGTTCCAGGGCCTATTCTTGCTGATGCCCATAGCAAAGAGCTCTGTAACACCACCACATGTTGGTCTAGACATATTTTTTTGTAATATCATTCCTAGCTTAAGTGACATACATTGTTTTTATGCAGGACTCTATTGGAAGTCCTGTGTCTCCATGATCTTCAGTTGATTATAATGTAAGTATGCCTGCAGGTAGATGTTTTAGACTGATAAGATGAAGTCCTTGTCACTTCCATTTACGAGTCTAAGGTTAGGCTAGTTGCCCACGTGTACATTGCAGACGAGAGAAAAAAACTCACTCCTGGAAAGTAATCCAGGCCAAGACATGCATTTGCATAAGTGACTTTCTTGTTCCTCTTACCCCTCCTTTTTCTTTGAGACCAGCTCAAAAGTTACATTGCCCTGCTCCCCTTCCTCCTTAGATGTACTACCTTCTTTATTTCTAGGTATATATGGCATACTGCAGGATAGAAAAGATTATTTCTGGTATCCATATTTGTACTGGACCTCTCATGAACTTTCCTGTCCATCCCACCCTCTAGACAGCCTGAGGAACATTTTCCTCTGCTGCCTTTTGCTTTCCCAGCCAAGGTTTCCCCTGAGCTGTGCTGGCTGTACGTGCAGCTGGGAGTGATGGCTGCATGGTTCGGATGGATGATAGCTGTCAGTCTGAGTCATGTCATAACACGTTGGGTCACCACTTCTCAATTTCACTAAATCTGGAAGTTTCAATATTGCAGGGTTAAAACTCCTTATGAAAAGTAATTACATTTTTATTTGAGCTGCAGAAATGTTACGATAGATCTGAGATTTTGCATTCAGACCAGTGACAAGAGGAATGAGGAAGATGGTTATCTGCATATAAGAGAAGCAAAGTAATTTTTTTCTCTACATAGCACTGCTGGAAGTATAATTGAATACAGCAGTCTATGACAAACAGTTTGTTGCAAAGACAACACAGAAAAGCTAGGGAGAGTTCAGAGGAAAATTATATACAAATATTTTTCACAAATATACTCACAGATACAAAGTTCTGTGGAAGAAAACTTCTCCAGGTTTTTCAGAGAAGTTCAAGAACAAGAGGCCTCTTTGCATACAAGGAAAGAAGTCTGAAGGGAGGCAGACTAGCTAGCCATAAACACAAAAGAAATGATAATACAACCCATGGTGCTTTTCCCTCACATAGCACCTTGGTATTGTTGCATGTCCTTTTACGGCTGCCTTGGCTGGGGCCAGCCTTGTGAAGGATGTCATCCAGCCCAGACCTGATGACTCCTTTAGCCCCTGTAACCCACGTACTGTATGCGATCTGTGAAAATACAGAAGAAAGCCTGACAACTGCCAAAGTGCTCAGAATTTTCCTCCCATGGTCTCTGTGTGTTCGCAAACACATAACCAGAGAAAAAGGTAATATTAAATGTTATTACTTGCAATTGATTTTGTTTACGGAGGTTGAAAACATCATGTCTTTCACTCTACAGCTCACACTGTTGGAGAAAACTAAAGCAAAACCATGAAAGATCTAAATTCTTTCAACACTGTCCAAATGAACTATACTACAATTAAAAAGTAAAAGCCAATTTTATCCCTTTCTTTCATCTTTGCACTTCTCAATCAAACTAAAGCCTTTCTGAGCCCTGTTATTACCAACTGGGAAAAGAAACAACACCCCAATTCATTTTCAAGTTTTATTGAGCTGGCATTAAGCTATGTTAAGTGAAATTTCATATGAAACAACTTTATCAAGTAAACAATTTTAAGTGGAGTTTATGTCGTAAAAGGCACCCGGTCACTGGTCAGAAATTATGCAAGTTGCAGGCTTGACTGGCTGGGCAGGGAGCTCCATAAGCAAATTCCCCAGCTTGTGCAGAAGTGTGTGCATCCCCAGCAAGGGGAGGGAGGGGGGGTCACTCTGAACAACCCCATCATCCACCAGCAGATCTGGCAGTTCACACGCACACCTCATTTAGTGTTTTTCTATCTCAATAGGCAGCAGTTGAAACAGCATATTCTGCTTTATTCTGCTTGGTAAATGCTCTCTGATGCTTCTGAGTTATGCTCCAGGCTGAGAAGAGAGGTTTTGTTTAACATCTGCCAGTCCTTGCCCTTTTCAGTGCTTGTATCTGGGCGCGTGTAGCAGCCACCCCCATTCAGGCGTGGACTCATGAGCTGCAGGAGCATGTAGGGTACCTATTACTGACTTGCTGAGCTTCATCTGTCGGTGAGTGGGGCCATTCCCATTCCAGTTACAGCTACATGTACCCCCATTTTGCTCTGTTTTCTTTCCTTTAAGCAGTTCCAAGAACCACCCTGAGATTAGCTCAGTTGGTTAAACTGAGCATGGTGCTAATAAAACCAAAGGTTTGACCCCTGTATGGGCCATTCATGTAAGAGTTGGACATGGTGATCTTGTGGGTCCCCTCCAAGTCAGAATATTCTGTGAAGAAAACACGCTCTGTACCAATTTCAAAGGCTGTGACATCCAGATGACTGGTACAATCTTACTTAGTGATGTATGTCAGACTCTGTGAATTGACTCCCTCCCTCTCCTCCCTTCCCTTGCTATCCTCCTACTTTCCTGCCTAAAAAGCTGAAGTTTCACATTTCCTTGCCCACTATCATTTCATTCTACACGTGGTCACACCAGAGATGACCAAGGAGACAACAGTCATTTCTGGCCTTAGTACCTCTTAGAACCCATCCTGGTATGAACATTAGCTTAACCAGCATGGTACCAGCTGTAGGCACTGCTCTTCCTGCAGACAGCAACCCTGATGGTCCCATAGAAGAATATGCCTGCTGGTCTGTCTATACAGACCACTGGTGCTTCCCTTGATCAAAAATTAACAGCACAACCCCCACACTGTCACCCTGAATATCATAATTGCTTGCTTTATAAGTTAGGGAATTAAAACACGTCTTTCTCAAAGATGACCTCTTAGGCTGCACAAAGTTAGAACCCTTTGTGCAAGGAAAAAACCAAAAGAGTCTTATTTTTCTCACTGCGAGTTATCTCAACCTGAAAGAAAAAAAGCTTCTTTATTTTTCTTCCTAATTATATTTCATAGATGTTCCAGAACAAGCCATTTCTGCAAAGCCCCTTGAAAGTGCATGGGGTGATGTGAAATATGGTGTGCTTTCCCAGAAGAGCTATTGGAGTGCCCTTTCTTGGCAACACAAAGTACACACTTGAGCACTCAAGGGGCAAGTGCTTCCCTTCAAATGCTTCCCAGTTGAAAAGGAGGCACTGAAAGAAAAATTGCTTTCCGTGAGCTTTGACATGCTGTGTAAGGCAAAGAATGATCCCACAGAGACTCCGGGTGTATCTGCATTGCCCCCAGAGTAGCTCATAACACTATGTCCTGGAACAGGGTAACAACTTAAACCGTACTGAAGAGAGCCCTGGACTGCCTGCTTGGCAGGCACCTTCTGGGTAGTTTAAAGTGATTTTTGTCTACATTCTCTGCATACATCTCCCCTTTGCTCATGGGAGGCAAGTTCATCTCCCTATAGCGTTAAAGCAGAGTTTATGATCTTGGGAAGAAAACCTCTCCCTAGACAGTCACTGATGGAAAGTGAGGGATCCAACCCAACCCCATGGCATCTCTATGGTGCTCAGAGGTGGATGCCTCTGCCAGCCAATTTATCTGAGCATATAAAATCATTAGATTGAGATGCCCAGTTTGTGGTCAGCTAAGGTGAGAGGAAATGAATCTGAAATTAATCCTTGGCATCCCTGCAGGGGAAACTGTACTCATAAGCTTTCTTCCTCTGTTTTACCTGCTTTGAGTCAGAAGTATTTGAGCCAGAAGAACTTTTTTTTTTTTTTTTTTTTTTCCCCCCTGTGCTCTGGGAATCTGATCTTTAAAGTCTTTTGAGACTTTCCAGTGGGGACCAAATCTATTTTCTGTATTTGTACAGAAGGTCATGGTCCCTTACTCTGTCTTCTGGGCACTGCTGCAATCAGACAGGCTCAGAAGGACCACACTAAAGAAACAAAACTTTCATTAAAACTTTTACTGTCTTCATATTAATATATGCAACTTCTGCTTGCATACCATGTTATAAGAAAACAATATGTACTTATCTTAAATAGATTCTTAAAAAGATAAAATTGATCCTATTCCTCTCCTGCACACTCTTGGGATTACTAGAAACAGCTAATTTCTTCCATCATCTGGAACTGAATTTGATGCAACTCTGAACTTCGGAAAGCAAACCAGACTGTCAAACTTGGATGTGCAAATCTGAACAATCTATAGTTGAAGGCAGACATCTTTATAAATATGAAATAATTTTCCTGAGCCCCGCTTTAATTTTTAGCAGTATGTACCAAGATCCCCTGAAATTTGACCTTGTTTTGTTTAAATTCATAGTTTTAGATTTATATGTTTCCGTTCAGGCACTGAACTAAGTAGGAAACACATCTCTTTATAGACACTCCAGCTTTTCTTTTGTGAAGTCAAGGTCCAATTCCCATACCTCCAAAGTCAAAGGCAGGACTTATTTTGATTTCCAAAGAGTTGACTGCCATAAGGCCTTCTCCAGATGATCTAAAGAAGGGTCCATTTGCTTTGGTGTCATGCTTAATTTGCCACCACTATTAAGGAGCTGCACTAGCTATCAAGAATTGCACAATCGTGCACTTGGTCCCCAAGTCGCTACTTCATTTTCATTTTTAATACTCATTTTGTGAGAATGTAAGTGAAATTAAACAATAATTAGGGGACTAAATACACAACTGAACAATTCTTTGGTCCTATGTCATGTAGGCCAATGACTACAGGTCTTGAATAAAAACACCAAAGGAACTGCAAGCGCTTCACCATTTTTGTGCTGCTATTTCAGGCTTTAAGAGCTGTATTCAAAGATAACTGTGTTGCTATTATTCCTCTTCATCTCCAGATGTTTGCAACGATCCACCTTGAATGTGTGGTGGTTATCAGTTTTGCATTTTATTATTTGGAAGCTGTACCATTTGATAAATGGATATCTTAATTTGCTTGCTAACAAGGAAATTCTTCTGAAACACAACATAGTAATTTTTTTCTGAAAAGTGAATACTTAAATATGAAGAAATTGTGAGAATTACAAAGTTTGATGGTTTCTGATACTGGTTTTTGAAAATAAATATCATTTAAGTTTAAAATACATGTTTGATCTGTAGAAGCTCTCACTGAAACTTGTCTAAAATGTACAGAAGATATCACACTGTGCTTGAGGATAACCAAGATTTTGTTGATAAAATATAATAGAATATTCACTTGTCAATGAAAGGAAATAAGAAAAAAAACCTTTCTGATGAGCAAGACAAGAGAATGACTCAATTTTTTTTCTGCCCTACTATTTTGGAGCCCCAGGTTAAATCCATCACAAGGACTGCTCCCAGAAAAGAGACTGTTAGGTAAACCCCATTAATACCAGATTAAAATGACTTCAAACTGCCCTTGTTCAAGGTGGAAACATATGGGGAATCCCAAGTGGAACAAGAAAGCACTTGATATTCCATGGATGCAGCTGAAAATGCTTCCTTTTGACTTCATGAGCATGCTTTCAAATAGGCATGACCTTGGATGTTTTTTACTTTGCAGTAACAATTAGGACTGTCCAGAATGATAGTTTACTTGTAATTTTTAATTGTGCAGAAATTGCGGTGTTTATAGTGTAAATGGTATGCCACTGAATTACCATAAAATTCATGGTAATTAAATGCTTTATACCTTTAAGCAATTAGGGTTGTGTAGTAACCTGTTGCCATTTCCTACATTTATTTTAATATTTAACCACACACGCTCTGCCAGCAGAGAATTGAGCTCTTGGATGACGACTGGAGAGGGAGGGAAAGAGGAAGTGAACGGGTGGGTAAGAAACAGTGATAACAAAGGTTTTATTTCATTCTGCAGGTGACATTGAAGACGTATTGCCATCTGGCATGATAAACATTATAATATATCAGTGCTTGTTTGCCAGATGTTGCTAGGCACAAACAGACAGTGGTTCTGATGCATAGAGATGATTTAGCAAAATGCATCTTGCTAAATTGGAGTATCTGAGTTTTCATGTTTTATCTTGCTTCTGCTGGCTAGGTATGTAAAGGAGGAAGGAAATCAGAGTTAATGAGAATTAAGGAAATTGTACAGCAAGGCAAATATCCTACTGCAAACCAACAGAAATAAGGACACTCTGTGTAGTAGTAGGTTCAAATTAATATTGTCCTTGAAACAGGCCAACACGTGACAGTGTGCTGTGCCAACACTTCATACATTCATGCAAGCCTTTTTCAAACATAGATTGCAAGATGAATAAATGTTGCTACCCATATTTTTTAGTTTTTCAAAGCAGAACTTTTTAATTTCTGTTTTGATCAGTGTATGCATGTGTCTGAGAATGTGTCTAGGTCCTTGTTGTCCAGGACATTTTTCCTCCTCCCTAGTTGAGACCTATAAAGTCATAAAAATTAGTATGTCTTTCACAGAGAAAATGAGACATTTTCTGTCCTGAGTTCCTTATACATTGAATAAGCCAAGGTGGAAGGGGACCCTGGACGCTGTGAAATTTGAAGGTGAACATCAGTAGGCATTGCAGAGACTGGAAGGAAATTTGAGTGGCAAGAATTTTGCATTACCCTGAAGGTAGTCTGTTATTTTCATCTGTATTATAACTATGCCAGGAATCAAGACAAGCTGGGATAAAAAAACCAAACCACAATAACCAACCAACCAAACCTTCATTTCAGTTTTTTAATTTTCTCTTTTCAGTCTCTTACTATCAGGTCCATGGGCAGCCTATGGAAAACACAGGAATGAAATGTAAGAACGATACAGGAATGACAGGTCTATTTATTCTGTGATCTTCTCTATATTTTCATCTCTCCTGGAAACATCCTGTCTGTTCAGGGTAATACACTGGGGATAAAAACTGGGAGGGTTAGAAAACGGCAAGGAATCTTCCACCCTGATAAAGCATCTATCTAGGTCTAGGCTGCTGCTTTGACATCTTGGTTATATTGATGCTGTAGACCAGACTGATGGATGATATCAGGGGAGAAGAAGAAAAGAATAAATAAAGCACTGCTATAGAGATGTCCTCAAGGCAGGGCTTACGCCACATTATTTCATCTCTTAAGAAAAAAATGACATATCCTGCTGGGTTAGAGCAGTGGTCATGTAGCGCAGGCTTCTGATTCTGACAGTGCAGAAAGTGAGACTGTGCAAGAAGAAAACGTGAGCCTGTCTATCACCTGCAGTATGCTTTCCCTTCCCCTGTACATCCCCAGAGTGCCCTGATGCAATCAATAGCATGTCTGTTTGTGGATTTGTTACCTATGGCCAGTCTATTTCCGAATCTTTTGATTCTGTCTGTTTTCATATATTCCCATGGGAACAACTTCACTAGCAGCTATGTAAAGACCTACATCCTTTAAACTGTTTTAGGCAACCTTTAGTGTTCTGAAGTGAGTTCTGAAGTGTTCCAGCTGGTTCTAACATTGTGGGGTTTGTTGAACAATAACTCTGCATCCTGATAATCTAATCATGATTTTTTTAATTTCCATCTGATTTTCAATGAGTCTTCTCTCCAAACTGTAAACCAGAGATATTTTTAATCTTTCCAAATATGACAGCTCCATTCTTATTAAAATTTTCTTCACTGGATCTCCTCTATTTGTGCAAATGTCCTAGAGGTGTGGAGATAAGAACCATGCACAGTAATCAAGATGTGGTGGTGCTAGGTTTTTAAACAGTGGTGACATAAATTTTTGTGTTTTGTTCTCAGTGTCCTTTCTGATGATGCCTACTGCTTTTTGGTCCTACAGCTGATCCTTTGAGGACACATTTTCTGATATTTCTCCACTCTGTGAAATGACCATTGAGAGCTACCTTCTGGTTCCTATACTTTTAAGAGTTCCTCATCCATAAAAGGACTTTCCCTCCAACGTCTTGTCACTGTTTCTTTGATGGTCTTTCCAAAAATAACCTTCCAAAAGTCTTCCTGGGGAACCAAACTTGTGATGTATACTGGATCAGCCTGCAGATATGGTCACTGAACCAAGGCAAGAATTTACTTTACAGGTACTATGCTCACCCAACAGTGATGTCTTGATTCTGACTTTTCACTGTATTACAGACTCTCCTGTCATGTTGAGGCTGGAGATCAGACTTGGCAACCTGTGCTTCCAAGACCCTGCTTGACCCTTTTCTGTAGACAAATCACCTCAACATCCCACCAATCCTCTAGCACAGGGGATTCTGGCTGTGGTGTATTTGACATGTACCAGCTGTGTCTCTGTGATTTCCTAGTTTCTTCACTTCTTCCAGGTAAATGCCTTCCAGTCCTGGTGACACGTTAGTTCTCTGTATGGTTTAAAACACCCCATGTATTTATCTGTATCCTGTCAAGCCTGTCTGACCTAACTACTACAGAAAAAGTTGGATGCCACTGCATAGTAAGGGCTGATGAAAGAGTTTATTGAGCTTTTCCACTGTGGAATTTTGTTCCCTGAGTCTCTTTTTCATACTTTGGTCATCAAGCAGTCCCATTGATCAGCTCACCTCCATCCTTCTCTTGAACTATTTAATGAACGTGGGACTATCAGTAAAAAAAACCCCAACCTGTGGATGCTTCACAGTTTTTCTAACCCTTCAAATGACCTGTTTTCCTTTTGACATGTTTCCCTTATTTGAGCAAGCTTTCGGTTTTTTAACTGTTGGCCTTTTCCCTGTGCCAGCGTTCTTGACTTTCCCATCCAGCTATGCAGGGAGACTATTAGACTGCTTTGTTTTCTTTTTCAATTATGGCACATATTTTATTTGGGCTCCTAACATAGTATTTTTTCCAAACCTTTCAGGATGCTTATAGATTTCTTGGGTTTGGACTACTCCTTTTAAGCTATGCTTTCATTGGTTTTTCTGGATCAATTGCCTTATTTTTCTGTGGTCTCTTTTCTTTCCTACTTTTTTTAGGAGAAACAAATTCTCTTGAAAAGTTAATGGGGGATATCAGGTCCTTGCTGGAAGTCTGAGCGGATGGATAAGAACCAGCCAGGGGCTCTGAATCACTCATAGCAGCAGAGTGGTTATTGTTACTATCAGTCTCCTTTTCATTGTTTTTGGATCAACTCTTTTTTTTGTACTCTCCTTTCCTCCAGTGTCACATTATGTCTACTGTTTATTCAGACATTCCCCGTACAGATTTTACTGTTCAGATACATATTACTTTTTTTTCTTTTTTTTTTTTTTTTAATGACAATCCTTCTTGACATGCTCTTTCCCCTAGAAGTCTTGGAAAATTAAGATTTTTTTTTTTTTTTTTAATGAAAAAGCAGCTTTGGGAAGAATTTTGTAATGAAAATTTATATTTTTCTTGAAATTTTGACTTTTTTGGTTTTGATTCTTCTGGTTTTCTGAATTTTTACAGTGTTGGTTAATACAATAATATGAAACATGTCTAACCAATTATTCTGAGCTTATCTTTTTGCTCCTCATACATTTTGAGTTTTTTCTAAACTCCTTAGCTCTTTTCTTTGTTCTGTTGAAGTTTTTGAGCATCAAGGAAAAAAAAATACAATGAAAAAGAGGGTGGACTTTCATGTATCCCAAGCAAGATAGACAATATTTATCATATTTGCTGAATGATGGAGTAAGAAGATGGGTGTGAAGAGGCTTTTCCAGTGCAACAATATTTAAGCAATAACTTTCAATTTCTTGTGCAAATCTGCTTTAATTTTTTTCACTTTCATTTAAGTGTTTTATTTATGTCTCCAAAGTTGACCATTTTCTTGCTCTTTTTTCATTTTTCTTTGATATATCATTGGTAAGTTCCACCTCATATAATTAGTCCCTGGCCTTTGGATTTCATTGCTGGCATTTCCAAAACTAGAAATACCTGACTATCCAACAAAGAAAAGAAAGTATTTCATGTCAGAAAAGGCTGCTAAACCCTGTTTCTTTTTCTGACTTATTTATTATTTTCTATATATTTTAAAGAACCTTTCCCCCTAGTACTGCACATCAGCCTATATTTTATCCTTAACATGAAACAGAGGTGTGATTAATTGGCTTTTCACTTACGGAAAATTACTAGAGTCTGTGTATAAATTAGAAGATATGTTTCTTATGTCACTGTTCGTTTGAGGAAATGTCATTCAACTTTACATGATGCAAAGAGGAATTCAAGGAAACTGAAGTGGCTTTTTTTCAAGGAAACTGAAATGATCATTGGAGTTATTGAAAGATTAAAAAATAAAAGAATGCCATATGAAGAATAGCAAAGCTTAGCATAGGGTGGTGGCTTCCACTTGTGTCTTCATGAGAGAATAAGGGCTTCTATATGTATTCCTGTGCTGTTACCTGGAAGCCCTTTGATTTGTCTTTCATACTGTAGGTTTCTCTGTAATTATCAATAAATAGATGCAATGAGACAGTGACATAAAAATAAAATATTGAAAATAAACTAACCAGCACAGGACAGTCCATTGTTAGTGAAAATCTAGAGGAAGGTAGGTGTAAGAGCTGATGCAATCCTCCATCACTTCTATAACTAACAGGCTCCTGCTGAACTGACCTTGGTGGCTTAATTTCTTCACCGGGATGAAGTGGTTATCACTGGTTTCTCTGACATACAGCAGGGCCATGATTCCTTGGTTTTAGAAATCGCTAACTAAAAGCAGTGTCAGTTCTGGACTCTTCTGTATGTATGTGTGTCTCTGCAGGAGGTACAAGAACAGTGGCACTGCACCACACCCACTACTGAGAAATACGATCAAGGATGCTCTCTTCAGTTTAAAACCCATGTGGTTGCAGAAAGAGTCATCTTTCTTGCTGACAGAAGAAATTTGCACCCACATGAACTATGAAACATAGTTTGCTTGTTTGCTGGGCACAGACAATTACTTTGGTTGTTCCTTATGTGTTTTGCATTCTGGAAAGGACCATCTGGTTTCAGGGAGGCTCCTCTAATGAGAATGATGAATGCCTGCTGGAAGACTGTTAATTTTATGACTTTGGTAGGTACTTCAGACATTCTTTAGCCAGAGAGTCTGATAGACATTAAGGGTACTTCTTTTCATAACGGCTGCTAACATGGTATGCCCCATGTTAATATTTAACACCTGTAATAAATGAACTGATTTTAATTGATCTTCAGTTAGAAAAAATCAAGCAAAACTAAGCAAGTACAGCACACATAAAAATGTTATCTTTTGCTTTGACACGTAGGTTTAATGCATGTGATTGTAGCATACCATCTTAAACACTCAGGAGAGGCAGAAGGCATGTAGGATTTGTCAGATCCTATTGGGTGACCTGTGCTCACACACGCTGAACGAAGAAGCTCCTTTTCGAGTGATGCAGGAGGGAATCTGTTGGCAGGATCATCTTCTTACCATGCCATATAACAAGCAAGAGTCAACCATGAAGAAAGCTGCTGATCCATCTGTTTGTCTTAGTCCTTAAATTCTTGTCCAGAGTAAGGTCCGAGTAACTCCACAGTTTACTTTTTTATTTAATGTGTGTCTTACATCTTGAAGGGCTATTTTGTGGGATTGGACACAGTAACCCAACCTTTTTTTTTTTTTTTTTTTTTTTTTCAACTTGGCAGGTCTAATTATTTTTCCTAACCATTCAATTGATCCTTTATGCTTACAGATTTCTGCGGCCAATACTTCAGCAAAACTGAATTGTGCAAAAAGCCTGGAGGCTTTTGATGTTTTGTATTTGGGGTTTTCTCCCCCCTAAGTAAAAGGAGTAAAAATAGCAATGGCTATCAGTGCATATAAACATGAACTATTACTGTGTTGAGATACAGCTACACAACCTCTTTATCAACTTAATGCAGCTGACTAGTCATAATTCTTACTGTAGATCAGAGGCAATGAGTTTGGGGGGAATATGTGATTTCCTGGAATTGGAAAGCACATGTATTGTACTTCCAGTGACAATGAAGTCTGAGTGGATTAGAAGTAGCTTCTTTACGTCTTTCTAACTCTGGGGAAGTGGTAGCTGTTTACAGCTCCTCTCTGTAGAGGCACTACCAGGTCACTGTAAAAATGTGTTTTCATTATAATCAGTGTAAATGCTTGGATTGTTTACAGGAAATAAAAGAGAAAAAGAAAGGGGAAAAGAGAATATGATCAAATTACAAATATGCTGATGGTGAATATAAATCTTACAGGGACAGGCTTTTGTTTGAAAACTCTTATTTGTAATAATGGGCCCTATAGCTCAAAGTTAGAACTGACTGAACAGATGCCATTCAATGTATATTCTGAAGAAAAGAATGATTCTGAAACAAAGACTAGGCTAAAAGCAAAGATAGTATAAATAATTGTTGCTCTGTTTGGAATCAAAGTGAAATGATGGCCTTTAGCTCAGCAGAAAACATGTAGGAAGTGTGATTGAGAGGGCTGAGATCCTTCTCCCAGGCACTGATTCCCAGAAGCCTGGTCAATGGATATTTGGGCATGGTGAGGGACATGACATGTGTCTGCATGGCACTGTATCGAGGGTCATCTGAAATTTTGGAGAGAGGATTTCAAGGGGTTTTTGTGCTGGACTGGAGATGCAAGACTACCTGTCACCATCTTAGAAGAGTTTGAAATTGTGACTAACAGAGGTAATAAGGTCCCCTTAGATCCTAGAATCACAGAATTGTGGAATGGCTTGGGTTGGGAAGGACCCTGAAGATCATCTGGGTCCAACCCCCTGCCAAGGGCAGGGATGCTACACACTGGATCAGGCTGCTCAGGGCCCCATCCATCCTGGCCCTGCGCTCTTCAAGGGATGAGGCTTCTCCCCAGTGAAGCAATATCTAGTTCTAGGTAGCTTTAAATGATCCCTATAAAAGGTTCCGAGAGAACACAGTGGAACAATTTCTCTTCATAAGTCTAAATTAAAATGTATACTTAAAACAATGTGAGTGTATATCTAAACATAAAGTTGGGTTCAAATTTCTTTGAATTCACTGTTGTAATCACTTCATATTGTACTACTCCTATAATATTAAGTGTATTTTACTAAAAAGCCAAAAAGCAATAGGACATACAAGAGACAATTTTTATAACAAACCATAGTAAACTCCTATTGATTGCTAGTTGAGGGAGACTAACTTGGGCTGAATTAATTTTTAAGAATTAGAAAATAAAGAATTATTTTTCTGGAGCATAAATGAATATGTCTAGGAAACCCTTCTTTTTTCTTTTTTTTTTTTTTGTAATAACACGCTCACAGATAATCTGAATTCTATAAAATGTTGAGAGTCTGGGTAAAGTCGGAGGAATTGGTAGCATTTGTTATGACACTGGTTTGGGATTTTGGGTTGGGGCCAAAACTAATTTTTGATTGTTTGCAGCTGAGCGTGTTAGAATGAACTGCTTGACCAGGATTGTTCTAGAACAATTGCATTCTGTTGGAAATAAGGGGATAATAACAAGTAATATCAAGTCCGTCATAGAATTAATTCACTCTTTTTGATGTTCACGAATTGTTAATGAGAAGCCTGTGATTTTATTTGAACTTCTAAATAAATTAATTTTCTCAATATTTCTGATAAACACTTTTTTTCCTTCTGAATTGTTTATAAACAATTAATTGCAAGTACTCCTCAATCAAAATTTAATTGATATTCATTAAATTTTATCTCATCCAATGTTCTCTGTGTTATATTTAGATCTAGGCAATAAATGTTTCTTCCATCTTTTTTTTTTTTTTAACTAAGATTTAAAAAAAAACCCAAACTTTGGAAATTTCTTGCCAAAGAACTAGGCTGTCATGGTACCCAAATGGTATCCATGTGGACTGTATAATTCCTACACGGAACAAATCTTTGCTCTTTATACTTTGAATTACAGTCACTTGGGATGCTGCTTCTTTGTTGTTTTTGTTTTTTGTTTTTTTTCCTTTGGTCTTGTATTTTGACCTGGAGTCTTTGTTCATAAAGATTTTATTTTTGCCAACAAACCAAAAGGAAAAATGTTTTGATTTAAGCCAACAGTATTTCCAGAGGAAAATGGTTTTGATTAAAACTGCCCCTATTATCTCTAACTATAATACACATTTAAAAATAAACGTGATGTAAACTTCTCAAAAATAGGGACGAAACCACCATGATCTTCTATTTCTTCAGTTTAGCCTTTGGGAAATAAACCAATCTAACTATTTGGCACTATAGAAAAAAGCCTAAACAACTTTTCTGGTAAACAACTTTCTATTTGCTTGGAGCAGCAATTTTTGTACCCATGAGTAAGGTGAGTGAGGTTGGCTTCATCTGGCAAAATGGAGCTGTCTAAACCCAAGTTAGTCAACTGAGGTGCCTTCTAAAGGACATTATTTCTCTTAAGATAGATGTCTACAACAGACAGACTGTAGGTGGCATGGCAGTATTTTTAACCAAACCTTGGTTGTATTATCTGGAGCGGTCATTTATATATCTATGCATTAGTGGACAAGCTCTTTAGAGACTTTTTCACAGAATAAATGTTCTCATTTGCAAGTCCCTTAATCTCATGCACTGTGAATTCTCTTATTATCCATTTAGAAAGCATTTCTTTGAATGCTCCTTCCAGCCAATTTCTTCTCTAAATGGCTCATGGAAAGGAGGGGATGTGGTGTGTTTGATGTTGGGCTGCCTAAAGCCTTTGAGATGGAATGACTTCTCACTTCTAAGATATGCTGGCCAAGAAGCACCAAATATTACTAATCTCTAAAGCTTTTATGTTATTAGAACACAAAATAACAAACTACCATGACATAACTCTTTACTTAGAGGATACTTGGAGTGAGGCAGATGAAATTAAACGCTTAGAAGAAATCTGTTTCCTTTGCCTGCACATTTTGTCCTTTCATGGTAAGTTTTTTCTTTCCCATCATCCTTTGTGGACATAATCAAACTCCACAGTACTCTGAGGACCCCTAGGAAAGTGTCCTTCACATCACTTTTCTAAGGTGACTTCAGCTATGTTCTCTGCTGCCAGCCACTCTCCAGATATGTTCTTGAATTTCCCGTTCTGTGTTTGGACTCACTGTTTACTTCTAAATCCCTATTGCATTCCAGAAGCTTCACCCAGCTGTGATTATTCTGTTAATCACCAGAAGGATGCTATTTCTCCTCTATTCAGAATACACCACAATGTCTAACTGGCAAAAAGAGACTAGGAACCTATTAAATGTCTGTACCATCTACTGGAGATAGGAAAGCAAGTTGTGATTTGCTGTTATATCTTCCTCTGTCTTCCAGCTCTTCCTATAATCTCCATTATGTGCTTGTGCAAGGGAAGTAGTAACTTGTTTTATTTTTACGCAGTTGTTGACAAACTTGCAGCTGCAATACATGCTCTTGCAAACATACAGCTTCATTTCCCTAGTAACCTCTTTGCAGGGCTCCTCAGTTTCAAAGCTTTGGGATGTTGTGGCACAGTTGTTCTTTGATCTTAGCTGGTAAATAAAAATACACAGACAAGCACACAGACACAAAAATATATGTGTACACACCTGCCTTGCATTTTTTCATCAGCATACTATATAAGACTTGGAATCAGCCAAGAT
The DNA here is from genome assembly GCA_013399855.1 of Oxyruncus cristatus. Lineage (NCBI taxonomy): Eukaryota > Metazoa > Chordata > Aves > Passeriformes > Cotingidae > Oxyruncus > Oxyruncus cristatus. The sequence continues at coordinate 676,913 of VXAY01005704.1, forward strand.
TGCCAAGACAAGAAAACAGAAAATAGAGCAGTGTTCCTGATACTTTTCAGTTCTTCATTACTACCCATGTGGTCCTACTGCAGTTTGAAGACTTGTTACAATATGCTTGAAACTTTATGCTTTTTTAAAGAAAATATAAAGTGATACTTGGAAAGAGCACTTTCTATGCTGGATACAAATGTAAGAAATGAACAAGATTTTTCCAAGCGATCTCTAAGAAGGTTGACACAACAGGACACCAGTAAAGTTACAAAAGGACATTTCTACAGGTTTAATTCTTAGCTCATCAGCCTTAGGAAGAAGGTTTTGTTATAAATCCCAAAATTTGATATATTATGAAAATGTGTAGTTTCTTCTAATTTTCCTGAAAATTAAAGATAAAGCATGTGAGTACCAAAGAGGACCTGCAGAGTAACAATGAACTTTAGGAAATATCCATTCCTGGTGGAAAAAGTCAAGAGGAAGAACATGAAAAGACATTGTACTTGTCTGACCTACTAATTTGGGTCCCTGGAATGGTAAGTGGCAAATAGTAGTTTGGAAGAACGTAGATGTTATACACAAACATGTGAACTGTGTGACACGAAGCAACTGAAAAAGAGACAGCAAATTAGCAGTCCTTTCTTTCCAGGGGGGGAAAAAAAAAGACATGAGATTATAGTGTTTGTCTGTGTATTTGAGAACAAGGCAGAAATATACATAAGGAAGTGGGTGTTTGTTTTCTTATGTTTAACTGGAAGCTACAGAAGCCAAAACCAGATTGTACTTTCTATAATTGCAGAAGAGCATACATGCTTGCAATAGCTGTCTGCTTTTTGCTACTTCGGTGTGACACTACAGATGTTTTATTAAGTGAGTTTTAGTATCCTCTCACCTTGAGAGTCCAGCATCATGTGGTGATGTAATGGGATGTTCTTCCTTTTATGTTCTTTCTAATTCTTTTCCCCCTTTATTCATTTAAATGCTTATGTAGATGGTTTGAATAATTCAGGTGTACTACCTTTTTATGTACTTTAGATCTTGTATGCTATGTTAAACTGTTTCTACTGAGTAACAGGAAAAGGGGAAGTCTTTTGTATTAAGAAGTTTATGCATAATAACCCCATTCTGGAGCATAAGGATGGGTGGGTTGGCAGAGATCTGTTTTTCGTTTGATAGTTTCAGGACAGTGATTTTTAGAGGATTTATTGTTTCAGACATTCCTGAAACGTGCACCTTGGATGGACTTAAAAAACTGTCATTTGTTCGAGAATGATATCTATTTTTATTTTTAAATGCTAGCTTTTAAGGGAGAAGAGATATATTTTACCAGACCATCTAACAGAGCTGAGGAAAAATGAATGTTATTTTCTGCTTAAAAAATCTTATTTGGTTCCCTGACTAACCAGGACTCTGAATGTGAAGCCCAGCTTTTTTTTTTTTTTTTCATTTATATTATTTGATTTAGTAAGAGATACCATGTCTCTCTAACTTAGGACATGGTGGCTGCCACATCTCTGTTTTATTTTTGGTGTCTTATTTTCTGGCTTGTTAGTACATGGTGATTTTTCTACTTGGGAATCTCTTCTCAGTTTTTACCCATTTTTCTCTATAATTCCATTTTACATCAGCTTATATAAAAACCCTTCTCAAAAAATTTCTTTCCTTTATTACACAGAATATAGAATCATAGAATCAGAATGTTTTGGATTGGAAGGGACCTTTAAGGCCTTCTAGTCCAACATCCCTGCCATGGAGCAGGTTGCTCAGAGCCTCATTTAACCTGATCTTGAACATTTCCAGAGATGGGATATCTACCACTTCGCTGGGTAGCTTGTTTCAATGCTTTATAAACCTCATCATGAAAAGCTTCTTTCTTATATCTAATCTAAATCAACCCTATTTTAAAACCGTTTAAAAAAACCCCCAAACCGCATTTTTTAACACTTAAAAAACCCCATTCTAAAACCTTTACCACTTGTCCTGTCTCAACAGAACCTGCTAAAACGTCTGTCCCCATCTTTCTTATAAGCCTATTTTAGTTACTGGAAGGTGCTATAAGGTCTCACTGGAGTACTTTCTTCTTCAGGATAAGCAACCACAACTCTTTCAGTCTGTCCTCAGGACAGGCCTCTGATTATCTTCGTGGCCTCTTCTGGACTCCTTCCAGAAGTAAGGAGTCCTCCTCTGGACTCCTTCCAGGTCCATGTCCTTCTTTTATTGGTGGCCCCAGAGTTGGATACAGCACTCCAGGTGGGGTCTCACAAGGGCACAGTAAAGGGCCAGGATCATGTCCCTTGACCTGCTGGCCATGCTTCCTCTTATGCAGCCCAGGATGCAGTTGGCCTTCTGGAATGCAAACACACATTGATGGCTCATCCTGAGCTTCTCATCCACTAGTACCCCCAAGCCATTCTTGGCTGGGCTGCTCTTGATCTGTTCATCTCCCAGTCTGTATTGATAGTGAGGGTTGCCATGACCCACGTGCAGGACCTTGGACTTGGCCTTCTTAAACCTCATGTGGTTCCCATGGGCCAACTTCTGGAGCTTGTCCAGGTCCCTTTAGAGGGCAGGTAATTTTCCTGAAAATTATTTTTCATATCTCTTTATCTCACTTTCATTATTATTGCTGTTAGGGTTTTTTTTTCCTACAGGAAAGCTATCTAAATGGTCATCCTTGCTTTCATGGTAATAATTTTCACAGTTCCTGAAAATATTTAAATAATTGATCTTGTTCTCCATATAAGTCACCAATTCATACAGCTACTGAGCCACCACCATTCTTTTGCCAGCTTTTGAGCATGTCTAGAATTGGGAGCATAGAAAATTTTATATAACATGCTTCTCTTTATCGTGAAAGGTCTATTGAAAACTACTTGGCAAGGAAGGAGTTCTGTAAGATTTCCAAATACATAAAAGACCATCATCTGGTCCTAATTAGACCAATCTGCCAGCCTAAGCATATGTCCACTGAAGGTATGACAAAAGCTCCTCTTACTATCAAGAATGCTATTCAAAACCTATTGCTTAAGCTAAGGACTTGATTTGACTTTAAAAAAGCATGTAAATAAAACTGCTGTGCATGTGTGAAATCCCACCAGGGCTGATGGGGGATTTATGTCCAGGACAGTTAAATTGTACATTGCAATTTGGTGAGGAGAATAAGCTGCTTGACATTGGATCAACACAGAACCTAATCAACCTGAAGGAAATAAACAAACTCCCTATCTCTCCATGAAGTACACAGGGCAAGTCTAAGCAGCACTGGGAAATCCCAGATTTCAAATCAAGATGCACGTCAGGCTTTGCAAGCAGAAAGCTGAGCTAACTCAGCTGTGACACAGGAGATCACCAGCACGAAGAGCACACGTTCCAGAGAAGAGCTCAGCTGTGGACGTGGGTGGCTGCTTGCAAATGAATGAGAGATGTCTGAGAGCATGAACAACTCATGTTGGTGGTAGTTAGCATTAAGTACGTGTCCCTCCACCTTCCAGGACTTCTTTGACTAGGAAAAGCCCTTATTTTGCTCCTCTTAACCCCAATTCCTTGTACAACCAAAGTTTTGTTGGCGGCTTTTGCAGCTGTAAGAGCTCTCTATTTCTTTCAGTGTAAAAGTCCAGGGACAAAAATTCTTTGGATTTGATGGAAATGAGATAACTTTCATGATCTTGTACAGAGGCATCATAATTGATAACTAATGATGTTGTGGACTTGATTTAATCCTGTATGGAGGCATTGTAATCGATAAATAGCGATGCTTTAAAATCAAGGAATTGTCTTTCTATCAGGATATAAAGAACAGGAGGACAAATCCTAGTTCAAGATTTCTGGAGACATGACAGTGTATCTAATGCACAAGACACATGATATAGTCATGGACTTATGTTACAATATTATAACATATATCATAGAATCATGGAACAGTTTGGGTGGGAGCTTACCTTGATGATCATCTAATTCCAACCCCCCTGCCAAGGGCAGGGATACCTTACACTACAACAGGTTGCTCAGAACTTCATGTAGCCTAGCATTTAACACTTCCAGGTATTGGGCATTTATAACTTCTCTGGGCAACCTGTTCCAGTGCCTCACCACTGTCATGGTGAATAATTTCTTCCTTGTGGGCTTAAGCAGCAGGTCTGCAGGGTCTGCAGGGCCCCTAATAGGGGAGATTGAAGGCCTCAGGCCTTATCTGTGAGAACAGGCAAGACATGCAGCAGGGGAGTGTGTTGTCCTTGAAGACTCAAGACTGTGTCCATGGGAACAGAGAAGGTTTGTAGTTAGTTATCTCAAAGATATGTGTTTTTACAGTGCTAATTGGGTTTATGCTAGCTTAGAATGTAGATTGTAATAAGTTGTTATGCTACTATCTGTTGAGTTCTCATGAAAAAGTAAAACTTTGTTAGCACCAATGAAGAAAGTGTTAGTGTGCCTTATGTAATAAATGTCCAATCAGCAAATGACACAGCTACGGTGCTCTCTGTATTAATATTACTACCTGCGTGTGAATAAAGGCTCTTCTTGTTTTTCATGATACCACTTCGTTGATTTTTTCTTTCTTTCTTTCTCTTCGGCCGTCCCGACACTGACACTTCCTGATATCTAATTTAAGCCTACTCTCTTTCAATTTGATGCCATTCTTATGCAGGCTGAATAATATCAATTCTCGTAATCTTTCCTTACAGGAGAGGTGCTCCATCCGTCTAATTACCTTGGCAGCACTCCTTTGGACCCTCCCCAATTGGTTCATGTCCTTCCTGTACTGGGGATCCCAGAGCTGGATGCAATAGTCAAGGTGAGGTCTCATGACAACAGAGAAGAGGGGCAGAATCACCTCCCCTGACCTGCTGGCCACAGTCCTTTTGACACAGTCCAGGATACAACTGGCTTTCTGGGTGGCGAGTGCACATTGCCAGCTCATGCCAGCCTCTCATCCACCAGCAACCCCAAGTCCTTCTTGGCAGGGATGCTCTTGATCCGTTCATCCCCCAGCCTCAGTTGATACCAGAGGCTGCCTTGATGCAGGTGCAGTACCTTGCACTTGGTCTTGTTAAACCCCATGACGTTCCTATGGGTCCTCTTCTTGAGCTTATCCAGGTCCCTCTGGATGGCATCCCATCCTTCAGGTGTGTCAGCTTCTCCACTCAGCTTGGTGTCATCTGCAAACTACATGATGATGTTCTTGATCCGTCTGTGTCATTGATGAAGATACAGCACTGGTCCCAGTACAGCCCCCTGATCAGTCATCACTGAGCTATTGACCACTACCCTTTAGATGTGACCATCCAGCCAATTCCTTATCCATCTAACAGTCCACCCATCAAATACCACCTCTCTCCAATTTAGAGAGCATGTTGTGGGAGACTGTGTCAAAGGCTTGACAGAAGTCCAGATAAATGACATCTGGAGGCCTTCCCTTGTCCACTGATGCTACAACTCTATTGTAGAATGCCTCTAGCTTGGTCAGGCAGGATTCGCCCTTGGTGAAGCTGTGTTGGCTGTTCTGAATCACCTCTCTATTCTCCATGTGCCTTAGAATAGCTTCTAGGAGAATCATAGATATATATGGTTATATTAAACTATGCTGTGTCATACCTTGCCATGCCATACCACATGACACTACACTACTCTACACTACACTATGCTACAATATACTACACTTTACCTAGGAAAAAGCAGGTGTGACCTATTTACCTGCTGTGGGCCTTGCTCACGTTTATCTAGCATATAAAAGTCTTGCTTATAAGCTAGTGCTGTTTGTATTGGTAACTTGGTTTTTAGTTCAGTAGTTGCAAACTTTGATCCCCACATCAGACAAAATCTCAAATGCATATAACAGAGCTGCCACTATTTTTAGACTACAGCAATTCTTTTATAAGGAGACAATTCTTGTACAGCGTATATTAACTCCTCAGAAAACCTTTCCACGTGGTAAAATGGATTTGGAGAACAAAAGCGCTGAACATTGCAACTTGAATAAGATGACGGTCTTTTATTGTTGGCTTTGAAGCACTGAACAATGTCTGCGAGTTGTTCTGCAAAAGAGAAAGGAAGAAATAGAGACTTTCACCTCCATTTACATTCTAATGTAGTCTCAAAATAGAATTCCACTCTGGCCCTCGAATAAATACCATGATGTAGCTTGGGGATATTGCTTTAATTTATGTGGTTGGTGACAACAGGATGGGTCACAAACTGTTCCCTTTCTCCAGTGTTCATTGCCACTGCTTGGGTGGGGGTTGAGAGGGAATAAGCAGTACAGTGAAAACTTCCACAGTACAAGGGCTGCACTGACCTGACAAATCACACTGATTCCAGTTATTAAAATGATAATCTGGCATGGCTGGCTCTAACCATAGCCTATCTGCAACTAATAAATCCCATGTTGAATTGGCAATGCTTCCCAGCAGACAGTTGCATCAGACACAGGAGATGGTGGCAGTGGTGATGGCAGGGTGGTAGTGAGGAGAGGGCTGCTTGCACGGAAAGACACAGCAGATAATAAAATATGACTTCAATGTATGGTATTGTCCCACTATTTAGTTTCCTGACAGTTCATTTGTTTCTAATAATTCATTTGATTAGCAAACATAAAACGCAGCAGAAGGCAGAGGAAGAACTCCAAGAAGAAATTGATTTGCTGACAGAGGCATGTACAGTTTTGGGTTTCTTACAGTTAAATCCTTTCTGCTCCCAACACAGATTTGCATACTGTTTTCTGCAGAATATCTGCTTTATATCTACCTGCAGCTAGCTAGCCTTGTGTGTACATATTTGAACTGCTGTCATGTTGCATCTAGCCAGCAGCACTGGGACAAAGCAAAATCTGAAAAACTGTCTGCCCTTTTCTTACTGTGACAATCAATGAATTGTTTGGCTATTATTAAAGTTGTCAGCATGGTGCAAACAGCTCACTGATGTTTTACCAGGGTTATGATTGTTCTCACTTGGCATTACTGTCAGCACAGACACATCGGGGAAAAGAATTGCATACTGGCTTAGGATTGCTGCTTTTAAGCCATTTTTAATTCAATATGCATGAAAAAAAGAATATCTTTACCCTGTATTCTCAGTAGCAGTCCAGTAGTAAGTCTGCTGGACACAGAGGAATCACACCACAAAAATATATGCTAGATGCAGGCAGAATTTACTGGTTATTTTTGCTCTGTGTTTAGTACTTTAACACACTCAATCCTGTGTGTTTTTAAAGCTCAGATCAGGGTTTTCTGCTGTATGCTGCGTGTAAAATTATCGCAGACCAATCATTGGGCAAACTGGATGGTGTCCAAAAAAGTTGTTTTCATAAACTCTGTGTCTTCTAAAATATTTTTTTTTTGTTTGCAAATACTATGCTACCTGGTCAATTAATTCTATGTGTATTCACAAAGTCACACTACATTAACAGTTCCTGTTCTATAGCACTGACCTGGCAGGCTGGACAATCAGAAGCTTTAAGATTCACATGGCTGTTTGACTCTTTAGTTATTCACATGTGTTTCACTGTGTTTGCGTGAAAAAAAAAAAGAGAGAGGTTGTGTCTGGACCTATGCAGAGTTTATTGTCTAGATTTTTCTGTCTGCTGCCGCCTCTCACCCTTGCAGTTTGGTTTTCCATGTTTTTCATTGGAATTAGTTACATGGTGACTTGTATTAGTGAAGAACTAAAAAGACATTGGGATAGTATGGGGTGACAAGTAATTCTGGATGAAAAGGCTGTTTAAAAAACATTTAAGGCTTTCAGAACTCATTTGGTATTATCTCAAATCCTATCCCCACTTGGGGAACCAGTGAAGAGAAAACTCCAGGCAGATGCAATGGATGACATGACTTTTGTTGCCCACTTCACTCTCTGTCTGCTGCCTTAATGTTTTAAATTTATGGCAATACTGTACCCACTGCTGTATGTCTTGCTTGGGTCCCTTTCAGATGTGACTTCTGGCCAGATCAGCATGATGAATGGTGGGTCAAGTTCAAAAGGTTTAGTTCAGATTGCAAAATCATAGCAAAACTGAAATAGTCCTCAAAAGACCCCAGGCTTCAGCTCAGCTCAGCTGACTCTTCATACTGACCTTTAAGACCTCTTGCTGGTTCATATTTCCATTGCTGCAGAGCAGTGTATGGTGCTGGCAATGAACGGTGGTAATCTGCTGCTCAGCTGCATCTGCATGATAAGTTATAAGGGGAAAAAATGTGACAGCCTGACATAAATTTGTGATCATTTGTCCTTGTTTGGCCAATACAGCTGTTTTTTTTTCTGTGCTAACTAATGCCCAATATCATCTTTGAGATCACTTGTTCTCTTTCAGTCTCTGATGTTCAGCCTCTAGACTTTGAAACATTTTTTGAAAAGCACGATTGCTTTTCAAAGGGTGCAGTACAAAAAGACCTGATTTGCGTAAGTGCGATTTGAACTGAATGCCGTGGCAATCAGAATCAATTGTGTTAATAACTGGTGCCATTAGCATCAGTTCTAAGGTAAATAAAAAATCCTTCTTATTTGATAATCACGGAACCTGCAGGTTTTCAATGTATTTTGGAAACATCATTGAAAATATTCCTTAGCAGTCTTCTGTCAAATGCATTCAGGCTAGTAAACACCTAGAAAAAAAGATAAATCAGTAACTTCTTGGTTATAATACTCTCTTAGTTCATAGCTAGACTCAAGGGAACAAACGAAAGGGAAATTTAGACAGATCGTCTATGGTAACAGTTGTGCAATTCTTTGAAATGGAAGACAGTTGTATTATAGCTATTGATTTCTGTGGAAACAAGTTCTTGTATCAAAGGCCCATGCCATGGAGAGAGAAACTGCCTCAATATCATCTGTTTATACAGAGAATTTTCTGCCTGAGCCTTTCTCCTGCCCCAGAGACAAAGGTACCAAACCTGACTGCTTAGCTCTGTTGTGGGAGGAAGTGCCTGATCCAGAGGCAGTTCTGCTAGGGCTGAAATATAAGCACCACAGGTGGTAACTGAATGAGTATGAAATGTGGGTAAGTTGCATGCATAAAGTGGGAGGCATGGCATGTCTGACTGAGAGAGCTGCTCAGGGAGATTTGATGTTAGGAAGGAGACTTTACTTTGCCTCTGCACATGTGGATCATGAAATACACAGAACAAAACAGCAGTGGAAAGCAGAGAGGGCAGAAGGGAATGAGGTAAACAAACATAGTCTAGACAGGAAAATCTTCTCATCTTTTAGTATAAAGTCAGCGGGCAAAGCTGTGAGAGCAGCTGGGTCACCTGCAGAAAAAGAAAAGCATTGCCAGAAGGATGAGAGAGGTGATCCTCCCCCTCTGCTCAGTGCTGGTGAGACACATTTGAGTGCCCAGTCCTGGGCCGCCCACTGCAGACAGACATGGACATTACGTGTCCGTCAAAGGGACCACTAAAGCAATTAAGGACTTGGAGCATCTGCCATACAAGAAGTGTCTAAGAGAGCTGGATCTTTTTAGCCTGGAGAAGACTCCAGGGGATCTTATCAATGCCTTTAAATATCTGAAGGCAGGGGGCAAAGGGAATAGAGACAGGCTCTTCTCAGTGCTTCCAAGTGACAGGACAAGAGGCAGAGGGCACAACCTGAAACATGGGTATTCCATCCAAATGGAAAGCATTTTCACTGTGAGAGTCACTGATTAAATAAGCAGTTTACCCGAAGAGATTCAGTGGTGTTCATCCCAGGAGATACGTACTACCTGACTTGACACAGCCCCAGGCAACCTGTTTGTCCTAACCTTGCCTCGGGCAGGGGCTTGGACTACATCTCCAGAGGTCACCCCCAACCTCCACCATTGACAAGAACTGTGGTAAGGGGAATTTTTTTCAGGAATATGGGCTTTATTCATCTACTACATGTGTTAGTCCTTCTGTATGTCAAGCTATTTTCAACAGTACTTGATTCTCAAAAGTCTTTGTAGAGCTACTCAGGTTAGAATGAACAGCCTTAAATATGGTCCAGAGAAGGTCTATAGATCTTTATGTTCCTTTCATTTCAGTATCTAAGACCTTAAATCATGTAGCTTGCCTCTGAGAGTTTCACTGATGTAAAGTGATTAAAAAAAAAAAAGGGTTTTTACTTTCCTGAAAATAACACAGAAAGCATTGTAACGGATTTTTATTATATATTTTTATGGAAATCAGTGCCTTCCTTAATCCCCCAATATTTTAAGAAGTTAGAAATACAAAAGAAATCTCAATATACCTTTAGAAGTAGTTCTATGCAATACAAGAGAAGGTTACTTCTGATTTATTCCATAATATTTGACTGATATAAATCTCTTCCAAAAATGTTATAGGGTGTTAATGTGACTTTATATTAAGATTCTACTGATAAAACATATGTAAGGGGTTAATAAATGATTGATAGTAACTGTAAATCCTTTATAGATTTGGGCCATGCCTTAGTTGTAAGCACATCAATAGATGACAATACCAAGTGTTATAGGAGCTAATCAATCAAGCAACTGGACTGCATAAAATGTACATCCATTATTACTCATTTATTTAAAGCTCCAAGCATAATTTATTAACCCTTTATAAACCATTTCAGAATGGAATTTTAATTAGAAGTGAATGGTGTGAATGGTGTGAATGGTGTGAATAAAGAACCTCTCTGATATTTTAAAGACTTCAAGTGTATCTTCTGTAAGGTCCCTTCCGGTACTATCCATGGTACCTGCAGTTGCAGAGGACTGGACATAATAAGTTAGAAGTTCCCTTCCAGGCCTGAGTACTAAACTTATGGTTCCTTCAATGGGGAAACATAAACTGAATATGGTCTATTAAATAAGCAGGGTATTATCAGGTTCTGACAACTGAACAAGTGCCATTTTTACTTCTTTCCAATGAGAGCGATAATTGCCTAAAAGACTTCTTCAAATGATGAAACCATTTATATAGATTGTATACTCCTTTCTTGCTGTGCAACAGAATTTTCTAACTGAGGACTGGAACTTTTCCCCCAAGTTATTAAAACGTACTCTATAAGACAGCAATACTAGGTACTGTCCAGACAAGATAGACAAAGAGAATACACTGAAATAAATCAAGTAAACAAATTCCTAACTTATCCTGAAAACAGTGAAACATATCTGGCGTTATTCTTTAAGATAGAGTTTATGAAATTTCAGCATTAGTTGCAAGATTGATCTACATCTGTGAAAGAAACACTGACAAGAACAGAAATCAGAATAATATGCTTGCATAAACATTTAGGTATCAGTACAACACTTGACATCTTTCTTGAATTGTTGCCTCCTGAAGAGAAGTCGGTTGGACAGGATATAGATCTGGTTTATTATTCATGGTCATGTCATGCCTGGCCTTTGGCATAGGCTTTGAAAAATCCTGTCATTGCCAAGTGTTGAGAATATAGGGCCAGATCAATAACCAGCTCAGGCAAGGTTGGCTTTATTGACAGTCCAGGAACAGCTGTCTTGGAAAGAAGCTGGTGAGAGGGAAGAAAGCAGCAGAAGCTTCTGTTTGCTCTGACTCAGTTTTGTAACAGGTTTAGCTCCATTTGCCAACATGGGCTGGACAAAAACTCACACAAAGTCATTAAAATAATTAGTTAAATATATTAAGGTCCATTTACAGCAATATAAAATTTGGCCCACCAAGATATATGGAAGAAAAATGTCAGTACTCATAACTTCCTCTTTGCTGTGTTCACCACAAAACATCACTTCTTTGCTCAGAGAAACATGGGATAGTGGGAACATGGAATAAATGTCAGAAATTTGATAGATTTGATAAATTTTATATTTTTGCTCTGTATAAAACAACTTCTGTCTGAATAGTCTTGAATAAATGTTATGATTAATTGTGGGGCTTGTGACTCTTCTTAAATGAGTTTTCATCTTACACATAGAGAAGTTTGGAGGCTGTATTAACCAAAAGATGAGCCTGCTTGTGATGACACCTGACTACAAAATGTTCTCAAACTCCAGTAGCTTTGATTGGCTTACAGGGGAACCATCTTCTCGAAAAAAAATTAATGTTTTGCCTGGACGACTCTCCCACATCTGTGTTTTTCTAGTGAAATCCCTAAAATAAATATCTGATAGGGCCCTGAGCTCCTGGAAAGTTGCCATATGCTACATTTGGAAAGATCAGAATTGCAAAATAGATATTTTGAAAAGAGCGTACAAAAATCCTTACATGGCCCCAGTGCAAATGTAGAACAAGAGCTGTCACACGGTCAAAATGTGTCAAGCCATGGGCTTGTACAACCGTATTCTTTACTAGCTGCATGACTGTGTATGCATAGGGGATTGCAGTCCTCCTTGTCCTCTTTAACCTATATCCATAAATTGAAAAACTTGGGTCTGCAACTATTATCTTTGTGTCTAGAGCCCCTCACAATTCTTCTCCATTTAAAACTGTAGCTGGAGAGAAGGCTTTTGACTTGGAGTGATACTTGTAGCTCCATGGAGCCTTTCCTGGTCACACTAGCCAAATTATGGTGCAAAGGAGTCTTCAGTGAGGGCTTTGAGCCTGGTTTGCTACATCTGAGTGCTCATGGATTTTGTAGAGATGGGCACCGCTCTTTCTTTTTTTTGTGTGTGTTTTGCTCCACAGTCCCTAAAGTGTCTCTTTGTGTTTTGTTCAATGCCTGGCTTAGCTGGACTTTAATTTATCTCGGGCTGCAAAACACAGCACCTGAGTAACTGGGACTGTATCCCACTCTCTACTGAGGAGTGTGTAATAACAAGCACAAACAAAGTGTTGCTCATTTGACCTTAAATATCCCATGACCACGAAGAGAAGGAATCTTATTAAAAGGCAATGTTTGACTGGCTTCTCTGTGTGTGAGTTTAAGAGTGGATTAGGAAATTCAAGTCAATTACTCACAGAAGTAGCATTTATGGGACAGACAATTCCCTCTTTTCCTTTCTCTTCCCTCAGTCTCCAGAACTTTAACTCTAACTGATATTGCACATTTGCATTCCCTAGTTGACTGAAAAACAACATCAAAAAGACGTTGAACTGGGTGGTGCAGAGATCTGTTGATTAAAGAGTATAAGGCTTAGTGTATTAAATAAGGACTTAATATACCTGTGTTTGTTTGATTTATTTTGGTATTTCATTTTCCCTCACTGTTTAGAGCTGAAGTCTCGAGCCAGATTCTCAGCTATCATGAATCACTCAAGTAAAATGGAATCAATGAAGCTATACTGTTTCATATCCACAAAGGGTCTAGTCCATTCATTGGTGTTAAGTGAAAACATGGATTTGGCATAGCAGCTTTGGGAATAAGACAGAGGCATTCAGCATAAAAGCATTCCCATTATCTCCCTGACCTACAAGAATATACAAGCATTGGAAGTTTTATAGATGTGTCTGGCTTCCTGGCGTATGAACAAACAAACAAAGATAAATAAAGGACTGCAAATTAGAGTTCAAGTGCTCTTTGGTGTGACACTTTGTAGTTTTGCAATGTCTCAGAGCATGCGTGCAACCAGAAACATGGAAGAAAAAACCATGCAGCAGACAGATACATGTCTGCTTTTCTGATTTCTAAATGCTAAATTTTGTAGAATCATAGAATAATGAGAATTTTTCTCTTTGTTCTGTGACACAGGAATGAAGAGAATGAAAGTTTTTATTCACATTAATGATCATAATCAGATAGTTTTTGTTGTTTGATATAGGCATGAATTAAAAAATCAACTGCTTTTTGGGTAGTGTTAATTTATAGCCACAAGGGTTTCTCAAAGTGGCACGTCCCTGGCAGTGTTCAAGGCTGGGTTGGATGGGGCTCTAAGCAACCTGTTCTAGTGGAAGGTGTCCCTGCCCATGGCAAAAGGGCTGGAACTAGATGGTCTTTAGTGTCCCTTCCAACCCAAACCATTCTAGGATTCTATGATTCCTGTGGCAATGAGCTAATCACAAAGCATGTATTAGATTCATATTTCTGTGCACAGCTTTTTTTATTCCCAACCATTAATTTGAATGTTTTCCCCTCCCTTCTGCTCTTTTCAGACTCATTATTTTTGTTGCATTGTCTTCCATTCGCAGAAGTAAAAAAGGTATATTTTTTGAATCTCAAACATGATCTTTAGACTTCTCTAAAACTCTTTGACTTCTCCCATATCAGGTTACACGTGGCCTGTAACACACATGGTCATCCAGAGCTGTTTCTACTGTGGACTCTTTTAAGAGCATATTTTTCATGTTGTTTCCTATCAATAATTTTTTGGATCAACATTTCCTGAGTCAGTATTTCATCTCATGCCTAGTGTTCACTCACTGCATTCTTTGTCTATTAAACAGTACAAATAAAGCTCAGTTTTAGGACCATGGAATATGTGTGCTTATGGATAGAATTAGAATCTTTGTCCACTTGATTGTCATCTTGATGTTTTTGTTTGTTTATCCAAGTTTATGCGGTTATTTATTTTAAAGCATCTAGTAAAACCATCACATTATTGAAATAATTAAAAAAAATATTTTGCTTTTCATCAGTGAAATGACTTTTCAGGTCCGATATTTTCTTACCAGGATAATAACAATAGCATAAGAGGTGTGACTTGTGTTTTCAGCTTCATTATCATTCATAGACTCCTTCCTTGACTTGCAGGGCAAATTATGAGCTACAATATGGTAGAAGACAGGTACTTCCAGAGGCACCAGTCTGTGCAGCAGTAAAAAAACAGAAAAACAGTGAAACATTTTGGTTTCCAGTAATGTTGTCTTCAAGATGATTTCCTTCAAACCCTACCTTTGATATCCTTTTGGATACCACTATAAAAATCCTTTCATCCTAGGTGGCAAAGTGAGCCACAAAAGTTGTTTCTTTCATGTCCCACAGCTGCTAGAAGCAGGAAGATTGGTTTTGATAACAGGTTTATATTTAAAAACAAACAAACAAAAAGATAAAATATAAACAGAATAGAAAGAGGGAATGAGTTAGATCTGCTCCCCAAAAATCTAGGTGCTATGTGACTATAGCTATCATCCAACTTTCAGCACATTCCTAGTCAGTTCACGTGCCAAATGTCCCTCAATTTTTTACATAGAGTGTTTGGTTAGGTTCCTGCTCAATTTACAAGCACCTTTGCATTGTGCCTCTTGTTGCTACTGTTTTCCATGACATTTTTTAGTCAATCACATATTGTACTATGACCTCTTCTGTCAAAGATCAGGAGACAGGATGCAGGGGAGTAATGGTCCTTCTTTATGATTTTGGTACCACTTCAAGTCTGTTTTCAGTCCNTTTTTTGGATCAACATTTCCTGAGTCAGTATTTCATCTCATGCCTAGTGTTCACTCACTGCATTCTTTGTCTATTAAACAGTACAAATAAAGCTCAGTTTTAGGACCATGGAATATGTGTGCTTATGGATAGAATTAGAATCTTTGTCCACTTGATTGTCATCTTGATGTTTTTGTTTGTTTATCCAAGTTTATGCGGTTATTTATTTTAAAGCATCTAGTAAAACCATCACATTATTGAAATAATTAAAAAAAATATTTTGCTTTTCATCAGTGAAATGACTTTTCAGGTCCGATATTTTCTTACCAGGATAATAACAATAGCATAAGAGGTGTGACTTGTGTTTTCAGCTTCATTATCATTCATAGACTCCTTCCTTGACTTGCAGGGCAAATTATGAGCTACAATATGGTAGAAGACAGGTACTTCCAGAGGCACCAGTCTGTGCAGCAGTAAAAAAACAGAAAAACAGTGAAACATTTTGGTTTCCAGTAATGTTGTCTTCAAGATGATTTCCTTCAAACCCTACCTTTGATATCCTTTTGGATACCACTATAAAAATCCTTTCATCCTAGGTGGCAAAGTGAGCCACAAAAGTTGTTTCTTTCATGTCCCACAGCTGCTAGAAGCAGGAAGATTGGTTTTGATAACAGGTTTATATTTAAAAACAAACAAACAAAAAGATAAAATATAAACAGAATAGAAAGAGGGAATGAGTTAGATCTGCTCCCCAAAAATCTAGGTGCTATGTGACTATAGCTATCATCCAACTTTCAGCACATTCCTAGTCAGTTCACGTGCCAAATGTCCCTCAATTTTTTACATAGAGTGTTTGGTTAGGTTCCTGCTCAATTTACAAGCACCTTTGCGTTGTGCCTCTTGTTGCTACTGTTTTCCATGACATTTTTTAGTCAGTCACATATTGTACTATGACCTCTTCTGTCAAAGATCAGGAGACAGGATGCAGGGGAGTAATGGTCCTTCTTTATGATATTGGTACCAGTTCAAGCCTGTTTTCAGTCCTTGCTCTCCCTTCTGTGCATGGACTACTCTTTTTAAGTGGTTGTTGAATGAAACCTCACCAAGATGACCAGAAAAAGGAGTAAGAGGGATCACTGAGGAGCTGTTTTCTCTTTCACTAACATCACAGTGATCATCAAGAGTGATTTTTATTTATTTCATATGACACCTGAGATTTGCCAATAGCTTTTAAGATTCTTGAGATCATGATAGAAAGGGTTAATGTGATTGCCTAATGTGACATCCTACCTGGAGAGACAGGATATCACCAAACAAGCTCAACATTAAGTCTAGAATTTGAAAAAACCCAAACAATTAACATTTGGCTAATAGAAGAGATACCGTTCAAGTGTCTTTATTTAAGGTTTTGGCAGGGAGTATTTTTTTCTGAGTAAGCAGCACTTTAACTTGTTTGTGAACCATTTCACTGGTAACTTCTGTAATTGACCAAGAAAATCATGCTACAGATCCCTTATCTGCTCTGCTACGTCTGTGATAAGAGAAAACAAAAAACTATTACCATGGAAAACTCTAAGTATTATAACATTTTCAAAATGCATTCAAGAAATTTTCTCAATGAAGATTGCTAAGGATATGGGGATGTGAAAGTACAAAGTAATTGTCATAAAAAGTCACTAAAAGATAGGAAACAAAGTAGGAATAAATGTTCACGGGGAAGGAAAATTGCCAAAATAAACCCAGAGATACCTGTGCTGTAGCCTGCAATATCCCACATTTGTAAATCATCTGGTAAATGGATTGAGAAATGAGGTGACAGAGCTTGCTGATAGTTATTCAGGGTTGATTCTGTTTCTTTACTGTCTAAAGTGACGCTGATCATCAGTGAACAGCTTGTTCAGAGGAATAAAAAACCACTGAGATATCGAAGAATATCCTTGCCTTTCTGGATGACCATGTGAAGAAAATGGAAAATAACATTCAATTTAGATACATATGTGGGGGATAGGTGGATCCTAGCTTTGCAAATATGATGATGCCTTGAGCTGACTAAGAATCAAGGATGAAATTTTTCTGGCTAGATATATGGAAACTCCAGCACAGGGTTGAGTAGAAGTAAAAAAAAAAACCAACACAGGAAACACAAAATGAGAAGGTAGGAACTCAGGAAAGTAAAACAAAACAAACCAGAAAAAGCTGTAGTGTGGTTGCATGGATAAATTCATGGAAGAAAAACATATTCAAAGCTATTATATAGACACTAGTTTTGACTCTGGGGCTTCCTGTGCCACAGATTGTGGAGTATTAGGAGAACATTCTGGGAAGTTGTGATGATGATTGCTCTGACTTTTAATTGTTTCACAGTCATCAGCTATATCACTGCTGGAGACAGGGCATAGGGCTAGATGAGACCTCAGTGTGACCCAACACATCTGTTCACCTGGGTTTGAGTGTTAATACCCAAAGCTAGACAAAGACATGCAGAGGATCATGAATGACCTCCTGTCTGCACTCTGCCCAAAAGCAAGAGTGAGGGGTTGGAGACGAGGAAGGGGTTGACTACAGCAAAACCTTGAGTATTGTAGTAGATGACATGCCTGGTGCACTTTTTGACCTCTGCTGCTGTGCTGTGGCAGATACCACCAGTAGCTGTCATTATTGAGGCTTCCTATACAACAATAAAAGATGTTTGCATGTCCAATTCATCTTACAGTGTTTAATACCCTTTATTGATGAAGATTTGTGTTTATTGCCCTAGTGGGGGTATGGGAAGTCACACAGCCTTTCATTCACAACATTTTGCTGCCTGACAAATATACTTATTTCCATTTTTATTTACCATAGACATATTTATACCATGAAGAACACTGTAAAAAATTACAATTAATAAACTCTTGGAGTTTTTACAGAAGATAGAGGAAGATTTTTACAGTAAGTTTAGTTATGAAAGTTCCTACAAATGGAGCCCTGTGAGCACATGCTCAAAAAGGTGCCGCTATTATTTTGAAGAGGTGAGGACATGAACAGGGAAAGATAAGTGACTGCCAGCCATGGAGGTCAAGCTCCTATAGAGCAGGGGTAGAAAAGGTAAAAGTGCAACCTGCTAGCTCCAGTAAATTATTCACTCAATTCACTAAATTACAGCCTGGAAATGCCACCGAAGACTAACTGAAGTTCCTTTTTTAAATGAAAAAGGATGAGTCTGGAAGCTGTTCCAGTCTGGTCCTTGGCTTATTCTCTCCGCTTGAATCGCTTGTGCATCACGTATAACATTGTACAGCCCTGGTCTGTCTTGGAATGAGTCCTGTGTTACATCAATATTAAGAGAGAGGAGAGTATTTGCTGAAATGACTCTTAGAGATGTCTAGAGAATTACTTTACCTTTTATGTATAGTGTAAGAATATGACAAAACAAATGCTTACAAAACCACCAGAAAGCAATTAAGAATCTGAAAAAAGGACCAGCAGAAAGAACAATAACACAAAGCTGTGCATTTCTCAGTGAAGGCAAATCCTTAGAAGCATAAATATCCTGGGTTCATTGTGGGTATTCTCAGGCTACTTAATCCAATGGGCACATGACCAGTTTTTTCTGGGTGGGTGAACAGGGCACTCCATGGTGATTTTATAGAGAAAAAATCCAAAGAGGATATACCTGGAGTAAGATTATGTGTCTCATTGAGCCCTGGTTTAGCGCAAGAGCTCACTTGGCACTGATCTCTTTACCGTAGTGCTTTCACTGTGCATGTCTCAGTGAAGCAGAGCCTTTCCTACCTTGTCTTTCTTAATGTCTTGGTGGTGAAGGAGAGAGAGACATTCTGTTTCTTTACTGTCTGAAGTGACACTGATGATCAGTGAACAGCTTGTCCAGAGCAATAACGTTGATTGTTCTCGTGAGCCTGTGCTGGGAACAACTTCATGTTTATCAATTGCTTTGAAGAATACTACACACTGCCCTATTTCATGCTGTAATTTCATGGCATCCAAATTTATTCTGTTGCAAATATTGCTAAAACTAGACATATTTATTCTTACAGTTGTTTGTCTGAATGTTGTTAATGGGTCTTTTGCACACAGGAATCAAGCACAGTTTATGCCTGAAGAAACTAGTATCAGCTGGAAGCAACAAAAATTAAAGTAAATCTAAGGTCAAAAGATTCCTTAAAATTAACTGATTTCATACATGAATTGGATTGAAAATTTTGTTTGGCAGGATTCTGTATGAAGTCCATAATTCATGGTTAAGAAATCAGGAGACACATAAAAATAAACATCCAGGGGGATCTCACTCCCCAAATGTAATCTCTTTGAGGAAAGGAAAGTTATTTCTGATTAAGCAGAATCTTCCACCTTGACAAGACTGGAACATTTATGCTCTGCTTTCACATTTAGTGTTCCATCTGGATGGATCCCTCTGGATGCTCTCTGGATCACATATTCAAAGTTGTACTTTTGTATTAAAAGCTTGAGAGAAATTATCAATAGCAAGTGAACCTCTTATTTCTCTCAGCATGGGTAGGACCACATCTGGAGTACTGTGCCCAGATTTTGGCTTCTCAGCACAAGGAAAACATGGATGTACTGGAGCAAGTCTATCAGGAAATCACTAAGAAAGTCATAGGGCTGGTATATGGAATGTGAAAGATGATGCTGAGAAAGCTGAGGGTTTCCAGCCTTAACAAAAGAGAAGGGGAGATCTTGTTGCTCTGTGCAGCTACTTAATGGGAGGCTGCCTAGAAGATGGAGCTGAACTCTTCTCAGAGGTACACTGGTACAACGGTTTTTAGGACAAGGGTCAGCAGATGCAAATTAGAATATGTGAAATTCTAATTAGGTATAAGAAAATGGGTTCAAAGTTGCCCAAATTGTCAAATCTCCATCACTGAAAATCTTCAGAGCTCAAACTGGATGAGTTTCTGAGAAATCTGATCCAACTGAATCCAGCACCAGCCAAGAGGCTGGACTACATAACCTAAAATTTTGTAAACTGTTCTGTGATTCTGTGCTCATTCTGCTTATACATGCCGTCACCTCATGGATATGGTGCTTTTTTCAGTGCTGAACTTTCTCCCAGAAATCTGCCTGGGAATTAAAAGTTTATTTTGCTGATCCTGCAGAGATAGTTGAAAAGTTATAAAAATACTCATGCCAACACTCAACATCTCATTACCTCAGAAAATATGTATTTATATATGCAAGAATGTTGCCACTGGAATACCAGTTCCTAGTTTTTTACATATTTGTAAAATGACGGAATTCCTTCTGGATTTCCCAATTGCCAGGTGTAATCTTGGTTTGTCTTGGTTTCTATCTAATTTAATCTAGCTGAAGCTCTTGGGACACTGCAGAGGACAAAAGGAAAAATATTTATGCAGTCTGTGTCTACAGGCAAGAGATACTGCAAAGATAAAAATATTCAGAAGACACCCAGTTTGGCAGAAGTTATTCTGAGTGCTACAATAACACACTATGTTAAAAGAAAAATAACAGGATCAGGGATGGAATGACTCACTAGCCTGGGTGTTAAGACAAGACCCTAAGTGGTGAAAGACAAAGACATTGCCTGAGTGGCGCAAATAAGGGATCTGTATTTTTTTTTAGAAGATCCTTCATGTTGAAAACCGATTCCTACCTTGGTGAAGCACATTGTTTAAAGTAAGGTACAATTAGCTGGAGATATTGAAAGAAATATCCCAGCAGTATTCTTGAATTCAGTGATTTTGAATCTGTTTTGTGACCTGGGAAAAGTGCTCAAAAATTCTCTAGCCAGGGAAGTGAACTTGGATTTCAGTGCTTGAAACAAGTACCATGTGCGTTGGGTTAAAAACATCTCTATCCAATTGTTTTCTCCTTTGTTTTGGTTGTTCTGGTTTTTTCCCCACTCAAATCCATTTGATAGTTTTGTCCTGACTTCTCTATGGTTATGGTATGAAGGAACTGTTCTGTTTGGCCAAGAGTACATTTACTAAAAATATTCCTGTCTTTTTTGTGTTTTGAACTGTATTGATGTGTGTTTAAAGCACTGGAGGTTTTGCCTTGTTCTGGGAAGTATAACTGCAAAGGCTGAGGTGAGGTAAGGTAAGGAAGCCTGGACAGAGTAGGGAGACACTCTAAAGTATATGCAGGTAATTGGCTACATATTAAAGTATGAGTACGTGAGCACTCTAGACCCTGAGACATTTTGAAAACTGGGATGTGAGAGGCTGTGCATATGGTGAGAAACTTAGATACCATAGCAAACTTAGATACCACAGCCAATGGAGAAAACACAAAAATAGCATTTTTTAGACTACTGAGCAGAATCAACAACATAATGGTGACAACTTCCATGGGCAGATTTTCTGGAGTAAGCAGAATTTGATGGGGCTGGGTGGCTTTCACTGGAGATTCAGAGCAGTAACAAAACTACCTCAAGTATTTGTTTCTGCAGGCAGGAGAGAAGAACATTGAGGGTCCTTATCAGCTAATCACTTTGACTTATTCTGTTAGACTAGACACTTGGAACAAAGATAGAAGGCATGCTCATGTGTGAGCTCTCTTTGTATTTTCAACTTTCTTTGAGTTCACAAGGTGACTCATTATGGATGTTCTGGGATATCCAAAATGTCTGTATGACACTGATGGATATGACACCTTAGGATGTCGCATCTGGCACTTAGACACACTTGTTTAGACACTCAAATTTCTCAATAAAAGTCTAATTTAAGCCAGTCTTCAAGGTTTCCTCTGTAGTCAGTGGAGGGGGATGAGATGAGATGAATCATTCTTCAGCAGTGCCATTCTTTTTCTTCTGATTACAGAGGGGAGAAAACAGAGTAAAAACGATCCTGTTCCCATCTTGCTGCAGTTAAGTGAGATGAATCCTGCTGTATTGGTATGAAATGTGGTGGGCCCGGATAGAAGTTCACAACCGCTGAATATGGGGGCATTCCCACCCCATCCTACTATCTCTACCTTTCCTTTTGACTTCTGATTGTGCATTCCCACCACTCTCACTGTGCCAATTCTGATGCACAATAGATGTATTGATTTAATTCATTAATGTAAAGCAAAAATTGCTTTTGTGAGTTGAGATCATGATGTCTCTTCGGCACCAAAGCTGGTATAAGAGATGGGGGGGAGGACAGAGCAACAGCAAGCAAGGAAGGGGAAAAGGTTGACTTGTGGAGAGTGGTTGTGAAAGGGAGATCCTTCCACTTTCCATGCAATGGCTTAATTAAATTAGGTTTTCTGCTATGGACCACAATTAAAATGACTAAGGCCAAAAAAATTGCATACTGAAGGCTTGATGAAGGTAAGTTGAACACATTTATCAGTGGCAGTGTCAAGGGGGGCAATGTGATATGTGCTGTGACTTAGATTCTGAAAAATGAACCAAAAGCTAAAAGCTTTTCCTGTATATCTCAGTCTTCATTGGATATCTCTGTCTGAGAATAAGCTTAGACTGACCTTAAGGGACCTAGTGAGATCTCACCACTTGATGCTATAGCTACAGTCATATGTAGCAATAAATTACAGGAAATAAGGATACCTTATCATGTATGGGATCTATTCTGGGCAAGTCATTCTTTGAATACACATTTTTCTTTACCTTTCTACTGATCAGTGAATATGTCCAAACACAGTGCAGTGCAACATTTAATTAAGAATAAAAGAGATTTGGCAGAAAGGAAATTGCTGTGCAGGTCACTCTTGACATTATTCTCAAACAATCAAAATACTGAAAACGAGACTCTAAAGGCCCACCAAGCAGTCAAGGAACACCTAGAGGGTATGTTACAGAAATATGTGTTGAGCAGTAGATGTCCACTCTATTTTTCATGTCACAGAATCATCTGATCAATAACATAAATGTGTTAAAAAAAACAAGAGAGGGAGAGACAGAGAAAGTGTGCATTACTGAAGCTTTTCAAATATCAGTTTAATTATATATATGCTATGATGTAAGCTTCTTTCTGTAGCTCCGTAAAAGTCAATTTTTGCATATTTCCCTCTTCCTCATGTGCCACTAATGGAAAGATTGAAGAACGAGCTCTTATATATGAGTTATTTATGCTCCTGTCCATATATATGTGTCTATCTGTCAATGGAAGAAGGGTGGGGAAGATTTGTCACCTAGAAATGCTGGTAAATAATAATTGTTGCTGACCAGAAGAGGAAAAGTGCTACTATATTTAACAGTGCTGTAACTCTTTCCATCTTTGAAATACTTTCCAAATGTTAATTAGATACCACAACTCATCAAATATTTTCTGTAAAAATAGTTTTTCAACATCCAGTTGGGATTTTTTCTCTTGGAAGCGGATAGTTTTAACAAAAATAGATGAAACTGACACAGAAAAACATTTAAAGAAGAAAAACTGTATGGGTAAAACCAGAAAGAGTTCATTAAAAAGTCTTGGTTGGTGTCTTGCAGTAATTGCAACTAGTGTTCTCATATGCATGCCCTTACTCTGGAAGGAAGAATAGGCTAGCTGAGCCATGACTTCATGGTCTGTGACATAAGCCAAAGTAATTACTTCATCTGTCATGAGAACAAACTGAAGAGTATGTCTAGAAATGTCTGTCCATGCAGCCTGCACCTAGATAAGAAATGTGCTCAACCCATGCAAATACCACCTGATGAAGAGCAAAGTTGAGCACACAATGTGCGTTGGAGTGTGTTGCAGAGAACCCCAAACTAGCAATGTGTGGTGGACTTTTTGACTGACCTACCTTCCTCCTGCAATTTCTGAGCAGAGATACTGCCTTACATGTTTCAAGGTGATACATGCAGTGAGCATGATATGATGGAAACTTCTTTAGGAGATGCTGGGCTCAGGTTATCACCATCCTCTCCCTCTCTTGCTGAGCTTGTGCTAGGTATTCTGGCCTGGTTATCCCCACACCTAGGCCAGATGCATAAAATGCCCCAAATCCCCACTGGTGAGATACTTGGTTTTGTGTGGTGGGTTGACCCTGGCTGGACACCAGGTTCGCATCAAAGCCACTCTATCACTCCTCTTCTCGGCTGGACAGAGGAGGCAAAACATAACTAAAGGCCTGTGGATTGAGTTGAGGACAGGGTAATATCATCTCACCAATTACTGTCATGGTCAAAACAGACTCAACTTGGGGAAATTATTTTATTACCAATCAGATGAAAATAAGATGATGAAAAATTAAAACTGAATCTTAAAACACCATTCTCCCACCCTTCCCTTCTTCCTGGGCTCAACTTCACTGCCCATTTTCTCTACCTCTCCCACCCAGTGTCACAGGGAGACAGGGAATGGGGTCTGCTGTCAGTTCAACACACATTGTCTCTTCTGCTCCTGCCTCCTCAAGGGTAAGACTCTTCACACTCTTCCCCTGCTCCAGTGTGGGTTCCCTCCCACAGGAAACAGTCTTCCATGAACTTTTTCAATATGAGTCCTTCTCATGGGATGTGGTTCTTCACAAACTGCTCCAGTGTAGGTCTCTTCAATGGGGTGCAGTCCTTCAGCAACAGACTACTCCAGCCTAGGTCCCCCATGGGGCTACAAGTCCTGTCAGGAAACCTTCTCCAGCAGGGGCTCCTCTCTCCCCAGGGCCACAGGTCCTTCCAGGAGCCCACTCTAATGCAGGCTTCCCATGGGGTCACAGCCTTCGTCAGTCATCCACCTGCTCCACTGTGGGGTCATCCAGGGGCTGCAGGTGGATCTCTGCTCTATCGTGGACCTCCACGGGCTACAGGGGTGCTGTGTCACCATGGTCTGCACCATGGGCTGCTGGGGAATCTCTACTCTGGTGCCAGGACCACCTCCTCCACCTCCTTCTGCCCTGGCCTTGGTGTCTGCAGAGGTGTTTCTATTATGTGACTTCAGGTAATATCTATCTACTACTTGGCTTAGGAAGTTATGCTCCATGTACTCTAGGAGCCTCCTGGATTGCCTACAACTTGCTGTGTTACTTTTCCAGCAGATATTGGAGTGGCTGAAGTCCCTCAGCAGGACTAGAGCCTGCAGATGTGATGGCTC
Source organism: Oxyruncus cristatus (assembly GCA_013399855.1). NCBI lineage: Eukaryota > Metazoa > Chordata > Aves > Passeriformes > Cotingidae > Oxyruncus > Oxyruncus cristatus. Next base: position 702,085 of record VXAY01005704.1, read on the forward strand.
CTCTAGCTGGAATAACAAGGCTCCATCATTAGGGCCCACCTTGATTAGGTGGCCTGTAGTAGACACCATCCACAAGGTCCCCTTTGCTATCTCAGTCTCTAATCCTTACCCGTAAGCTTTCACCTGCTCATGGCTATTTTTTCTCAGTTCTTAACAATATATCCATTTCTTAATATAGAGGGCAACCCCTCCACCCCTCTGACCTCTCCTGTCCCTCTGAACAACCCATGAGCGTCGATAGCCTCACTCCATTCATGGATCTGTACCCCAGCTTTCAATAATGGCAACTATCTTTCTAGCTGCATGGTAGTTTCTAACGCCTCCTGTTTGTTGCCCATGCTGAGTGCGTTGGTGTAGAGGCACCCTGGTTGGGCTGTCGGCTGTGTCGCCTTCCTAGAGGAACACCGCTGAATTTCTTTGAGGTATTTCACTCGAGTTTCCCTGTTGGCTCCTATTATCTCAGAACCCCCTGGCTCATCTCCATAAGACTTCAAGTGTGCTTCAGTGTAGCCAGAACATCTCAGAGCAAGAGACACATACAGATGAGCAGGATGGATGTGTGAATCTCTCTGCTTCGGTGTAAACTCCTGCAGCTTAAAATAACTGCAGGCTTAACTATGCTTAGTCTGAGCCTTGGCAGGCTTTGTGCTAAAATACATGCATACGCTCTTGCTTCAGTACCTCTGCTAGGAAGGATGGGCTGAGGGGTGACAACAAGAAGTTATTAAATCATAAAACTGCCAAATTAATTTCATTGTTGATCATCTTGGACTTTGCTCCTCAAAACACTGGCACATTGTGCAGTTTTCTGCCTCTTGTATATCAAATTTGAACACAGTCTCAATTATCAACGTATGTTTCTTTAGTGTAAAGCAGGGGCCCTTTGTGCTGGGCTCTGCTTGCATGTTTATGTGGCAAGAGTCATTCTTTTCCTGGAAGATGAACAAGGGCTGACAGGTAAATCAACAATGGGTGATAAATAGAAAAAGATAAGAAGTAGGTTCTACATGGTGATACAACAGATCTGGAGCAGGTCTGCAGCTGTTCATGTTGCCTCAGAAGTTCTTATATTCCTGTACTCTGCTATGTTTCAGTGTTATCCTCTGTCTTAAACAGTTTTCAACACCATGTGAAGTAGTAGGCAATAAACTAATTTAGTTGCTGAGGGCTTATTACATTCCTAGGATTTTGCAGAAAGCCTATTAAGAGAAGGCAACACATACTTATTGATGGATTTAAGATTGCTATTCACTGTAAAGAGAGTAGAGATCACGTTGTTGGTGGAATAATGTTTACTGTGATTGGCCTGAAATGCAGCTGCATACTTGCTCCTGATAAAATAAACCGGAGATGACAGTTTGAGCTAAAACTCTCCAAAAAAATTTCTGTCATAATCCTTGGGTGAGCATGCTGGGAAGAGATGCATTTATTTTTGACACTGCTTCCATGCTAAAAAAAGAGCTGAGAATGATCTGCACATCCCAAACAGAGTACATGCTAATATTGTCAAGAATCTTGACAGTATTCACCAAAAGAGCTTGCCTTTATGTGCAGGGAACCGCAGGCTGGCAGAAAGGCACAGCATTACCAAAGCTTTCCTTTGCCTGCTGAAGGAGGCTGCTTTGCTGTCCCAGGTCTGACAGAGCATTCCTGAGCCTATAATGTGCTCTGCTTTGGTGTTTTGCCTCTGCTTTTCCATGAAGGTGTGAAAAGGTCCTTTTCTGCCAGTGTGTGATAACTGTTTTTAAAATGGGAGATTCTCCTTATTGCTTGAGAATGCTGAGAGATTGCTTAAGTTCCACGACTTTTTTTACTCTAGGCAAGAAATAAGTGCCCCCTAGTTCCTTTTGTTACCAAATGATCACTTTGACAAGGGTTCAGTCTGATGTAGTTCATTCAAAAATATTAAAAGGTCACCAAACATCATCAGTTATATCATTACTGATGGCCTGAGGACTGCAACTTTGGTTCCAAATCCATCAATTTTTAACTAATAATGATCATTAGGAAGTAAGATAAATGAGGGATGTTATATACTACATCTGTACTTCATCTGCTGTATTCAGGCAGTACATCTTCTATTTCAGATGTGAAACTGCCAAAATGAGGGGGATGACAGGACACAAAACTGTTTTTCAGTCTCCAAGAGACAGTTTTTGTCTAGAAACTCATTGACAGTGACTCCTGAGAGAATGAAATTATGAGCTACTGGACAGCAAATGACATAAAATCTCAGCAGCAAAACCTATCAGTCAGAATTTACAAGTATGATCTCTTTTCACAGCCTTGGCAGCTAATGAACCTTTGGGATCCAAAGTGACATTGGAATCTAATAGCCTACTTCTTGCTACAACAAATAAAATTAAATTCTTATTTTGATGAATCATTTTCAGGATTGTTAGTTAGAAGACCCATCTCTAACAGGGATACAGGAGACTGCTTTCCACTTCCTGCTGACTTTGGGGAACTGATTCAAGTCCTTTTGGAGGCAGTGGGTAAACTCAATAGGGTTTTGAATTAGGTCGTTAAAATTAGTATCTATAAGCAAGTCACTTTATCTCTCTGAGCCTCTGTGTTTATGTGTTCACATGGGGACAGATAATAATTACTTACATCCAGATGTTTGGAGGGTTTTGCTATGTGTCTATGGACAATATTAGAGAAGGAGAAAATAGTCATTTAAATGTGCATAATCCATTATTTATTCTAAACTATATGCAATAAATATCATAGTTTATGATGGAATTAATATCTAATTCTATAGTAATTGGCAGTTTAGCTGTAAAGGGAGCACAAAGAAATGCAAATAAAACAAATTAACATATATGAAGTAAACGATTTGTGAGAACATCTAAAATCACATAAAAACTTAATGAAACATAAAAAATAATTATGATACAAGCAGAAATGACACTAAACTACGCTAAACCTGTGGTGTTAGTAATTCTTAGACTTGTAGTTAGGTGGTGATAAGTAAATACAAAATACACAGCAAATTATATTGTGCAACATAATGAACACCAAGGCTTAAGAAAGACGACCAGTTATAAGGGTAATATATATGCAGGGTGGATTCTACCTTGGATTAATTCATCCAGCTTCTTTTAGGTAGTTCCAGGAAGGACTCTGAGTTGCTTATACTGTTATCATTTACTTTTTATGTGGCAGACTTTTTTCAAACATTACTTTTTATTATTTTAAGTTAATTATCTCACCACTGAATCTATTTGATTGTTTCCTTTCAATGGAAGTCTGACATCCACATTTGTAAAAAGGTCTTTAGTTTCAGAAATATTAATCTTAGAATAGAATAGAGTAGAATAGAAATAATAATCAGTTCATGCCCTTGCCTGTCTGGATTCCACCCTGGGCTGAGACTCAGGCCAGTGACATTCTCCTCCTCTTCATCATTCCAGATTTTGTACAGGGAAGAAACATCAACCTGGTGTCACACACCAGAAGTTTTCTAATCTGATGATGAAGAAACACCAATCCCAGCATACAGGAGTGAAGACCCAGCAACCCAGATTTAGAAAATATCAGCTACAGAGCAAGCAAGGAAATCTTAGGCTTGCTGAAATCTGTAGTAAAACTTCTGTTGGCTTTGCTGTGAGTGATACCTTTTGCAGATGTGCAGTGTGTTTGTTACAAAAGCCAAGGAAGCTCTAAATCTTCCCACTTTGTAGAAGACTCCTCCCAGTGCTCCACGGGGCAGCTGCAGCAAAGGGTGAAGGGGGACCTGCTGAAGACGCTTCAGCCCTACACAAAGCAAATTTCTCACTGTCCTGTAGATTAAGTTAATTTGGTTACCTTAGGAAATGAAAACATCGTTTATATTATTTTTGCACAAATGCTTCCCAGGATCATTCTGGTGACTGAAAAAGCCAGAAAAAAGTCCTCATCAGGAATGATCCTGAGGTCAAAACTGTGGCAGGGAAAACAGATTTCTTTTTTATTTCCCGTGAGGGAAGCAATTATAATTTTTGTTGATGAAACAGAAGTGCTGGTAAGTAGCATCATTTAGTATAAGGAGTTCGGGTGAGTTCTCTCTTGGTACCAAAACTCTATTTTTATTGGCACAGAACAGCAGTCTTTAAATTGCCTCTTAAAAACTTAAAAACATATGAAGATATAATCATAGAAAATACTTGAAAATGGAATGCAAAACAAATTAATCCATCTCTTAGTGTAATCACCATTCCAGATGGAAAAAACAACTGAATACCTGATTACATGTAGTCTGTGCTCGTATGAGTTTGTGTGGGCTGAACTGCGTAGGACTGAAAATTGCCTGAAAATTAGTGTTTTCACTGTTATTAATAAGGTCAAAATGTTCTTTCTTTTATTTAGGAAAAAAAGTAGGAAAAAGCCAACTCAACGTCTAAACAATGCTATAAAAGTGAAATGCAGCAAATTCAGAAGTTAACATAAAATCCGCATGTCAATCTGTCTGTGGGAAGTATCTTGAAAGCCAAAGGCAACTCAATAAAAAAAGCAGTAGAAGCAGCATTTCAATTAGGTGAGAAGAGAGTAGGCCTTGACAGTTCATTACTGAACTGGCTTTTCCAAATACTGCCTTTTCTTTTTTATTTTGTCCCAGTTAGTTCATTAATGCAGGTCTCAAATTAGGAACAATATATCTAAAGAGAGCTCTAGTTAGTAACCTTTTCTTTTTTTTTTTTTCTTTTTTCTTTTTCTCCAGTCCATTTCAAAAGTACAGTTGTAGAATTGTAGAGTAACTTCTGAAATATGAAGGCTGAATTGCCATTAGTGACAGTACATTAAATCACTGAGCCCCCGAGTACAATGACGCTAAATGGTAAAGTCACAAGAAAAGGAAGAAAGAGATAGAGAGAAAAGCTTAGCAGAGCTGACCAGTCCTTGGTCTTGTCAAATGCATTTGCCTTTCTTGCAGTTCTCTTGCCTTTAGACATCACATAAACTCTGTGAAGAAGTGATATCAGTCCCAGGCTTTGATGAGGACCGTGACAGCAGGGATCTTTGCTTACTGTGTCTGCCTCTGCAGCAGTAATTCAAGCATGTTTCCTGCGCAGGCTGGAGAGATGTTACTGCCATTGCCAAACCAGACACCTCTGGCACAGGAAGGAGGAACCTCATATGCTAGTCATCAAAATGGCATTCCTGCTCATGGTGGGGGTGGGGGGGTTGGAACTAGGTCCCTTCCAACCCAAGCCATTCTATCATTCTGTGATTTATTCGGGATATCTAACTCCCTATAACTTCCTATATGCTTCAAGGCCCTTCAGTGGGTCTGTTTTACCCTGCTATAGTTTTCTACTTAGATGTTTAGATGTGAGAATGGAGCCAGAGAAGGTGTGTCAGATAAGTAAGATAAGACATGATTTCTGTTCCTCATGTACTTGTGGAATGGAGAACTTCCTGTTTCAAAGTTGCTGCTTGCTGATTTCTTTCTAGTCTTACTGATGAAGCTCATGAGGTAAGAAACAATGTTAAAAAGATTCAAAAAAATTTCACTGACTGAAAAAATTAAAAGTGTAGCACCTAATTCTTTTTTAATGAATCACCCTCTTCATCAAGTAATTTAAAATCTGCTGGCATTCTTGAAAAATAAAGTCTTGTAAATAACACTTCCAAAAGCTTCTGAAGGGTATATGCATTTTGTCAAAACAAGAAAAAAGTACTCAGCATAACACAAGAAACCTATCTACTCCCTAACCATGACAGTTCATTCCACTTTAACAGACACATCTATATCAAGATGCATAAGAAATAGGAACTCAAAATTGAGCTTGGGAACTTAGTATTTCATAGGTATATTATGCTAAATGGCTTACCCCTTATTGATTCACGCAGTTATTAGTAAGAAAAGCCTGAGCATATCCCACCTGATCCTTAGGCCCTTGGCAATGACAGTTAAAGCTGGCAGCTGGCTTAGTGGAAGAATGGTGGGATGAAAAAAGCAAGTGAATATCATGTTGCATTATTCATATAATTCCACTAACAGAGACACAGAACTTCCATTAACTGTTGTTGCTCAAGAGCAGGACTCAGGATAAAAGTACTGCCGAAAATACTAGTGAGGTTGTGAAAACCTACCACCATGTTTTTTTCTGGGTTCCCCCCCCCCTTTTTTTTTTTTTCCTGTATTTTGTTTAGAATTTGTGACCTATAACAAAATATCGAGGTTTTAACATTTGGTTTCTGTCTGAGACATGTGCAGCTCTTTCTGACCTTCCTCATGAGTTGCACAGACATATTTAGATATTGCATTTGGTCATAAAATATTGTAGAATAAGGAAGAAACAGAAACTGGTGTGGCAAGTGCATTTTTGGAAATCACCACAATAGGTAAAGCGCTGCATATGTGACTGGCTAAGCAACACAGTATTCTTGATGTCTGGAATTATCCAGACTTATTAAAACACCATTATAAGAGTACTATTATTATAACAGTGTCTAGACAACACACACAGGAGTAAGGAACTCTGCCATATTAGCTAGTTAAAATTTAGCTAATGAACGAAGGAAGTGGGAGAAGAAACACGAACATATGAAATGACTTGCCTACCCTCACTGAGAAAACCAGCAGAGAAACTGGACTGGACTTTACCTAACCCTTTTTTTCACGGTCTCATGCCTTTGGGATGGATTCAACTAATTTTGCTTCAGTCTGTACAAGTTTAACATTTAATTTGAACTAGACATCTAAGTCTAGCCATAGTCTGTATGTCAGAGTCATATTCGAAAAGCTGCGCATCCCTTCCTGGGACAGCAAATATGATGTGGAGAGATGAACTCTTCTCTGGCAATGCCTCTCTCTTCCCCTTGAAAGAAAGAAACTAAAGGATTGATTTCAACTAGATGCCTAACTTTTAATGAAGTTATTTCAGATGAATTCCAGCTTATTGTCTCACAGTACAAATTTCAATATCCTAGATGTACAGCACTGAGATCTTCAGAGTCAAAAATCCAAGATACACTCAATGACATCTTAATTTAAATTTTTTACCTTCGTGTGGATGCCAAAATAGTAGATCTGAGTTAAAATGTAGCTTGACTCTGTTCTTTGAAAGCTTTGTCTTCACCTAATATTTTATTTTTCTCAGTTTTATTTTCAAAGGACTTTTTCACACTGCTGTTTTCCAGTACGAATTTACACCAACAAAAGGTTCATGACATACCACTACCATCTCTTTCGCTTCTGTAGTTACAGGACATGAATGTAAAATTAAGCATATTGCACCATGGTGGATGAACCAGAAGTCTTCACTGAAAACAAATCCCCATTCATTCCAGCAGCAGGCGTGTGAAACATGGGTCCTGACAGGTGGAGAATGCTGTTTAACTCGGGGCTCTACCCAAGTGACATACCACTGCATATTTTTCAGGCTGCCTTATTTTACTGTGCCAAAGAAAATAGCTTTCTCTTGTTCTGATAATGTGCATTTTATGTTCTATGAATAATGTATGCTCCCTGCGTAACTCTTCATTTCAGCTTTTGAAGGCATAGGGTGCTCCAATTTCCTGTTTCATCCAGCAATGATTAGAGTTCCTGAAGTTGCTCATTTATTGAATGAAATAACTTAAATTAATACAAACACCTTTGCAGGCTTCTGAGATGTGTTTTTTTCGAGGATTAACACAGAGTCCAAGCCACAGGATGTGTCTTTTTCCCAATATAAAAGACAATCTCATGCTGCAAAGCTCTGTTTCTCAAATTCATTAATTTCACACAAACATCAGATACAGGTCATAGTTTCACTGATACATTTTTATACTAATTGCAAATAAGAGACAATTTATGTCAATGAAGTAATGGTTAATGGTCAGAGGGATCTCAGACTAATATATATGCCATCATCACATTATTCGAGATTTTTCTTTTTGATCCAGAGGGCAGCTAGTTGAAACTTATGTGGAAAGGTATGTGTTAGTAACACTCCTGGTGTAACTGGGTAATTACCAATGCATTTGGTCATTTCTGCAAGCAGATAAGCCGAGCTGGGCGTAGGCACTAGATACACTTTTTAGTTTTTCACTGAGTCTTCAGGAACCCAGCCTGGGGATCTTGGAAGGCTTATAAGAGATGTTTACTTTTATTAGGTTTTTACCACAATCATTATTTTTGAACACAGAGAATTACAAAGGGAACAATTCTCTGCTTTCTGAATCTTTTTCTTTGTGCCACTGCAGTAGTACAGTGGCATCCAATTATGGTTGATGCTGCTGTAGAGAAACATAGCAAAAGGAATAGAACTTGGGTCAAAGCTTCTCACCCCACGCAAAGCCTGTGTAGAAATGGCAGTTAATGAGGTTAATGCCTTCCTCTTTACTGTGCATCATCATTTCTCGTCAAAACCCCCTACTTTTTTCCCACTTGGTATGCCTTTTACTGCTTATATAGAGTTTCCCAAGGCTAGAAAATACCACCAAGTACAGGAAGCAACCAGTGTAGCACTTAGGAAAAGCCTTTCATCTAGAAAAACAATTTCTTTTACCTCAGATCCCTGATACAAGTGATGTGAAAATACAGAAAATGGTAGAGATGAGAAATGAGTGGGCAACAAAGGTACTTTTGCTGCTAGACAAGGAAAATAATGTACAAAGACAGAGACAGAGATGAAGAAAGAAAAAGTTGGAATTTAAAAGAGGCAAACGTGTCAGAAATGTATTATTGTAGACTATCTGCAAATGATGGGGAAATGCAAAGAACAGAAATGGTGCTTAACATTAATCGGAAACTGAAGGATACAGGAAAGCTTTAAGGGAACAGTTTAAAGAGGACTCAGTGGTATGGAGTTGGTTAGAGAGAAGAAAGGGCTCCCAGAGTGTGCAGAACCACAGCTGGGAATCAAATCCTGGTGTGTCGAGCCTCCCAGAAGGTGTGGAGGGGGTGAAGTAGAATGGCAAGAGGGATGGATATGATGCCAGGTGGAGTGGATCATGTAAAACATCACAGGATAAAGCCACATAGTTCAGAGTAAGACTAAGTGTAGCAAAGCAAGCCTGTTGTTAAATCCACTCATGTGCACTTTTAAATTAACTTTTATCCCTTACTAAGGCAGACTTACTAAAATGCTAATGGCAATTTTGGCTTGTCCTGTCTGAGACTCTTGAGTTGAGCTTGAGGACAAGAAGTAAATGTCCAGTGTAGAAGACAGGCTCAGGGATGAGCCAAAACTTGGGTAGTCTCAAGATGGAGGAGTCCCAAACTGATAACCTATGATAAATGAACCAAATGGTTCTTTCACTTTAGTTGTGTTGTTCTCACAACACAGACATCTGTTTTCTGTTTTAATTGCTTGGATTGTGAATGATAATGTTTAAGCTTTCTACAGGCCATACAATAAAAAACATTTTAAGCTGTAACATGGACCTGAACATTCAGGCTGGTTCACACCTGAGGTTAGTACATCCTGATTAGACCTTTCCAGCTTCGATAAAGCATCAGCTTTCATCTGAAAAGAAAAATGAAAAATGAAAAATAGAAGTTTCTGAAAAGCTACTCCAAGCAGAGGACAAGTTTGCTTTGTTGAAACATCTAAGAAAATATCAGGAATGGGGAGAAAGAATATAAGAAATATATTTTATGTTGGGTTAAGGATTAACCCCCCAATTTTTTGAATAAACCATAGTAGTTATTTCTGCAAAGAAAGGTTAACCCCAGTTTTGGTCTCAATATTTATTTAGGTCTCAGTCTAACAAAGCCTTTAGGCCAGTTGTGAAGCAATGTGAAAAAAATCCCAACAGAAGCTGTGACTAGGAACTCACCCAGATGAAGAAATTGCTTAGAGGCTTTGCTGAATCTTTGCAGAAAATTGATTCATTGCTAAGGTGATGTTCATATCAGTAGGTAAAATGGGTGAGGGCACAGCTTGCAGCTCTTACTTCTGTAACTGAGTCTGTTTCTCCCCAAAAACTAGTGGGGGTAGCCCCAGGACTGCTCTCTTCCAGCTCTCAGGCAACGGGGTGAGAGTGTGGATGCTGGCATGGGCCAGAGCTCTGCCAAGGCTATGCTTATAACTACTGTAAGCCTGCACTCCTGGCTGCACCCATGTGCTGTTTTGGTCAATGCTCTCATTACCCCCTTCTAGATTCTTCATGGACCTGATAGTGTAAAACCATGAAATTATATGGGTTATTTTATTATTTATTGCTAGCTTGGGTCTCCGTCACTGTGGATGAGAACTGGATCTTTGAGACATGACTGCCTTGTAAATCCATCATATTGCAGATACTATGCTGATAGGTATGGCAGGTACATCTAAGATGCACAGGTAGTGCAACTGCATCTACAGAGTCACAAGAGGTGATGCAAGTCTATACAACATGAGGGTAATTTCTCCTAGATTTGATCTCTGCCACGGCAAAGAGAGGAGATAAAAATTGGAACACTCTTTAAAAACCTCGAATAAACAAATCCTTCAAGTCATGGGGAAGATATCTCAAAAATAAACCTACTGGCAGGTAAAATGCTGTCATATAAAGAAGAGTTAAATGGAAGAGGAGCAGTGTCTGGATCAATAGGATATATATGCAGACTGAACTCTGCCTCATAATAAAGAGAAAGCATGCTGTAAGCAGGAGGACTGTGTAATAACGCAGACCCACTGCATTTCAAAGCTTTTACTGAACTCTGCCCGTTTACCTAATTCCTTCTCTTCAGCAGGTTTGCTGGGAATTATTTAATTTTTGTTTAGGAGAGAAAAAAAATTACAAACCAAAAAGAAAGCATCTGACTGTCTCCAGCATTATGAGCTTAATTTTTTTACTCACTTTGCTTGGTGTAAGCAAACTTCAGTATGTATTTTAGGAAATAATAGACAGATGTCTGTATGGGTTAAATGAAATAATATAAGAGAAAATTAAAATAGGTAGTTTTCTTTTGGAAAAGACAGATAGTGCTTTTAAGATAGTACCAATGAATTTGATTCAATAACAGAATGATTAAATGTCACTTAAACTAAAATCAAACTAGGTCTTAAAAGAAATGACAAATACAGTAAGTGAAAGTATTTTAAAATCAAAATTCTAGCCTCTGATGGAGGAAGAATATCTTATATTTTAGGCAGGAGGTGTTATTCTGTATGGATCTGCATTTATTTTCATCAACAAAATGGAACATGCAAGAATAAAAGGATATTAAAAAAACAATAAAAATGCATGTTATTATGTTACTGACTCCAATAGAAGAGGGACTGAACCAATATTCTGTGTCCTGGTACAGTTGCTCACTTTGGGATTCATATCATGTAGCTTTGGGAAGGGCCTTAGCTGTTTAAACACAGGTTTTGGATAACAAGGGTTACCAAGACATCCACACGGGACTGTCAGCTACAGCAACTTACCCTAGGCAAGTTACACACCTTTCTGGAATGGTAGCTGGAAGCCAGGAGACCTACCCTGCACATACCACGTGTTACTAAAACCCTAATTTTAGTAAAGTAGATTCCCTGAGAGGTGTCTACAGTGTAGGGATGATTTCCACTCCAGACATCTCCATTTACATGTCTATGTGTAGGTGTGTACAGGTGTGTTGGTAGCTAGGATTAGTAGCTGTGAGTACTACTAATAACAGCAGTACTCACAGTTAGCTGCAGCTGCTGCCCCTGCTGCCAGAACTATCTTGTGTTTGTTCTTGAACACAAGTTTTTTTAGCAGAAATCATACTTGGGACAGCAGTTCAGAGAAGACCAAGAAAACAGGCATTTTGACAGGATCTTCCTCATTCAGTAAGTCCAAAGAAATTTGGTTGGCTTAATCCATAAAAAAGATACTTTGATGGTAGGATCCACCGGTGCAGTGCCAGATGAAGTAGGTGCAGAGAAGACACTGCTGTTAACATAGATGTTGAGGTGAGGCTCTGTTGCTTGAACATGGCTGTGTAATGTATCAGGTGATGTGATCCCCTCCAGCAGCCCCGATAGCCTCTAAAGGCCACAGTGAAGCTTGGACTGAACCCTGAGGTGCCAGACTGTGGTACGGCTGTATATTCTACTGCCACACCTTTGGACTGAGGAGCAAAGAGACCTGTCAATTTACCTTCACTCTGGTAAGGGGTAAGGTGCCATTGAAGGCATACAGCTGTGTGTGGTTGTCAGCAGTTCTGTATCATTAGGAGAAAAAATAGCAGCTAGCACCCTCGATGAATTTCCAGGTGATTGTTTACATTTCATCTATCTACAACAAGATTAATATGTGAATATAATTTAAAAATATATGCAGAAGTTTGAGAAAATTCCAATGAAAAGTTACTTAACTTGGCCAGTTATTTTTTTAAGTCTGAGTATATGAGGATTTTATTTTGACATCTGCTAAAAGAAGGCTGTCATTTTTTAAAGTGTTTACATGCTGAATTCCCACTGTTTTCAGTGAGAATTAACCATTTAATCCCTTCAAAGCCTGGCTCCGAGTCCCAGGATTTCAAGCACAGCCCCAACATGTTCCCCTTTCCATGCTCATGGCTCCAATTCTGTGCCAATGTAGCTGTAAAGCACTAGCCAAACAACACTATACATCTCTGAAGGACACCAGTGCAAAAAGTGAAGCAAATGTTTTACCTCCTGGTGGTATATACAGATATTCTCTGCATGTGCAGGAGCAAATGGGCACCAGAGACATGGGGGTGATTGTGTTTCAGGACAAGCAGGCTTGGGAGTCCAGAGAGTGGGCAGAGTTGTCCCTGCTGATTGGTGGGGGGGACAACCACTGTGGAGTTTCTTCTCTCCATGAGGTGCAGCTGTCACCACCAGCAGATAAAACCTTTTCCTTGGGAGAACAAGGATGGTACTGCATGACTTCAGACAGCAGTCTCCTTTAGCAAAATTTACAGTGGGATTTTAATGCCTAAAGATGTCTGGAGTTTAGAAAAGTATTAGTGATTTAGGCAATTTTTTTGCTAGGAATATGCTTTACTGTGGTATATGTTTCCCTGCACCTGCATGCACCTAAATTGAGGACCTGCTTTCAACAGGGAACTTCAGACTATACTTGCTATTTTGCTCTGAAGGAAAATCATAATACTAAATATGGACTCTCTCATGGAATAAAATTGCCAGTATACTTAAGTTCAATGAGTTAAGGGTTTAATTTTTTTACAGGATTTTAATGTAAGAAAGTAAACACACTGTAAAATATTAAATATTATAGAAATATATGCACGAATGAGATTAACTTCAATACAGTATGAAAGGAATATCTGATATTGAAGGAATATCTGAAATATTTTCACTATAACAAAACAAACTTTTAAGGACTATAGAAATATTTTTTTGTTTGTTTTTTTTTTCTCCCAGAAAAACATAATCAAGTTCTATATATTTCCAGAGAATATATCAATACAGAAGTAATCACATTTGCTAATGGAAAATCTGTTCTGCCGGAATAACTTGATCAGTCCAAGTGAAGACATTCAGTCTGGCCCCATAAACTCTTTCTTTCACTCTCCTAACAGCTCTCTCTCTCTCTCTGTATTGAGGACACAGTACACTCATTTATAATCTTTCTCAGTCTTTTTGTTTTTCCCTCATCGTATATTATCTAAAGGATATATATTTCTATGCTTGTGGTTTATGAAAGCCAAATTAAAATTAGCTGGGCTGGAAGAAAAAGAAAGAATTTTCCCTACATTTGGCAATATTTCCCTTTTCTTTGTCTTAGAAGGAGTTGGAAAACAGATCCCCTATTTATTTTTTAATTGTGTACACTCACAGGTCTGTAAAAGAGGTTGCTGGCTAATGTCACAGTGCCCTGCTCCTACTGTTTAGCAATGGGAAGAGCTTTCTAATGAACCTGACATCACCAGAAACCATGCTGGTTTTAGATAGTCCATGAGCATTGTTTAATAATTAATTAATGTGATTAGCTGCCTTCACAATATACTGTTTTTATTTTCTGGACTTACCTTCTTCAAGGACTGTGGTGTGATAAATGTCATCATTAAGACTCTGTGACATGTGCATGGTGACTTTCAAGCCAGGAATCTCTTCTCTGTTAATTGTGTGATTGTTATTATTTTTCCACTGGGATGCATTCCTTCAGCAGACACAAAATAGTTGCTCATACCTCTTTTCTACCTTTTTCTTGATTTTTTCATATTGTTCCGGTTGTTTCTATTGTCTATTCACGTTTTTTGGGGAAAAGTTAGCACACAGCAATGCCAGAAGAAAAAGGGTTTGAGGGGACTATGACAGATGTAAAGGTCCTACCATGTGCTGCAGAGATGTAGAGGGAATAGCTCTACATGGAAAAGGCCGACAAAGAAGTCCAGGAACCCATTTTGAAGTCACACAGAATCACAGAATCAGACAGGTTGGAAAGGACCTGTGAGATCATCAAGTCCAACCCTTGATCCACTACCGCTGTGGTTACTAGACCATGGCAATAAGTGCCACATCCAGTCTCATCTTAAAGACCTCCAGGGACGGAGAATCCACCACTTCCCTGGGCAGCCCATTCCAATGGCTGATTAGTCAGTCAGCTTTGAAGGTTTACAGATGAAAGAGCTTGGCCTTATCTCTTGTCTGGAGCAAGCCCTCCTGTGTGCCTCAGTTCCCTTCTCCCGCAACAGCCTTGCTGGAGGTGAAAAGAGCATGCTACAGGATGGCTTATGGTTAGAAATGTTAAAATTCTTCTAAAGTTGCTTACTCCCATTGCCTTTTGTGCTCTATGGCAGCACATCACACCTGGGGATATAAAAGAGCCCATGTACTCAGAGGTGTGGCTTTGTTACTGCAGCTGCTGGACTGTACCAGGCTCATAGCACGGCAGAGCTCAAGCACAGTAAGTGCATGGGCTGTCCACAGACACCACTGCAGGTGCACCCCAAATCTGTCTTGCCCAACACCCCTTCCAGTCATGGGTGGAGTATACAACATTTTTGTGATCAATAATAATTTTTTTCAAAAAGTAAACGTCAGGATGTGCTAATTCAGGTTAAATTAAGCAAATAATTTGACTTCTGAAAATGGAGAAAATAAAGTGGATTTAAAAAAATATTTTCTAAATTAAATTAACTGAATTCCTGCTTTGAAATTATGTCTTTTTAAGTTTAAGTTGTAATGAAAACAAAACAAACTGACCCAACTTTAGAAATAAATACTTGAAAATGAACAAAAAAAAACTTCCTTTGGAGTTAACTGAGACATTTTTTGATCCAAACTACATCATATCATTTTTGAGGAGTGGAAGGATGAAAACAAAGGAGAGGAATCTGTGAAGTCAAACTGATTGATTTTTCTTTTTTTTTTTTT